>CM017568.1:53799695-53823864 GCA_007844125.1 Sinonovacula constricta | reverse complement strand
TATAAACTAATATCTAAGTATAAGTAAATACAGTTTTGTACACTACCTATATGTTGTAAGACAGTACAAATATAAACAAAAATATTCTAAAATTCATTCTTTCAAAATCCTTAAGCAACGATGATAGTGATCTTTACTTTAAACAGATATTAATTTCTGAGCAGATTACCTGGATGATGATATAATGTGTAAATTGTCACATGTTTAAAGATAGCTATCTCTGCATGGCTCAGATAGGAAATGCCCATTTGCAATGACAAGTGGGGATTCATGTTTCACTGGTCACATAGATCTATGGCATCAATGAACAGCATTTTTGCATGACCATTTCAGGTAACAATTACTTATTTGTTGGGTTTGTTGTTGTTTTTTGAGAAAAATATTTTGGTCCAAACTGTCTGATATCACCATAAAGGCTTTTGCAATACTTTGTATTTATGTGCCATTACAGCTTGAGGGATTGTTTAGTGGACAGGTACATTAGTTGTTTTATGTGTTACAAGTATGCATAGTTACTTTGCTGTTAGTTTTTGTGTTAGTTTTAAATATTAAATATATTTATCAGTTAGTAAACAAATATTGCATTTGTTTATGAATGTACAATGCTAGAAATTTGTTCAGGATATTCATAGCATAAACAAGAACCAAGTTATCATTGGTTCATATTGAATGATAACTAAGTTATTTGTGCATAGTATGCCAGCTGATTTGTTCACTCAAATGAGATATTCAATATTCTTGATCTTGTTATAAAAAAAATGTTCTGTAATATATTTCTGTTTACAAATAAACATTGTTCTTACTAAACTATTTTTCTAAATGTAAAGACTTTCTTTCAACATCTGTTTCTAAGATATGCCATACATGTACCTGGATATCTTTTATACATCAATAGCTGTCATGTATTTCTTAATTGATTTCATCGTTCATTGTTCATAATTCTGCAGTTGATGTTAAATAATTATGTACAAGAGAAGTGGCTACCAGCATGGTCTCAAGTGATTTATGTCATTTAAATTTGTATAGAAACAGTACTGTACTTGCATGCATACATTTACTTTTGTTTGTTACGTTTCTGCATTTTTATGCAAAACTACACTTTTTGAGAACTTTTCTCTTCTTTTTTTACAATTTACAGTTTTAAATTTAATTTATTTTTATGGCAAACTTAATAATATTTTAAGAAGTTATCTTTTTTATGAAAACTTACTATTTTACTGATGATTAAGATATCAGGGAAAAATGTTGTTTTACATTGAAAAAAGATCATGCAAATTTTTCATACAAATATCAATTAAACATTTGTAGTTTTACAATGTTTAGAAACAAAGTTATCATCATTTTATCCTCTGGATAAAACCTTTTCTGTCATATAGAAAAGAATGTGCTTCTTAACTTTATGATATGTTCCCACTTGCAATATCATTTCTTTGGTTAAATTTCACTCATGCTTAAATTTTGACTCGGAGAAAACTTCCTTACAAGAACACACTGTTACAAGTCCTAATCGTTAATCACCCATGGCGATGTCTTCTAAAAACAGATACAGACGTCAGCGCAAATTACACAGATGACATTATAACGTTATCTTAAAAGTAAGTGGTCACGTGATAGACTTCCATTAAAAAAAGCGAACTTTGCAGCCTGGATTAGATAGGAAATACAAGTTTGTGGTGTTGGGTAGAGTGTAATTTTTCACTTTTTACATAGATGTAGGACATGAATAAACAGCATTTCAGTGGACTCTTCTAGGCAACTAAAATTCGTTTAGTTGTTGGGAGAGAGAAAAATGGGTCCAAACTGTTGGATACCACTTTTAAGTTACTATAAGACTAAGCAGCTTAAGCAACATCTCAACTGATGAAAGATTCTGCATGTGGGAACTTGGACTTTGTCCTTATCATGTGAAAACTGATTGCTTAACAAATACTATGCTAATAAATATTTGAATATCTTACATACATGTATTATCTTTGAATTCTGTGATCCATACTGGCAAAGATGCTGCAAACCATATAGGAAAAGACAAATGATGAATGGTCTTTATATAAGGTCTAAATAAGCATGAAATAAAATATCTAGCCTAGAGGGAATAAAGATACAAAGAACAAAGTTTTTATGTCGCTTGAAAAGGCGACATATAGGGATTACTTCGTCGGCGGCGGCGTCCTGATTTCTTGTCTGGAGCCTAACTTTGTCACCGTAGGTCCTAATGACTCCAAACTTGGTATGCATGTTTCTGGCAATGACTTGAAGTGCAGTGCACAAGAACTGTAACTCTACCTTGTTCTGATTTTGAATTATTCCCCTTTGATTTTTTTAGAGCATTTCTTGTCGTGAGTGGAACTTTGTCACCGTAGGTCCAAACGACTCCAAACTTGGTATGCATGTTTCTGGCAATGACTCAAAGTGCAGTGCACAAGAATGGTAACTCTACCTTCTTCTCTTTTTTTTTATTCCCCTTTGATTGATTTTATAGAGCATTTCTTGTCCGGAGCCCAACTTTGTCACCGTAGGTCCAAATGACTCCAAACTTGGTATGCATGTTTCTGGCAATGACTTGAAGTGCAGCACACAAGAACCGTAACTCTACCTTGTTCCGTTTTTTAATTATTCCCCTTTTATTGATTTTTATAAAGCATTTCTTGTCCGAAGTGTAACTTTGTCATTGTAGGTCCAAATGACTCCAAACTTGGTGTGCATGTTTCTGGCAATGACTCAAAGTGCAGTGCACAAGAATGGTAACTCTACCTTCTTCTGTTTTTTAGTTATTCCCCTTTGATTGATTTCATAGAGCATTTCTTGTCCGGGATTAGGGATTAGCTGGCATTTTTACCGATACTGCGTTGCGACATTTCTATCATTATAGCACAGGGGCACTTATGAGTTGCCTAGGGACTGAACCCGGCCGGTCCATTATACTGACACCGACGAGTCAGGCGTAATGCTGTCCCCTTAGCCCCGAGCGTTAGGAGGGAAGCCACTACTACCAACTTTAAAGTCTTTTTTCTTGTCCGGAGCCTAACTTTGTCACCATAGGTCCAAATGACTCCAAACTTGGTATGCATGTTTCTGGCAATGACTCAAAGTACAGCGCACAAGAAGGGTAACTCTACCTTCTTCCGTTTTTTAGTTACCCCCATTTGATTGATTTTTAGTGCATTTCTTGCAAAGGGCATAACTTGTTGTGCATGTTTTTTGCAATGAGACAATTAAAAGGTTATTTTATATGTGATTTTTTTTACAATTACATGTTAATATCTGTACAACAAAAAACTAATTTTACATTTTTTGTCGACTAACAAAATTTTCGTCAGGCGACACATCCGACTCGCGGAGTTCTAGTTTAAGATATAGATGTAAAAATTATTACTCGGTATCTTTAGAAACTAATTATAACTTTATTAGTTTAAAAGCCATGTGAATGAAATATCATTCAGCTCTTTGTCCTTGTTCAATGGATATATCATCATGACCTTCTCTGCTATGTTGACTAACAACTTTCAAACATAGACTTATGATTTGATGGGTTTCTGCAGGCATGTATGCGTTGAGTTGGATAAAGATTAGGACCATGGAGGGATCAATTACTTATGTCTTGGTCAGCCTTCTGTGCTTTATAGCCATCATTCTTGTTGTCTTGTGCCTGTTACATTGTTTCATGGGGGTAACTTTGATTTTTAAATACAATCAACTCTCGTTAACTTTATTTAGAGGGGACCGCCCTAAATAGATCAACATATCTATGGTAAAAGTTATGAAATGTACTTATTTTTGCCATTTTTTACTTGTGATTGAAAAAAAGGAGAGGGTAATTGATAAATAAATTATTACAAATATATATCTATGTTTTTACATCAAGCAACCATTGTTTGTTGATAGGTACTCTAATCTTTTGAATATGGCAATACGTGGCCTAATTGGCTTTCCACAACACCCACCTCACGCGTCTCTCTACAAGCCTATTATGACAGATTACCTTAATTGATTTGTCACACCTTTGCGAGAGCATGGTCCCCTCGAGGCTAATCGACTAATTGTAATATATAGTTAAGTTGTAATTTTGCTGTTAGGACCAGTAAGTATTATCGAGTAATGAAAAAGTAACAACATATTAATACCAATACAGCAACAGAAAATAACATTAAATATATAATAGTAAAAATTAGGACAGCGAGTTTGAATCAACATATACAAGGAATCTCACCTATAGGAGGCCAAGATAACAGTTTCTCTGTAGTCTGAACAAGCAAAATTGCATCACCTAACTCCAAATGTGGAAAACTTCAATAAACATAAGTAAAAATGTTTAGAACATGCAGAATGAAAAGTTACACAGAGTAAAAACCTACTGTGTTTTCTAAATTACTGCTAGTTGGACAAAAAAATAACTAAGGATTTTAGGGGAGGTTTTATTTATCACAGTAAAACATTAGAAGGATGAAGTCAATATGTAATTCATCATGGACAAGGTTACCAGGGATGTGGACTGAAAAGATCTAAGATGAAGCATACACGGACATTCAAAACAGGTCAACAAATTCTAATGGTTGTATACCCACATGCAGTTTGCGGACAAGACGTTCGGGTCCATTTGATCCTCTGGATCCAATGTTACACAGGAGATGCTCCTGTGGCATAGTGTGAACAATGTCAATCTCTTTGTATGCCAGCATTGTACGAGTCTTGCTGTGACGTCACATTGCAACATCAGCATCTGTGAGTCAAACGAGTAAAGAGCCAAATTCCTGCAGACTGGGCACAGTGGTGACATTTTCAAAGATGGTGAAAAATGTGGTCATTCTATTACCTGCCTGGCACTGTCCAGCTGAACCTGAACCTCACCTGTGTCTGACATACTTGGCTATTGACAAAGAAGCTGTCACATCTGCTCCAAGCAGCCGAAAGAAAAATGTTCAAAATTTCTTAAAGGAGTTTAGACCTTTGGTAGCCTTGACACAGTGACAACTGTGTAAGTTCAGCCATGTGTGTCGGCCGTAATGTTGAGCTGAGTGCAGCAGCTTGTAAGATGGTTGGCATGGACGGGGACACCCAAAGAAAAACACAGCTCCAGTCTATAGGCAGCTATCTCAAACAAGAGGGTCAGTCTGCTGTGGATGCAGAGGACCAGAAAAATCAGCAACATCTCATGAAAAGTTGACCTCTTCTTGAGAACATAATGACTCAAAACGAAGCAGAAGAGGAAAAGTGAACATTTTTGTGTTGATGATAGTGAAATGGAGAGGTGGTGATGATGATAATAATGATGATGGTGATAAAATAAAGATTATGTTATTGTGAAAGGAAATAAATGGCATTTCAATGATTCAATGATATAAGACAGCCAACCCAGCCTTTTTTAACTTAACATGCACATCTCCCTTTGACCGTATAATCCATGCCTGTTTTTTTCCAATACTAACTATAAGACCAAGTTCTAACTATTGTTGGTATAGATTTACTCTCTGTATTGATAAACCGCCTGCATTGGTAAAAATTCCTTCTAAATAATAATAAAAACAGAAATATCGCTATTTAACAACTATAGATACAGCATGCCAAAGTCTGTTCCTTCCATTTTGGACATTTTTCCACATGTACAGTGCAACAGCAGCATTTGGAACACCTCAGCAATGACTGCCGAACCCCTTTCTACCAACACTGCCATATTAAAGGGTGTGTAGACTAAAAAAACTTTTAATTGCATCTAGCCTGATAGGAATTTAACTTTGTTGGATTATAAAAACTATAGTTTGCTGTAAACTTGTTTAATCATGTTTCAATTTGCATTTAAAAGTTCATGAAGCACATGAATTTTGCAGAAATTTTACTGCTATTTAATAAGATGAAAACATTAAGCTTAACAAGACATGACAAATTAGGTTTAAGCACCAAAGTAGGTCCTTTTGCCGACTGACCATTCCAAGGCGGTAACTGATGGTTTTTCTTTATATGTGTTCTGTCTCGTCTCTGTGTTTTTGTCACATTTACATTTACCTGGTTTGCCTTTGTCTAGAGGTATATTTTATTTTAATATCTGTGGAAATATTGATAGGACCTTTTCTTATTTATCTTTTTATTTGTGGGTTATATGCAATGCATGGTTTGTGATTTAAAGTACCTCATTAAACAATGCAAGAAAATGAGTAATCAGGTGGTTCATACACAATCTCATTAAAATCATATCCTAATTTCCCTCATCTACTGTCCGTGATTAGGATCTGACTACATCGCATAAGAGGTCGTGTCAAAATGACCTTTGTGTAATTGAATATGCATAGACAAGTGCCCGTATTTCGACCAATGCAATCGCTCCTTTCAAAACTACTATAGAATCCTTCCCGATACACCAGTCAACACATACCACTTTTTAAACCGCTGAATCAGCCATCCTTTCTATTGGCATGCATTAATTTTTACACATTTTGTTCAATCAACAATTTATCTATCGGTATCTACCATAACATTTCATAATTCCATTTTTAAGTAGAATACGAAAGGATTTTCAACGCAACCCACTGCGAAAACGCTTTCGTTATCCGCCATGACAATTGCAGCGAGCGAGTTGTGAATGTATTTACCAGTGTTACTAAAATAAGGATTTCTACTTCAAAACTTCTTTTTGTTGGATGGTTTATACATATTTGTAGAGGTTATATATGTCTCTTTTGAAATATGTAAAGTTAAGTTTAAGAATGTGTGTAGATTGCATGCAATCACGAGTTAAACGCGACCCTTTACCATTAAAATTTTATAGCGTGTAGAACGTTGCTCGCAGTATACCACAAGATTTTGTTGCCGAGAATTTCATTGGCTACTGAAAAGGTCAATTTGAGGTGAACCGTAATGGGAAGTCATCAGATCCTATTACGCGTAATACTGGAGCTGATTTTAATGAGATTGGTTCATACACTATCTTGAGTGAGCTTATTTTCTTTAAATATGACCGATCAAAATAAAAAAATCTTGTTAAACTTTTGGTAAATATGTCTCAGTGACAAACATAAAATGTTTTAAAGCCTCTCTAATGCTGCACTTCCTTTTCTTGTAGAGGTTTATTCAAATTAGGAAATGAGTCATGTTATAAGTAAAACTGTGTTCAAATTGTATCCTTTAAGCCATCAATGATTTTACTATCAAAAGTCTCATTTCTAAATGCACAAACTGTATGAAGGTCACTGAATGTTACATGTTACACTCCCTATTAAATAATTACAATAAAAATAATTAACCTTAGATAATTCCATCAGCTCAAAATTCCTTACTTCACAACTTTTTTATTCACACTTTGCAAACTATCCGTTTCTGAGTTTGGTCTTACATGTACGTAATCAAGCATATTTGTGTGTTTTTTAAATACATTGCAGCAACCAGAAATGCTCATTATAGCAACATCCTGCTATTTAAGTGTAGGAAAGCCACAGATAAATGTCTTGGTAGAACTACTGGTACATCAAAGGTCATCTGGAAAACCTTGCTTCATTAAGTCTTTCACCCTGAGTGGGACTCGAACCCACAAGGTGAGAGGCTAGGCAGTCAAAGGTGTTACAAATCAGGAACATTACCATTTTGCCACAATCGCACCCCAACGCAAGCGTAACAGTGAATATGGCTTCAGCAATATTATTCCTCACCATTAGAACGTTTCAACAATGTCTTATTGTGTAAATTACACTTGGTTTAATAGATCACTCCTATTTAAGTAAAAGCGATTGTTACTAAACTTAAATGAATTCATATTATGGTTAAATTCTATCGTCATAAACTGTAATTTGATTATTATCTATATCATTATTTGAAAGAAAGAATGGAATGAACATTAGATGTCATATGCTTTACTTGTTTATTTTCTTAGGTAAAAAAACCCAACAGATTACTAATAAGGAAAGCTTAAATACGAGGGCTGTTCAAAAATTACGTGTACTTGCGCCATATTTTTTTATTCCATTGACAAAACCTTTTATATTTGGTATTATGATAAAGATAATTTTGTTTTCTATTCAAATCAGGCACTTTCATTCTTCCACATCTACAAACTTAATCACAGTGAAACGTTACGTAACCATAGAAACACGTTACCGGCCCGGTTGTCAGTTAAATAAAGTAACGTCAAGTTGTATTCTATAAAGCTCATTTGTTTGATGCGCCAAATTTCTAAAACTCCGCAAAAACGTCACACGACGTTAGAATGACGTCATGTGCGAATCTTACGTCATTTGAATGTTGCGAATTAGAAAAACAACGTTTGAGTCATAGGGATAGCGTAACAAAACAACGGTCAAAATTCAACAGGCAGGAGCGCGTCGAAATTCGCGCAAACATAAAATTTGCAGAGAATTCGGCAAAACACCTACGGAGACTTATAAGATGCTAAGATCAACTAAAGCAGGAAGTAAGTCAGTTGGACGCTTGTTTTTAAAATGGTTTCATCCCCGGTTTGAAGACGGCCGAGAATCATTAGAAGACGATAAAGGTCGAGGGAGACATGCGGTTATCAGTGAACGTCATGTGACGTCGTTGAAGAAAGCGCTAGAAGACAACCCGCGATGACAGTGCGAGAGTTAGCCGAGGTTGCAGGTGTCAGCATCGGGTCAGCATATTCAATACTGAAGACAACACTTAACATGAGAAAGGTATCTATAGTGTTTTCCTTTTATTTTGTTGCACTTGAGTTAACAAGTCTTTACTATAAAGTAGGCCTGAATGTTCAATCTTTTGAAAATATAATTATTATTATTGAAAGCATGGTCCATACGTGCATTCACAAGTTGTGATTGTATAATATTGAGTTCTACCTCAATTTCAGTTTTCTACAAGACTAACTGTTACAAGAGCATAAGCCATGGTGGCTTTTTATGAAAATCAAGTCATAGTAATTCCATATGTTTATACTTTATCAGAATAAAAAGCAGCAATCAAGTCCACAAAATAAAAACCCAATTACAACACAACTTTAAATAACACTTTCATGGTACTAGTTATTGTAGTTATCAAAAAATAAACAAAAAACATAGTATGTTATTGTAACATTTACAGTGTATGTCAACATCAAGCCTTTCAAACTGTTATAAAACATGATAAGTATTATATTGTAAGTGTATGTCCATAGCAATTCTTAAATATCCCTTAACCTGTATCTATGATTTTATATGAAATATGTTCCTAATCAGCTTTCACATAATGAAATCAGCTTAAAAATAATAGCAACAAAAAATAATAGAACACATCTATGAATCCCTTAATTAATTAATATAATAAACATTTTTACTCTATTACCACCAAATTATTACCTTGTCAAAACAACACAAAAAGTCCCACTTTGCGAACTATCTTTATCAGCCCAAAATTACATAAAGTTAGCACAGTGGGAACACTCCATTCTATCCGTGTACACTGTCTTTAAATGTTTACTCAGCACACAATGTTATAAACATCTTACTTGTTATCAGTGCACAATGTCTTTGTAACCTTAGATTGTACAATCAGCACACAATGTCATAAACATCTGATTTGTTATCAGTGCACAATGTCTTTGTAACCTTAGATTGTACAATCAGCACACAATGTCATAAACATCTTATTTGTTATCAGTGCACAATGTCTCTGTAACCTTAGATTGTACAATCACCACACAAAGTCATAAACATTTTATCAGTGCCCAATGTTACTGTAACTGTAGACAGTAGAATCAGCACATTTGTCATTAACATCTTATTTGTTATCAGTGCCCAATGTCAATGTTACCTTACATTGTTCTTTCTGTGCACAATGTCATAGTTCTTTTAAATTGTTCTCTTCTATCAGTTTAAAGAAATTTCACGTATGCTGTTACATTAACACACAATTTCATAGTTACAGCAAGTTGTTTGTTCAATGCCAAGAGTTAATGTCTGTTGTCATTGAGATCATCTGTATCATCCTGGGAAAGAGCCAGTGACCTCTTTCACATGTAGTCCCCGAGCCACCTATAGCACCATCTGGGCCTGTTGAAATGTAAAAAAGATGGTTATTTTTTCGTTGTCAATTTTGTCAGCGTCTTATGCCATGGTTGTTTCCTGTAGAAATGGGGATTCATCCCCAAATGCTTCACTTTCCTGTTCTAGGGTCATCATGCCATCAGCCATACTATTGTCCCAATCACCAATATCATTCATGCCGCTACAAGGTATTCTGGGGCCATCATCTTTCTAAAAGAGGATAAAAGAAATCTCCATCTTACTGAATGAAGATAGAAAGAATCATTTCATCTTGCTACAGAAAAGAGGGAAAGAATCTATCTTTCTAAAGGAAGATAGAAAGAATCAATCTTGCTACAGAAAGAAAGAATCTATCTTTCTAAAGGAAAATAGAAAGAATCCATCTTGCTACAGAAAGAAAGAATCTATCTTGCTACAGAAAGAAAGAATCTATCTTTCTAAAGGAAGATAGAAAGAATCCATCTTGCTACAGAAAGAAAGAATCTATCTTGCTACAGAAAGAAAGAATCCATCTTGCTACAGAAAGAACGAATCTATCTTTCTAAAGGAAGATAGAAAGAATCCATCTTGCTACAGAAAAAAGAATCTATCTTTCTAAAAGAAGATAGAAAGAATCAATCTTGCTACAGAAAGATAAAAAGAATCCATCTTTCTTATGGAAGAAAGAACAAATCCATCTTTCTACAAAAAACATAGAAAGAAATCAGTATTTCCTTAAAGGAAAGTATCTGCTTTAATGAAAAAAAGGTAAAAAGAGTCATTTTTCTGAAGGTAGATAGAAAGAATCCATCTTTCAACAGGAAGGTACCAGTAAAAAGAATCCTATTTTTCTAAAGGAAAATAGAAATAATCTTTCTTACGAAAGATAAAAATAATATGAATTATATTTGCTTCAGCATAAGAATTGAAGCTATACCATTACAATTTTTAAGGTAGGTTGTGACTAGGGTTTGCAGCCTCCTGATCCTAGACCTCATGATCTTACTCTTGCACTTAAGAGTCATGAGAGGTGGTATTCGACTGTTTATACAAAATATTTTTTTCTCAAAAAAAAAAGTCATTATTGCCTAAAAAGGTCTTGCAAAGTGCCCTAGATTTGTGTGAACAGTGAAGCATAGCCCTTCTCTCATCATTGCAAACAGGTTATTTCCTATTGTGAGCCAAGCTGCACAGTTAGCTATGTTTAAACTAAGAAAACCACATGACCACTTACTTTTGAGATTATTTTACATAAACATCCGGGTAATCAGCTCTGACATCGATATCTTTTTTAGCTGAAATCTCCATCATACTTATTTATAGATTTGGAAATAATTGACATTTTATGCGACAGATTTCCCTATTTGTACTGTCTTACAATTAAGCTATGTTATATGCAGCCTTTATTTTAATTAAGGTATAAGTTTATGCAGCAAAAGTGCAAATATTCTCCAGAACAGGGGTAAGATGTTGTTTCATGTGTTACATATAGGCAAACTGTCAGACGACACCTAAAATGAGGGGCATTTAGTTTGACATGTAATCAGTCATGTATGAAAACACACCTGCCTGATTACCTTGTTTCAAAAGCGTTTTTATATAAAGAAAAAAGAAAGTATGGTGATAAGCATTTCTAATGATATTGTTAAATCAATTTTCAAAAAAGAAAAAAAAAAAAAGATTTTGTAATAAGTGAACAATGTCAGTGTCTTCTCTTTATATACAACATGCACTTTGAGTATGATGACAATCTTCATGTACTTCTTTCATTTATTGGTTTGCTTAAAATAGTTCTAATTAAAGCCTTACTGGTTTTTACTAATGAGGGTATTAATTGAATTTTACAAATTATACATTGTATGCTTATGCTCTTTCGTCTATTTCTTGACAAAAATTAACTGCACTACAAATAATATGTCCCGTCATCACGGGTGTATAATAAACATAAAGAGTGGACCTTTCATATTCATAAAACACTAATTAAGAATGTTTTACAGGATATTTAAAGTCAGTGTTATTCATGACCTCTGCAGTGTAGCACCTCTCAGCAACAAATTTCTGTACCTTTGACAAATGTTGCTGTGGAGAGATTACACTGTATTATGGATGTAAATTGCAAAACAATGAACAATTTTTAAAAAAAAGATTCAGAAGTAAGGGATATAACTCACTGAATTTTTTCCTAATCCTGACAACATGGTCTTGCAGAGTTTCTTTTCCTCATCTCCCGCTGCGGCTAATGCTTTCTCACATTTTACCAGAGAACTCTTGGCTGCCTTGTTGGTCGGTTCTAACTCCAATACCTTGAGGAAATCTGATTTGGCACTCTCGTAGTCCTTCGTCTCATAGCAGGGCCTGGAATACACAGTTTGACAATTCAGTTCCTGCTGCTAGACACTCACAAACAATTTATATCTCTGCTTTCTAACTACATGTAGCTAATAACAGCTGGTCAGGACAGTGTGTTCACATTTATTTCCATTTGATTTCTTTCTAACTATATTTGTCCCTCTCAACTGCCCACTTGTGGGATAGACATATTATGCAACTACCTGGGGCAATGTGTAAATAGTCTTGGTCAAAAACAAGCATGCCCTGGTTGGTTAGAGGTTCATATCCTTGGACCCTCCAATCTTGAGTCCAATGCCTTACCCAACAGAAAACAGATGACCATGGTGCATAAAACGTTGTTTTTTGTTACATCACACCGACACAGTTATGGTCATATTGGCAACGTCCAGCTAATTATTGATGGAGGTATACCACAGACTTATGCCTGGGTAGAACCACTGGCATATTTAAGGTTAGCTGGAAAACCTTCCCACATGGAAGATCTTGCCCTGACCAGGACTCGAAACCATGCGGTGAGGGGCTGCAGTGTTATGGGTCAGCAACTCTAACTGCGCGGCCAGGGGCGCCCTGGTGCATTAAATAATGTCACCACCTGCAAACATACTACCCTGTAACTGGTCAATTCCAGTCATCTGACCATACACTCCATAATTTTCATACATCCTCTGTAAATGTTATGCCTAAAAATGGCCTTATTTACCTTATTTCTTTCAATTGTTACACCGTTGCTTTTGTCAGTTTTTTTTTTTTTGACAATATTCTATTTGTTTTTTTGTATTTGATGAATGCATGTTGTTTAACAATATTATGGTGTTTGAAGTATTGTTTGTTTTTAATTTTGTCTGCACATTTGTATCTTTTGTTAATGCTCAACTTCAATAGATATACCATGGCTTATGGTGTTCAATTTGTGACAGAAAATAAAAAGTCCAAAGACACACAGTAAGATACTCTGTTAGACATATACAGTTACACCGTTTATAGCTGGTATCTAGACAAAACACCCTCCAAACTAAACACCCCCTGCCTTTTTTGTCTAGGCAGACAAACACATGTGTTTTACCATAAGTATGATAAATTGTCCATGGTGGACAAAGAACACATGGGATATGCAGATATATAGGGTGTGCATGAACGGATACCTACAAACAAAAAAACTTATAATCCTTCATATAATGTTTTCTTTAAATAAAACATGACATACTTACTGAAGATGGCAACAAATGAAGTAGCAAAATTATTAACACAAAAAACCATACCGTTCCCCTGCGAAAGTATGCCTTGACACTCTTAGAGTCTATGGCCACAACCTTGCTACAGCAGTCCTTCGCCCCTTTATGGTCACCAAGCTTGCTATTTATTAAAGCCAAGTTTAGGTTTCCTACAAATAAAAAGAAATAAAATTTTAAATTCTATATATTAGTCCTGATAAGAAGCTGAGATTAAAAATTTAATAAACAATTGTCAATTCACTCCCTAGCGGTCTCCAACAGGCCTTTTGAAAATTTCCTACAAAAATAACAGTCAAACCTCAATCACTTGAACGGGGATGACCTTCCAGTCTGTGCCTGCTGGGAGTTTAAAGAAAAGAGAAATTTATTTATAGGAAAGTTTGTCAACTGTTTTTGTGAGCAAACTGTCAGTAACCTCTTTTAAAACACAACTGCAAAATTTAATCATGTCCAGATAGTACAGAAGATTTTACATACAAGTACTAAAGTGTACTTAGCCTCGAGTTGTATTCTCAGAATAGCGGAATAGTAACTTGAAAGCTTCGGTTGTTAATATGTCTTTAAATATGATCAATGAAAATATTAATAAAACAGCTTTGTCAAATATTTTGTTATTTTAGTCACAATCAGATATCACATATTAAAACTCTTTTTGGGTCAGAGATTTTTCTTTTTTTGATTTGACAATCACTTGACAAAAATCAATAGTGATACTTAATTGTGACATATCTATATTAAGTTCACTGATTATTTTTAAAATGATGTACTGGGATTGATTAATGAGAACTTTCCAACCCATTTTTTATTAGAAGTTGGTTTCAAAGTCAATGCAACCAAAACATGCACAGTTATGTTATATGGTTTTGGTGTTCTTCTGCCTAGATCAAAAATATAAATCCTTAATAATAACATCTCTTGGAAGAAGATAATTTAAAGGATAAATAAAACAATAAATCAATTTAAAATAATTAAATACAGAATTCATGTTGTGGACGTGTAAAAGCATGGCCAGCAGTAGTTTGACAGCATAGACAACTCACAGAATAGACAATCAGTATGAGGTTAATGAGCAGAGAGTCTTGTACGAACGATAAAGTGTGAAAATTTACAGAAATATCCTGTAGGGACCGGCAACCATTTTGACTGTTCGAACTACAGTTTGTGCGAGCGTCTCCACAGTAATTTATAAAGAACAAAGATGGTGAAATGCGGGAACAGCAGTCCTGTTCCACTGATCTGTTATTTCTAGTGATCTGGTGTTCTAGTGACCGGGATTTGATTTTACATATAGATAGGGTACCTTGTAAAGTCTTAAACACCTTCGCAATAAAACATCATTACATGACCTGCCCCACCTTCACATTTTGTCCCATGCTCTCTACAAAGAAGGCCACATTCAATTTCAGGTGTCCTAAAACAGAAACTTTTTCAGAAAAATATCAAAACCTTAATAAATGTATACATGTGTAATATATCTACCTATATACGAGGGTTGATCAGAAGGTTCGTAGAATGGTGCTATAACTTGACAACTAACAAGCGCAGACATTTAAAATTTTAATATGATATAGCCCGATATCTCATGAACAAAATCTGAAAAATCATAACAATATCATAACAAATATAAAATCTATATAAGAAATAGCAAATACAATAAACTCGACCCGGAGCACCCCGGGGTTACATAAACAAGGTCTCACAACCGCTACAAGCGTAAATGTCATAGGATTTACTACAACTTTTCAATTAAGTCAGCCTGACACGGTATACATCTCTGATGTCTGTGAATCCACGCAGAGAGAAGTTCTGGTACCTAGTCTCGTTGAAGTCGGCGATAATCTCGTGCAATGCCTGTCACAGTTCTGGTAGGCCGCTGTAACGGTTAACTCGCAATCCGTCAGCAGACGAGGTACCCAGCGTGCACAGATACGTTCCATGTGTAAATGTTAGTGAAACATATTCCACACGGTTCCAAAGGCGATTCCCGTTCCATCAACTACATCTCTAATAGTGCGCCGACGGTCTTCTTCAATGAACGTCTTCACTGACGCCACTAACGTCGGCGTAATAACGGATGGTCTCCCTGAGCGTGCATCATTGCTTATGTTTGATCTGCCATCCTTGAAGCGTTTAAACCACTTGAAAACAGTAGCTTTCTTCGTATCTTTGGTGTGTTGAGCCCTCTGCATAGTATTATACGTTTCTGTTGCTGAATATCCTTAATTGAAGCAAAATTTTACTGCCGCTCGCGATGCTTCATTTTCTGGAAGTACCATAATGGACGCTGTGTGTGAACGATGCGCGTCACTCAAATGTACATTGAATGCGTTGTATACATCGCATGACGTCAGAATCAATGTGAAAAAATTTAGTTGACAGCACGTCAATAGCAGACAATATTTCGCGGAATTTCGCAAAAAAACAAGGGTCAAAGTTGTGCCAGGTGATACTTACATTGCTTTAAAATTTGGCGTGCACCGGGGTAACGTGGGGTGGTGATTATAAATATTCATAAAAATGAAACTGTTTGATTTGAGGTTAAAATATTTAAAATAAAATGTAAAAAATATTTGTTTAAAATTTGAAGCGCATAGAACGTCATATATAGAAGTTATAGCACCTTTCTACGAACTTTCTGATCAACCCTCGTATATTTATATATTGTTCATCACCATTTGTGGTAAAGATATTTGGTATTGTTAGTTGTATGATGCTTGGAGCACTTTTCAACAGGAGCCATCCCAAAAGCCCTGTTGACTTTCGCTTAGACGAAATGAGGTGGCATGAATGCCATCACTGACAAGCTGTTAACAGCTGTTGGCCAATGTGCCAAGATAAGGGACAAAATATTAAGAGAATGATGATCATACTGCTAATGATGTCTGTGATTAGCAGTAACCCCAACCCAACCATCAACAGATATCAATTAGAACAGATTTTTTATATGGGTTTTTGAATAACTAACCTGCTACTATCAGGGCTTTCCTCCTCTCTTCCTCCTCCCCTTCCATACACGTGTCATTCTCAATAGGTTCCACCGTAAGTCCATAAAACTTCTTGGCTAGGTCTAACTCATTTCTCTACAAATAAAGAAAAATATATAATAGCATGTGGTTGGTTTTGTTTGTAAGATACAAGGCAGCAACACAATTATTATCATTTCAGCACTGTCCAGCTTTTATTGGTGGAGGATGATCCCGGAAAAATCCCTGAAAGTAACCACTGGCACAACGCAGACCAGCTGGGAAGATGTCCCTACAGGAAAGCTCTTGCCTTGAATTGATACCATGCAGAAAGGAGCTGAGGAACGGGCATGATGTGCATTAGGGCAATGAAATATAAAAGTATATATTTTTACCTAAACTTTAGGTTAGGGATCGGGATGTAATTTGCCGGCATTTTTGCCGATACTGTGCAACGGCATTTCTATCAATAATGCCCAGGGGCACTTATGAGGTGTCCAGGGACTGGACCCGGCCGGTCCATTATACTGACACTGACAGGTCAAGCGTAATGCTGTGCCCTTAGCCCGAGTGTTAGGAGCGAAGTCACTACTACCAACTTTAAAGTCTTTGCTTTGACCAGGCCGGGATTTGAACCCGCGACCTCCCGATCCGCAAGTCGATGCTCTACCACTAGAGCTATAGCGGCTGGTGATGTTATGTTGTATACATCAATATATTTATACCCTAACTTCAACAGGTTATTTCCAGTTATTTCTTTGAACATTTTCTTCTTGTTAAGTTAATTTATAATTCTTGTTCATTTACTTCTGAACAAAGTGAAGAGTTTGATTATTTAATCCTCCTGTTTATTTGATGTCAGTGAAGGTAAACACTAAGCTTTCTTTTTAAGTCTTTAATAAACTTCTATACATAACTTAACAAGTATATCGAAAAATACTTTCTATTTTATCTTCCCTCCAAATATATCAATAATTTAAATGTTGCATTAATAAGTGATCACTGTAAAAATATTGACAATTCATCAATATCAAATGAATCAATGACAGTCCTACATTTAAAAAAAAAAAAAAAAAAAAAAAAATTAAAAAATTAAATGTTTGCAAGTAATACAAGTTTTTCTATACATCTCTTTGTCACACATACAGTTCTTATGGAGATTTTAAACTATAATAACTGGACCTTAGACAAGCAACAGATGTAGTGCGATGTAAGTTCTTCTAACAATAAGTCTAACAGGGACTCGAACCTAAGTGGTCAAAAATTATGAGACGTAAGCCTGCAACTGTAAAAGATCATCCAAAAGCCGCCCCGGGAAAAAGTAGAACTTATAAATAATTAGGACAAACAGAAAACTTGTTTGTTTAGAAAATAACATCGCATCAACAATTATGGTTATTGAGGTAATTCATTGTGGGTTGAGGCTAAATTGTTTTTTTCAAAGGTCATTTGGGTAAAGTTTAGACTGTTAGTAATCAATACTGCATATGTCTTCATTATAAATGTGTTTATGTTTAATTCAAAAATTTGCATTGAAACTTGTTTTTTACCTTTTTAACTCATATGTCATAAAAAATAAAGCAAAAAAAAAAACAAACTGCTTTCATTATTAAGTTGGGATTTGCGCAGTTGACAGGAAAAATAAATGCTTAAAGGAGGAATCAAAAATTTTAGACCAAATATCCAAAAAGAACATTGTTATCTGAAAAGGTCCTACAATGCTGTTCATTGATGCCCTAGATCTGATTGGTGCATTAATCCCTACTAATCATTGTAAATAGGTTATTTCCTATTACCCACATGCAGAAATAGCTTTTTTTAAACTAAGAAAACCACGTGACAACTTACTTTAGTGATCACATTTCATCATTATCTGGGTAGTCCACTGTGACCAAAATATCTATTTTTAGCAAAGATCACTATCATGCTTATTTAAAGATTTGAAAAAAATGAACAAGCGATAGAGCATCAACTTGTGGATCGGGAGGTCGTGGGTTCAAACCCCGCCCGGGTCAAACCAAAGACTATCAAGTTGGTAGTAGTGGCTTCCCTCATACGCTCGGGGCTAAGGTGACAGCATTATGCCTGACTTGTCGATGTCAGTATAATGGACTGGCCGGGTTCAGTCCCTGGACACCTCATAAGTGCCCCTGTGCTATAATGATAGAGATGTAGCTGCACAGTATGCCTGCAAATCCCATCCCATCCCAATAGTGTGATTTTTTTTCAATTACAATAAAGGTAGTGTTCAAAACTGTCTTTACTTTCACTACAGTATGAAAATGAAAATATAGATAAAATCATGCAGAAATTATGCCTAAAGTCCCCCAAACAGTGAGAAAATATTGTTACATGCATTTATATAGACAAACTGTCGAATACCTCTTTTAAGGACCCAAATTAGCTGGAAAAACACTAGAAAGTTATTCTCATATGAAGTTTTTGCTCAGCCTGAGATTTTAATCCACACAGTTTCGGAGAAGAGGGGTCAATAACAGGTGTCTCTAACCTCTTGGCAGCAGAATTACATGGGAAGAAACACAGTGAGCAGATGAAAAAGTAGGAGAAATGGAAGCAATATGGCGAAGACTCTTCATCCTAAAACAATGCAAATAACAATGTCTACCTGCAGATAGTAGGTGCCCTTCTGTTTGTAGATATCACACTGGTCCATTCTCTCTGTGTTGTTCATCTCCCACATATCCTTTGTCTAAACCAGGACAATAAAAACAGATTATTTAAGTAGTTCAACAGAAACAGACAGGTAGTAGTATTTTTGTAAAAAAAAGTGTAAAAAGGTTGTCTTTACCTGGTCAGCCCATAGATCATTACTGAACCATGATAAACGGTGTGAATTATGGTAATTTCAGCACACTGCTATACAAAGTTAGGTTTGTCACTTAAAATTGCTTGTATACCACATCTATATGTATGATTGTTTAAACTACGTTTGTTTCAACATTGTACTATGTAAAAGTCAAAATAATATTACATTCTGTAAAGCGTTTTATATTCGGAGCTCTCAAGACGAGAAAAAAATTATTGCTGCTTAATATGGTTGTGCCCATTAATTGTTACTTTTAATTGACATCTGATTTTAATCTGGTTATCAACTTATGAAGTAGTTTCATGTAGGAATAAAACACATGAAGTTATTGGACTAAAGACTGCAGCTTTGCATCAATGCTTTCTTGTTACACTTGTCTTTACAATCTTACCCTCTCGTAGTTATTAACTTCTACATAGAAGACAACATCTTTGTCAGGAGGAACTGGAACATCATACTTGTCACATCCCGCACTACCAAAGGCTCGCTCTGCCTTCACTGTCAGTCGTGCATGCTCCTCTTTCTTTATTCCCTGAAGTACATCCTGGGAAAAAAAAGTTCAAATATTTGTGCAGAATGATGAAACCAAAACATAGGGAGTGGTAACTGTTTACACCCAAATCATAAATAGGCAATAAAAATTAACTATGGTTACACAGTATTGACTGCCCTTGTTATAACCACTTAAAATCAGCTACGAGTACCATACTATTAGTTTTGTTTGTTTTTGTTTTTGAAATACACTATGCAACAACCATTTATGATCATTACAGTGATGTCCAGCTATTTGGTGAAGGAAAACCCCAGAAAAATGTCTAGGTAGAACCACTGGAGCACCGCAAGTCAGCAGAAAGACCTTTCCTCGTTAAGTCCTTCCCCCTAATTGGAATTAAACCCACATGGTCCATATTTTACTTCTTTTTACTGCTGTTCTAGAAAAAAATTGCTCAACTTTTCATTCTCATATAAATAATTACAATCTATGCTTTTTATTCACCTTTATTATTATTATTTTTTAATTTGTAAGTAAAAGGGTGGTCTGCCGAAAGAAAAACAAGAGTATGGTTTATACAGGCAAAATGAAAATATAGGTAAGTCCATGTACACATCTTGTTTCAATGTCTTGTACTAGTTGTTCATGAGTTGACCACTTTTGACTAAAAAAAATCTAATTTAAAGAAAGTTCATTTTCAAGAGGAAGGACTGTGTTAAGAAAGGACTTGACATTTTAGGAGTTAATTTCATCGTTAATTCATATAAATTCATATGCTTGCATTAAAGATCAAAATTTAAAAAAAAACAATAATAATAACTAATAATAATAATGATAATAATAATAACAATAATAATAATAATAAAAATGTCCTGTATGTTCAGTCAAGTCCTTCTACAACAATGATAAAACATTTATGAAACATCTATTAAACACAGAAAGTAAGACACATTTAATTTTGTTCAGCTCTGTGCTAGTAATTAATTCACAAAGTTGTTTATGGTTCAGTTAAGATCTATATGACTGTTTTGCAATCAAGACTGAACATTAGGGTTATTTGTAATCAATAGGAAGGGTTTTTTTTGGTAAATTTAAATGCAGTTGTTCCTTTGGATATTTACTTCATTTGGCCCCTTCTATTTTATCAAAACTGAATAAAGGTGATTTCAACACCTAGAGCTACTTTTATTTTTGTTCACTTTAAACACTATTTCTAACAAAATGCCGTGTTCATAATTTACATAAAATATTGCAGTAAGTCTCCCAAAAGGCTCCTAGAATATCATGATATATCATAGTACAAAACTGTTCACGTTACTCGTCTCTCTTTTGATCAGATAGCACCCTTACCTCGATGAATCCAGGAATGCCAAACTCAGTAGATGTTCCCTCACCATAAGGAAATACTACATCTTTGTCCATGAATACCGTGTCATCAAACTGACCCTTGATGTGTACTAGGTAGAAAGTATTGCTGTTAAAGTATTTTATGCATTTAGAAGAACTAATCTCAATGTGTTTGTAAATACTTAACTGACATGTGCAGAAAGAAAAATGCCTTAATCAGAAAGAATATGTTACAAACTGTAAAGTCTGCTGAATGAGCAGTAGCTTGAAAGTAGACGATAAATTGGTATTACTTATTACAAGCATTTTCTAATGTAGAACAAAGTAAAATGCATTTAAACATGCTGTAGAAACATCAATCACATTTTAATAAATGTACAGTATATTATCTTGTAAATGTCCTATTTACTTGAATGTGGTTTACAGCTGGTTCTAACCAGACAATTGTCTGAGGACTCCCTCCATCTATAATACAGTGAAAACCTGGTAGCTCGAACAGCCATTGGGATGACCTTCCGGTTCGAGTGAGAAAGGTGATCGAGGAAGTGAAGTTCATTTACAAGCCAGTTCATCAACTACTGGACCAAGTGGCGTAATCGGTAGACCATTGGCTCCAGGTATGGGCGGCCTCAGGTTCGATCCATAAAAATGGTAGTGGTATGGCTCACTTCCTAACACTAAAGCATATATAAGGGTAGTTCCACAACTGGTTGGCCTTGTCAGGATAATGTGACTGGATGTGGTATCATGCAAGGTGATCAAGGCATGCTACACACAGTGAAGGCAGCACTATATCTGCTTCAAGTGGACATTTTAAGCTAGCTTTTAGGATGTATACTACATTTCATGTTGGCATAACCCCAAGGGGCATTATGGTAAGATATAAACATACATGAGACCATGCATCCTTGATTTGGGGGTGAATAACCGGTCCCTTTCTTCAGCACCTTCTTCACAATGCTTCCATCCTTCTCAAAGGTCATGTCCTCCTCTGAAATTAAATTAAAGTATTTATCAATAATTGCCAAATCTTCAAAACTCAAGACAAAATGTTCTTAGTATTAAATTAAATTTTTATCTGGCCTCTAGATTTGTTAAAATTGATTAAAAGCTGTTAGGGTTAAATTATATTTACAATATCTGAAAAAGTTGGCTGTAAAAGCTCATGAGAGCTTATGTTAGTTGTTGAAATCTTGCCGACTTAAAATAACTGTTATCCCATTCTATCAGTTATTGGATAGGGAATAACATGGGTGAGAAAAGACAAAAATATTTAAACAAAAAACGCTTACTATCAGATAAGTACATCAGGCCTCAGTTGTAAATGACTTTCAATGGAAGCCACTTCTGTGAGGGATGTTAAGAAATAATGAAGACTAGGAATTTAGATTTTTTTTATATTTTTATAATTTTAGATCTTTTTCATCAACAATAGCAGCAGACACCTTCTTCAATTCTGATTATGTAATTGTAACATAGGGAGAAAAATGAGCAGCCAGTCCGGGACTCAAACCCTGGACCCTTCGCTAACAGGGCGCATGCTCAACCGACTGAGCTAACCGGACGGCTTACACATTCTCTCCCTGTCACCCGGCTACATACACCCCGAGCAACTTGAAATTCGTCATCGAATTTTCACAGACCGTATGCTATACATACAACTCATAAGCAACTCAAACACTTGAGTACCATCTCCCTGTCATTCGGCTACATAATATATATATATATATATATATATATATATATATATATATATATATATATATATATATATATATATTCAATTTGATACCAATATATTTCCAATAGCCTTACTTAACTATTCATTACACCACCAAATACATTTACATAATTCTCAGATGGCATGCACCAAGTCATCTTTACCTCTAAAGTCAATCAATTCAATGTCAAAGACTATGGGGGTATCTCTGGGAATCTTGGGTGGGTTGCCTCCCCTGCCATATGCATATTCAGGCTCCAGGTAGATAATAGCATGTTCTCTCCGCTTCATTGTCATGATGGCCGTCTCCAAACCTTTGATCACCTCACCTGGAGTAATGAGAATGGAATTTGTCAATATAAATATTTAAGTGGAGAGTACCTGAAGTCTGAATGATTGTAATTGTAATTCTGTACAGACCAGTTTGATTAAAGTAATGTACAGCAATTTTCATACTGTATTTATGTAACAGTAATGTTTGTTTAATGGGTTTATCATTCCATGAACAGGACTTCAGTTATCTGGACATGGTGTCCACTTGAAGCAGATATAGTGCTGCCTACAGTGTATATAGCATGCCGTGAATAACATACCACACCCGGTCACATTATCCTGATACCGGGCCAACCAGTCATGAAACTACCACTATAATCGCTTGAGCATTAGCAAGGGACCTATACCACTATTACTTTTAAAGACTTTGGTGTGTAATGGCCCAAATCCGATATGAAACAGTAACGTGTTCAAAAATTGAAAAATACAGCTTATATATGAACCTCATATTATCTTTGAATGTGACATGAAGCAGATATTTGAATAAAATGTTTAAAATCATACTAGTAATGGTTCTTTTCATCATACTCAGTATAAAACAGAAATACCAGGAATGTTTCTCAAAGGGTCAGAACAATGTATAGCTATATTTATATTTTCAAATTATTGAAAGTAAAATGTTCAGATAGTTATACACATTGATGGTGTTTACATCAAGATGGGTTCGGATGACATAGATTGTATTTCAATCCGTCATGAACCCATTATGAAATACACTCCTACAATGCATGTATGTACAAACTGAAGTATATGCCATGTCACTCTAAGCCATCTTTTAAGTTCATCTATCATCATAAAATCTTAGTCAAGTGGCTTCAACTGAAGTTAAGTTTTACAAACAATGGGTAATCTAAGAATATATCTTCCAATAAAATTTACCTCTTCCAATGTCAAACTCAAAGACATTTCCTTCTTTATTCTTGGTCGAATCATATATATATTCTTG
>CM017568.1:53732195-53794695 GCA_007844125.1 Sinonovacula constricta | reverse complement strand
ACACCCAAAAAAATCGGATTTTTGCTCGGGGGTACATGTATGCATAGTTCTGTAAATTTTATTAGGAACGGTAAAATGCCTTTAAAATCTCATATTATGGGCAGTTCATATTGCAGAAAATTTTAAAACTAGTTGTATGTGTCTAACTAGCTTCAAACTTGAGATATTTGCTTTTATAGATAGAGTAAATTTTTAAACACACCCAAAAAAATCGGATTTTTGCTCGGGGGTACATGTATGCATAGTTCTGTAAATTTTATTAGGAACGGTAAAATGCCTTTTAAATCTCATATTATGGGCAGTTCATATTGCAAAAAATTTTATAACTAGTTGTATGTGTCTAACTAGCTTCAAACTTGAGATATTTGCTTTTATAGATAGAGTAAATTTTTAAACACACCCAAAATAACTCGGATTTTTGCTCGGGGGTACATGTATGCAAAGTTCTGTATTTTTATAAGTATTTGTCCAAAGTGTGATCTTATTGTTCTGATTTATTATTACATGATTGTGTAACAGGAAAATTTGTTAAAATTTGAATATAGAACAGTAGAATTTGAAAAAATGGTACTTTTTCATTTTTTGTTCCAGCACAATTTACGGTGTTTTTGAAAATCAAGGGTCACTTTATAAAAATGTACATAACTTGAGTTACAAACGGTAAACTTCCTTAAAAATTCACCGTAAGATGTGTTTTATAGTACAGATTCAAGAAACAGTATCATTATTAGGATTGTGAAAGGTCACCATTACAGGTCCAGAACCATAATACTGATAATATCGCCATGTTTATTATAGTTTTAGTGGTAAAGTGCGGCTCTCTTGACTCCGCGTGCCCAGATGTCAAGGACATGTACTGTCCGGACAGTGACAATGTAAATGGAACATGCAGGTATGTTATTCAGGGAAGGATTAAGGATTTTCTCGTAGATGGGGGAGATGTGACTTTTTTATTTATGCATATTGAGTGTATTCAACAACATCGATTTTAATTTCTGGAATGTCTGACAAGCCTTCTATTATGTATCTGAACTAGCGTGATTTGGTTTTACTTATTTTGTAAATTTCATTTATATGCGATAGATATCGATTTTGCAAGGAACCATTCTCAACACTCTTTAACTCACACCCAGCTATATGGGCGCCAAACATTACACACAGAGCATGCATCCCCGTCGCTACAGACGATGTTTCAACGTGGTGTCAAAGCCCAGACCCGACCAAGCTTTCTGTGCTTCTTTAAGTTGTTCGTGCATGAGACCTGCTGTTTCAATCCATTTTTATTGTGGTTCAACAAACCTTCTATTATTTTAACAAAATTAATAATTAAATCATACAAGCAAATGCTTTGAACTGTCTTTACGTCAATTTTAAATTGTCCCTTTTTTGTTAGTTTTTTTATCTGAGTAAGCATTTCGTGAAAGAAAGAAAATATGTAATATGTTTTCGGGGAAAGTCTGTGCATCCTTCTCGAGATATGTGTAACAATTCAATAACATTTAGCAAGAAAACGGCTATTTCGCTCTTTTTCCCCTTCTTCATGTTTGTTTCACTTGCAATTTAGTTTTTTTGATACTTCAAACGGTTCATTTGTAAAGTAATCCGGGTGTACAACATACTCTAAACCCTTTTTATAGAACCGAGACGTTTATCAAGATGCCCGATGGATCGGAATGCCCCAGCTGTGACAGATGCTTCGAGCCATGGCAATTCAAAGATGTCCCTGCCTCTGTGCCCGTTGGTAGGGACCAAACTTGCAATCTGATCACAACAGCTTATTGATAATGATTTTGATGCTGTGGACGACGACGCTATTGTTATTTTTATGATAATGATGATGATGATGATGATGATGATGATGATGATGATGATGATGATGATGATGATAGTAGTAGTGGTGGTGGTGATGATGATGATGACGAAACACGTGCTTATACTACTGCTATTACTACTACTAATAAAATAATAAATAAATAAATGAATTAATAATAATAATAATAATAATAATAATAATAATAATAATAATAATAATAATAATAAATTACTACGTCTATTATGCGGATCAGGTCAGGGCTACCATTGCCCGGTCATTATATGTTCCGTTTGGAGAGAACCGGCCAACTGTAATCCGGAGTTTTACGAAACATGGGCCCGAATCAACGGAGAGGTGTGTCAAATGTGTCTTACCTTCGTTTGCAAATGATTTCAAGAATAAATAAATACAGCAGCACTATATTTGGCTTGAGTTTTATTTATGTGCCTTTTTATATGTGCGCATGCCCGAGAAAGTAGACAAATGCTTGCACATGTTATTTCATGTAGTTAACGATAGTATCTAACTATTTCGACTAATTTAATGCAACCACTTTAATCAATTGTTGCCTGAAGAGTTCTCGCGAAATGCTGTTAATTGGTGCCATACATCCCATGTGCAAAATGACGCGTAACAACCCTCTTGTCATTACAAAAGTGTACTTCCTGTCTGAGCCACGCTGCACAATTAACTATTTTAGGGGAAATTTCGCTGAATTCGGAAGCACAAAGGCAGGGGCGGATCCAGAAAGTTTTGGTGGTTGGAGTATGTATCAAGATCCATTCAACTTTATCGCAGTATTCGCGAATCATGTATCATAATCTACTACTGCTGTAGAATGATACATGTCTACAGTTCCCTTATGCCACTTAAACTCACTTTCATATTCTGTGTGATAAAATGATACAAAAGATAGTTTCCACATCAGTGAAGATCCTATCTTGGCATCCATCTTTGATGGCAATTTCAATGGATTTTCATATGAATTGTATAGGCGTTAATTTTATTTTCTTGTCATTTCTTTATTTGTGGTCCAAAAATTAAAAGCTATAGATAGTTTCCACATCAGTGAAAATCCCTTTTCTTGGCAGCCATTTTTGATGGTAACTTCAAGGGATTTTCATATGAATTGTATAAAAGTGTAAATTTTATTTTCTTGTAATTTTTTCATTTGTGGTCCAAAAATTAAAAGCTGTACACCATTGGGAAGCTCTAGAAATTCATATTTTTAGAATACAATATTTTACAATTGATAAATGCACACAGAATTAATACACAGAAATAAATACAACTATTGGCTCATACTTAAAACAAAGTGAACAGTGTATCATTTTCGGTTGTATTTCTTTAACCTTTTAAACTATCAATATATAGTTCTGACATTTAAAATACTTTATAAAAGCTGTTAAATTTGATATAAAATTCAGTAAAATAGACTGAAAAATAACAACATAGTGATGAGTTTAATACAGAACATATTTCCCGATTTCGGCCTGCAATATTTTTAGAATTGATAAATGCAAAAAGAATTAATACACAGAAATAAAATGAACAGTGTATCTCTTTTTGGTTGTATTTTTTACCTTTTAAACAACAAAATATAGTTTTGATATTTAAAATACTTCATAAAAGCTGTTAAATTTGATATAAAATTCTGTAAAATAGACTGAACAATAAACAACACAGTGGTGAGTTTAATACAGCACATATTTCCAGATTCCGACCAGCATTAGCTTCTGCCATCAAAGATGGATGCCTTAAACATTATTACAAGGGGAAATGACCTACAAAGACTGCATGGCTTCCAAGTGAAAATTAACTTCTTACAATTTGAAAGAAAATTTAAAGACCCCCACCCCCCCGAAATACTAGATATACATACGCAGTGAGGGACTCTTACTTAGACTCAAACAGTTAAGGAAGGGTATGCACCTCCCCCTTCCCCCAACCCCCTGGATACATCCCTGCACACAGGATTGCCCCTGCATGACATTAACTACCCGCGGTCAATCGTCATGCCTGGAAAGAAGTAGTGCGTGTACAGAAACAAATCTTTATGTCGAAGGAGTTTAGACGCGTCAATTGTTTCCAGGCGTGCTTCAAATGTTAACATTAATATTGTAATCTGTCCAGACTTGAAGTTCAAGTGATTATATTGTGTACTGTTGATTTATGAATCAACAATGCCGCACCGCAACAATGCTGTCTGGAAGTAGACCCAAGCTGGAACCGCTTAGAACCAGTCTTAGTTTCCCGCCACCTCCTCTGGATCCGGTCAATGATTCGCGCCAGGACCACCGGAACCGGCTCTAGCACAATAACGCTGTCCTCAGGAAACCGAAGTGCGTCATTGGGGCACTTTCCGAAGTCGGTTTTAAAAGCTCATTGAAAACTTATAATGATTTGTTGCATTCCTGCTGATTGAAAATAAATATCATATATCTATCTGCCAGACATTCTGTCTGTCTGTCTGTGTCTGTTTGCTGTGTCTGTATGTCTGTCTGTACTGGCTGTCAGGTCAATCTCGTCTGTCTGTCTGTGTCTGTATGTCTGTGTCTGTATGTCTGTGTCTGTATGTCTGTCTGTACAGGCTGTCAGGTCAATCTCGTCTGTCTGTCTGTGTCTGTCAGTCTGTCTGATTGTCTGTCTGTACTGGCTGTCAGGTCAATCTCGTCTGTCTGTCTGTGTCTGTCTGTCTGTCTGTCGGGTGTGTCTGTGTGGCAGTGGCTGTCCGTCAATCCCTCCGTCTAAAGGTTTATCTGTCTGAGAAAACTGACATAAAATATTGACAATCTTATTAAAACTATAATTGATAGTTTGTTTGCTTTGAAAAGTTTCCGACCATGCGCCGTTATAAAGTACATGTTACGATATTAATTATATAACGATATTAAATACGTAACGACATTAAACATATAACGATATTAAACATATAACGATATTAAACATGTAATGATGTTAAACATGTAACGATATTAAACATATAATGACATTAAACATGTAAAGATTTTAAACCAGTCGCCTGTGTGTATTTGGGAATGATCACAGAACATTAGATATCTGAAACTATGGCGTTAGTCTTGACAATTTGTTTCACTTATTTGTTTATTATTATTTTAGGATCACTTAGGATTTCCGATTAAATTTAGAACATTAGTCTAACCTAAAACGAGTGTTTCTGCGAAAGAATTGTTGAGAATTCGTTACATTTATGACGTTATGCCGCCATTTCTTGTATTGTGCCGTTTGGCGTATTTTTGACGTCATTACGTTGATATTGTTATGTATATGTTTTTAGACGTTATTAAAGATTGAAACTATATAGACGTGTTTTATCAATCGTTTCAGTAAAATTGGTGCCATGACCAGGTTGATATTGTTATGCATATGTTTTTAGACGTTATTAAAGATTGAAACTGTATAGACGTGTTTTATCATTCGTCTTAGTAAAAAGAATATTAGACAAAAGATCATTTTTATCTTTTGTTAAGTATTACAAAATATGATAATAAAGTACGAAAATTCTAAAGTATATAACAAGAGAGCATTGATGCAAATCAACAAATGTCGACGTCGAAGTCATGTTCGTCAATGGAAAATTTTAGCCCAGGAACAAACAGACAAAGAAACAGCAAGACCGTGTTGTCATTAAAAGTTGTCCATGTCTTTTACAAATCCATGTCTTAAAGTTATATGCCGTAACGAACTGGTTTCAGAAGCTTTCGAAAAGGTCCGACTACAAAGAACAAAATAGACCAAAATATTTTACTCGTGCATAGTACATCGTCGTAAGACATGTAATTTAAAATAAAATTACCAAATCATACAAACACATAAAGAACATCAATAATTTCATGTGACAGACAATGATGATGCAACATTTTAAACTATAATCTACTAATTTAATTCTGATATTTACCAAAAATGAATAATAACCGAAATTCTATGCATTAAAGCCCCGCACTTCACTTGATCATAAAACAACATGGCGCCATTACAATCGGAACTCCTCGGGTAATTCCGTCCTCGGGACAATCAAATGTGATGTGTTCTTAAATTTTGGTTGTATGGGTAACTGCAACGCAAGTAAATGCGCATCTGACTAAATATATATTTTGATATCTATAAGATTTTTTAGTATCTGTAAGATTTTATTAAATTTAAGTTGGCTGTTAGGGAAAAATACCTAGATTGGTATACTGTTGGCGTGATCAAAGATAAAACCCCTTAAAATGGTGTCAAACTTATAGATGAGCACACTTTTTTATTCATTTTTGTTTCATCTCCCGAGATTGTCTCGGTAATCTATACATACTCTTCAAGAAAAAATACGATTATAGATTATCTTTGCTGCCGAAAATACAAACAGTTAGGACTCATGGAAAAGGGTTTAGCAGCTTCTCAAAATGCCGGAAATGACTATTTCGCTGCTACATTTTCAATTTTTTCTGGGGTAGTATGCCCTGCACCACACTCCTGACCCCCACCCCGACCCCAAGCACGACTAGCACCTCTGGTGCTCGCTAAATTTGTCTCTGCCCCGCGAAAAAAAGATTCATAGATCCGCCCCTGAGATACTTGTAGATAAAGCATTCACAAGTGTCGATTTTGGAAAATATGTATAAATGTCTGCCGTCCAGGTCTTCGGTACGATCATATAAAGCACATTTAAGCTGATGTCGCACTTGTTCGTAACTATTCGTAACTACTCGAATATTCCCGGAATCTTGACACGCGCAATAGGAACTCCACGTGGTGGCTGCGGCACGACTGGTGTGGTCGTCTCGGAATAACCCGAGGACTTCCGATTGCTGTGAAAAGTAGCCAGGGAAATCTTTGATCTTAAAGCCCCTTAAATCCGATGTCACACATGTTTGCCTCGCATGTAGGACAGCGACGTCCCCGATACTCGACCCAGCTATTGTAGACATGGGGCAAGTAGCAAGAACCTGGCGCCAGCTTCTCCGGGCATGACATCAGGGGACAGCCGGTCGAGTCTTCGGGAGTTCCTGTAAGGGAAAATGCTATAATGTATAGATGTTCTGGGGGTATTCATTGAAAAATCCTACTTTCCGTTGCTCTACAAATCCTCAGGATGAAAATGACAACGCATACGCCTAAACTATTCAGGAAAGAAACGTAAACTTCTATCGTATAAATAATATAATATATTTATAAATAAATTGTACTTAAAAGCAAAATTTGGCTAAACAGTTTATATTTGTCAGACTTGATGAAGAAAAACACGATAATACATTTTTGGATTCTCTTGACGTATATTCCGTTATAGAAAGGATGAAAATCATGACAATCGACTTATCCGGACTCTGGATATCTTCCTTTTCTTTCAATTTCCACCTCATGAATTTACTTCGCAATTTACTTACCTGGTTTTATGCAAACATCACATAGTCTACAGATCCCATTTTCTTTCGCCCGGATGTCGGCGAAGTAGCTGGGGTACCTCGAGAACCGGCAGTTAACTACTTCTGGTGCGCACGTGACCCGTGGACATCCGGGGAACGCCGCCGCTACAAATTGCAGGGAAGTTAATTAAAGGTTGATGCAATCAGATTTGTTGTAGATCTTTTAGTTAACAAAATTTACCCACGTATTGTACCGAAAATAAGAAATACAGTTTTGCAGAGATCAAATATGAAGACCAACAGGTCTTTTAGTTTAATCATTTTCTACAATTCATGTAGAAATACAAGAACCATAGGCTAACGGGTTGAGAAATAAGTTCTTAAACCTTTTATCATGGGCACGAGCTTTTAAATGAATAATTGCATGAATAATAAAACATGAAATACTGCCTTTCAGAAATTTCAAATAAGTATCTTGATTTTTAAAATGTGTCAATTCTTGTGTATCATAAACTAAAGTACACATTTTGCTAAGGTTAATCACAAGCTACTGTATTTCTTTTTTTCAGTATTTCTTTATTTTTATAAACATTTATGATCATCTCTTTTTATTATTATTAAATAATAATTCATTTATTAATCTTTTGAATATAAAGATTTTCCCAATGAACCTTTTAATAATTTTATAGTATAATATAATATAATATAGTATAAGTAAAAAGCAAACGTTATTTATATGTTTAATTTTGTCCAAAATAGTTTCGTTCTACAATGAAGTTATTACTTCTTTTGTACTTACTTTATACCTACTTTTGTACTTACTTTATATCTTTATATGTGTGAACTATTGTTATATAATTCATATTTACAATGCTCACCTCCGAGTATGAAAACCACACATCCAATAACTGCTAGATACATCGTAATGATGGTATGCTTGAAGGTGTTTTCAAGTGAAATTGTCAACAATTTTATACCAACAATGCAAGCCTGTTATTTCGAAAAAAAAAAGATGCGCAAAGTTGAACAAAACACCGATAGTGAGCGTTGATTTGTTATTAACATTTGATAAAAGAGAATACAAAATGTGTATATAACGGCCGATAATACAAGGCAATGAAACATGGGACAGACTGCGGCCATATTTGTGCCAAGACCACATGTTACAGGTACATATATCAGCGAAGCACAACAGCGGAAGGCACACCTTTATTTGATAGATGACTATTGTCAACCGGCAGGTATTTGCAAAATAATATATTTATGGAGATTTGACACATATTAATGATTTTATTCAGTTTTATTGTAACAAATGCACAGTAAAGAGGTTCCTATGTTTTGTCACAATTAGTTACAAATTTGACGTATTGTAAACGAGCCATCAGTTGCAGCGACTGCTGCATTTAGCCCTAAAACCAAAATGTGCCAGTCGGTATGATTATTATTTTGCGTATTTTTGCAAGCAATCATTCCAAGAACACTTATCCCTACAGAATTATGGCGGCAGTGCCAAGATAAAGGTGCTCGAGACATATAGATGGAGGCTTCTTCATTGTTACAAGAAAAGTCGTTGATGCAAAGGCGACGCAAAAGTGGAAGAGGTAAATAGATTAAAGCAATAAGTGAGCAAGTAACAAAGACATTTGAAACGTTATGGTTTTTATTTGAAGGTTTTCAGTATACTATAAATCCCGAGAAAAGGTATGTCTAAATAATATTCCTAAGATCATAGAAAGATTTAAAACAAAATAAAAAGCAATATCCGACACCATTTGATAGGTTTTCAGATGTTACATATGTAGATCTTACACATGTAGAAAAAGTTGCAAAATTATTGTAATTAGCTATAAAAATAAAGTGTACAAGCAGAAACTGCACTTGTGCGGCAGCTTCACATTACATAAATAAGTATTGTTCAAATAGTATTTTTCTCGGATATAGAATGTTTTTTTTCTTTCTCAGTATCTCATTGTTTTAAAAAAAAATATTTTGAAAGTTACAGACAAACATAAATAAAAAATAAAACAACAACAACAGAACGCCGTTTACCGAATGTGAGCCCGTATTTTTCAGGGTTATCATATCATATGTGTACGTGATTTTAAAGACTGATTGGCTCTAGATAAATATGTGACAAGTTTCTACGTTTGCAAAGTTTCAACATCTTCTATAAAGTATTTTAGTTTAGATCTGGTTAAATAGTAACTACTTTTATCATACTAGGAACTATTTTTGTTATCAAAAGCATTTTCAATCCATAACTGTAGAGTAAAAGTTATGCTGCATCTCCAATTGAAGAGTATGAAAATTAGGGTTAACATGCTTCAAAACTGGGGGTTGAAGGTTCGAATCCCGGGCACGAATGGTTAACTTTTTTTCTGTCTACATTTTCAGTTTGAAAGGCAGCCACCTTTGAAGGCAGAAGCTAATGCAGGCCGAAATCTGGAAATATGTGCTGTATTAAACCCGCCACTGTGTTTTTATTTTTCAGTCTATTTTACTCAATTTAATATCAAATTTAACGGCTTTTATGAAGTATTTCAAATACTTTATTTTGATAGTTTTAAAGGAAAAAAAATATACAACCAAATGAGATACATTATTCATTTTGTTAAAGGATGAGCAAATAATTTTATTTATTTCTGTGTATTATTTGCTTTGTGAATTTATCAATTTTAAAATACTGTTATCTAAAATTATGAATTTTAAGAGATTTCTGATGGTTATAGCTTTTAATTTTTGAACCACAAATGAAGAAGTTACAAGAAAATAAAATTTACGCTCTTATACAATACACTGAAAATCCAATCCCTTGAAGTTGCCATCAAAGATGGCTGCCAAGATAAGGGATCTTCACTGATGTGGAAACTTTCTATTGCTTTAACTTATTTATTATTAAAATAAGAAAAAATTATATAACACTTTGTCTTTCTTAATCAGATATAATGACAGAGAAATAATGGTCAAAGAAAATAAGGCCCTACGGTTATTCGAACCTTTAAATCCTATTTCAGATCAGTTGACAGCGCGTTTGCCTATTTACATCGTCAGATACCCACGCTCGACAATTCCGTTTTAATACAATCGTCGACCCAATCGGAACTCCCTCCTTGGGACCAGTCAGATGTATCTGGTGCAATGATACTTAAATAAATCAAGATCGTTTTGTTCGCCGGAAGTCGAAAGAATATGCCTAAAATGTAGTTCGCACAAAACATAAACAATGGCGTCGTTTGACAGCTGTTTTGTTTGCTGCGCTTGGTAAATTAAACTTGAATTATTTAAATTTGAAGCAGCCACAATTTGAAGTTTAACTGACATCGTACTATAGTGAGCTATCATCCGAGCTGCCATCTTTGTTTTGACTTTCTGTCACAAAATAAGTCCCATTTAGGGAAATGGCCGAGGTGATCCGACTACGTACATACATCCGAGAGCAATCGCAACACATCGGATAATTCACGAATCATCTCTCGGATGTATGTAGGTAGTCCGATCCCATGGGCGATGAATGGACAGTAACGGAATGGATCGGTCGTGGGTGTCCGACGATGGCCTTAAAGATTCTAGTTAATTAGAAATGCTATTTTGGGTTGATTTACTAAACCTTTATCAAATCGTTTGCAAAATTTTAATAAACACAGTAAATAACACTGTAAATAAAACTTAATTGGCTTAAATATTGTATTTAAATAGAATTGGTGATTAAACCTGTCTCTTTTTAAAGTCAAATAAGAGCTATAACTGATATCATTGCAGAGAAATGTTAAACATGCAACAATACAAACTTTATCATATTGATGTCTTCTGAGATGAGATGCCGATGCACATAGCAGATAAAGCCTAATTGTTACTTGTCGTTTTTATAATTAGCCTGCTCGACATTTACTTCAGTCTCCGGCACTGATTCTTTTATTTGATCATTACTTAATATTATTCCATAAGATTTAACAAGAAAAACGCATTTTGTGTTTCTAATTTTAAAAGATTGGAAAAATTAAAATTTTGATAAAGATATAAGCTATGTCTCCTTTAAACTTAAAAAACCACATGGGTTTTTACTTCATAAAAAAAAACTTTTAATCTTTGACATGTCTTTTTTTTTTATTACGTGGAACACTCTATTTTTTAAATCAGGTATGCTAAGCAGAGAAATTGTAAAATCAGTTTTTAAAATTAGTAGTTATCATATTATTAAACTACCGAATAATTTATATATTAAACGTGGTAACCGACAGTTTGTCCTTATCAAATACACGTACACCTGGATTTGGGAATTGGGATGGGATTGGGATGGGATTAGCCGGCATTTTTGCCGATACTGTGCAGCGACATTTCTATCATTATAGCACAGGGGCACTTATGAGGTGCCCCGGGACTGAACCCGGTCGGTCCATTATACTGACACCGACGGATCAGGCTTAATGCTGTCCCCTTAGCCCCGAGTGTTAGGAGTGAAGCCACTACTACCAACTTTAAAGTCTTTGGTTTGACCCGGGCGGGGTTTGAACCCACGACCTCCCGATCCGCAAGCCGACGCTCTACCACCTGAGGTATTGCGGTCGGTTTTGGGAATTGGTGCATTATTTCTACAAAAAATCAAACCTATGTCTAACAAAAGACGATTTTGAACACAGTCTAAATTGTAAGACAGAAAGAATCGTGAAATAAATCAATCTACGTACCCATTTTTTTTCTAAACTATATATAAGCATGCTTGTGATTTCTTATTAAAAATAGAAATCGAAGTCAGAGCGGGTTATATAAAGATACGGGTCACGTGGTTTTCTTAGTATAAAAATAGCTAATTGCGCAGCGTTGCCTTGATAGGATTACCTATTTGTAATGACAAGTGATGTGTTATGCTTCACTTTTCACATAGATGTAGGACATCAATAATCAGCATTTTGCACGATCTTTACAGGCAACAATAATTTATTTGGTTCTTAGATAGAAAAAAAAATCTGGCTGAATACAATCTTTAAACGTGTTTGGCTTACTTGACCCATGCTAGCTATGTTTGTTTGTAGACAAACAATATGTTTGTTTGTAGACAAACAAACCTAGAACAGGACGCTTTTCGTGAAATGATTATGTGACATACTTTTTAGACTTTATTTATTCAAAATAGGTACATTTAAATGTGATAAACAAATGTCTTTTCATGCACCAACGACACAATAATGCTGTTACGCAATATCTTTTTAATTTTCCAGAGTGTTCATAACCTTTCCAGAACCCTGAATGTACATAGATTTGTTGTTTTGTTCGTTTGTTGATGCTTTTTTACATCGCACACTTGTATGGGCGACGCCCAGCTAATTGGTGGTGTAGGTATATCCCAGACATGTGTCTGGGTAAAAACCGCGGCGCGCCGAAGGTCGGCTGAAACTCCCGACATGAAAATTGTGGCCCCGACCGGGGCTCAAACCACAACCACTCCACCACGGGCACGCCGTGAATTATGAAAATAAATTAAAAAAAAGAATTAAGAAAACATAGTTGTGTAAAGTATAAACATGTAACAACACTTAACTGATACATTTTTTTTATTTTAATCAATTAAAGATGCACACAAAAGCTGCTGCTGCTTTCTTAATGTTGATCGTCTGACAGTATGTTTTTGTGCACACTCTATCTTTTGCCCACTGGTATGACTGTATGTGTTTGTGCTAATTCCACTAGGACTGGGTAGGTGGACAGCGGCAACAGTAACGTATGTCCATCAACAACAAGCCGACCTAGGCTGATGTGCTCAGTATGGTTCACTGATGAATGAGCCACGAATCTCCACCCCTGCACCACTCGAGTGTTGCCCGGCAAATTAATTTCTGCCAGATGTGTCCTAGTATCCGCAATATCGAGCGGCAACCATGCTAGAATATGTGAGGCCAAATTTAACGACCCGAAAGATCCTTGAGAAGATTTCAGATGATGCTGATCGCTGTACAAGTAAATATAACCATCGTTATCTTCCTGTACAACGTCAAGAAAATGGGTATTTCCCATTTGATTCAACAGTTCTTCAAACACCTTGAAAACAGTCTTTTTTGTAAAGTTTTTAGCTAACGAAGAAGTCAGGCCGCTTCGGCCATATAGCGAATCGTGGTCAAGGCTTGCATAAAAGTACCAGGTGGCTCTAGCAATACCTGACCTTGACAAAATAGCCAGTCCTCGAACCCCATACACAGCCTGGGCTTGTTCCGTGACACATTCAGGGAATGTGCAAGTCTCCCCTTGTCCATCACTGTCCCATCCCCATTCAGTGACCCAGACAGGTTTTCCGGGCATATTGACATCCCTCCAGTGGGAAATTGGTCGAATACTGTTGAACGTTGAAAGTCTATTTTCCGGATGGACACCTCTTCGGATTCCCATCGGATCTACCAGGAAACTGTACGTATGACAGTTGATTGCAGAGAGGTTATCCGCGACATTGGGTAAAACACGAGTGCCTATATAGTTATGTGACTCAAACTTGCTTTCTGCTTGAAAAGCTCCCGGAAGTACATGTATGCTAGAGTCTACACTTCTAACTCCATCAGACATGCCTTTTAAAATCATTGAGTAGAAACTAGCTTCGTAATCCCACGGCTCGTTACCGATCTCGATAGCCTCGATAAGCCCATTGCCGACCGCTGACCCAAAGTGTTTTGCAAATTCTTGACCATAATGAAAAGCGGCGGTTTCTGGGTTGTTCCAAACTTGAGGCGGGAATGTCTTGGATAGGAATTGTATGGAAGCATCGACTTTCAGATTAGAGTTCGCCCATGCGGTGTATTCGGTGTCCCAATTAAGCCACCATTTTGCCTGGGTACCATTTCCTGCGGCCATGGCAGGAAACTCTGGATCGTTGTCTGGATCAGTCACATCCCAATTAAGATTGTGGTAATTCCTTGCGTGTGACGCAATGGCATTGTACAACGTGGGACCTTTTCCCTGGATGGACGAATCGCTGTACGAGTTATGTCCCCATCCCCAGATGCCGTTAACGCCAAGAATGTCACGGAGACTGTACGGTTGTGCTCGAACAGGTATCTTTGGTCCCCAGATTCCGTTCCTGTCCCATGCATCGATTTCATAACAGTAAACCTTCTGGTAGTTTTTAAGGTTGACTCTATACGTTAGAGATATGAACCTGACTAGTCGTGGCGGGATTGTGGTCATCACTGGTCTGAGGGCTTCTGGATCGAGCATGGAAACATTGTTCCAGGAGATACCGTCTGAAGAGGTAAGAAGAGCGAGTGACATTGCGGCATTTGTTCCGGCCCAGTGGCGAGTTCTGATTATTCCAACTTCGCGAAACGTCCCGAGGTCAACAGTGATTTTTTCTGTGCAACCGTTCTCACCAATTGCAGCAATTTCTTTCACGCCGAATGAACTACTTGATGTTATTTCGATTTCAGAAATCAAGGCAGTCGGATCACTTGGAGTGAGTTGAAACGTCTTATAGCTGTCAGTGGTCAGAAATGATTTAAGCATGTCTCCTGGCTTGTCTACACTGCTGTCGTATTTCACGAAAATGGAGGTTGTATTGTCGCTAAATCTTCCACTGAAAGAAATCACTTCAAGTTTGATTGGAGGGGTAAGTTTGATGCTGAAATTTGCTTTAGTGTCCCCGTTTATTGTTATAGGAGAAATGTTAAGTGTTGTATAAACACTCCCATCAGAAGAATCTTGGCAGTTTGAGCAACTCACAGAATTCAAGAAACACTTCATATTGGCGCACGAATTCTTAAGAACATTTACATCGTCTCTGTTAAAGTAGTAGGTTGGTAAACAAGATGCGGAGACCCAATTTGTATTGTCGTTGCCATCGTTGGCGAAAGCAGAGTTTGTACCTGACGTCGACGTAACGGTGACGTTATCAACTTTGGTCCATGACGTCGTGATGCCAGCGTCAGCATCCCAGGCTGAGACAAAACCGGCATGGTACAGTAATATGCACAGGAGTGTGACTAGATGGACGACATACATGACAATACTGAAACAAAAAGAATTTTAATATATTTTGGAGAATGTCGTTTGTTAACTTTAACCAAAGTGAAAAAAAATCAATTTGTTAAAGGTGGTGACCGACATTTTGCCTATATCAAATACATATAACAATATCGAGCCACTGCTTTGGGGAATTTGGGCATAATTTTGTATAAATTTATACTTTAGTCTTAATAAATACGATTTTGATCACTAACTGCATTGTTTAACAGAATCTGAATGTGTATTATTTCCAACCGTGTAAATAACGTGATAATGGTCTCTGCTTAAAATAGATATTGACGTCAGAGCGGATTACCCGGATGAAAATACAATGTGATCGCAAAAGTAAGTGGCCACTTGGTTGTCTAAGTTTAAAAATAGCTACCTCTGCAGCGTGGCTCGGATAGGAAATACCTGTGTGCAATGACGAGTGTTGATTTATGCTTGGCTATTCACAAAGATCTAGTACATCAATGAACAGCATTTTGCTTGACCTCTTCAGGTAAGAATGATCTTTTTGGTTATTTGAGAAAAGAAATTGTGGTCCGAACTGTCGTATACTACCTTTAAGACTACCAATTTGTTGATGCTTGACTTATGACAATAATATGCCACTAGCTAGACGGATTGCTGATGATGGGCCCGTTAGCAAAATAACTATTATAGATCAATAGTTACTTTGCACTTGGACCTTTTAGAGGGCTCGCCAATCATAAATTCAAAGACGTGTGTGTTGTAATTTATCAGTTAACATGTGGATTTTCCGTACCCGTTTTATGTAAAATGTTATATAAAATAGAACGCTCTTATAATTTATAAACAAACCGTTATCTTAATTTACAAAAATGTGAACACTTACATTACAGCATTAATCCCTGAGCACACAATAAACAAAACAACGTCTTAGTTTGCCAGTTTATTTTAATATGACCATCCCGACTTAGTACATCTCATTTTGTATGTTCACGTCAAGGATTGTTAAGTATGTCGATGACGTGTGTGATGTACTAGTATGTACTTGTACGGTCTGATGAAGAAACAAAACGATATATGTCGTAAACATGACACAACATAAACAAGGGCGTGCCTGGCCTTACGTACTTACGCACGGGCGTACAGTTGCTTCAAAACATTAAAAAAATAATAACGTCAAGAAGCGAATAAAAATCTGTATACAGTCTTGATTTATTAGTATTACTAATGTTAAAGCAAATAAATTCAGTTATGTTGACAGTTTGTTAATTTTTAATATGTCTGTCAGTAATATACCATGGCAACTTATAAAGACAAACGAAAACAGGTTATCTTTACAATTTCAAATGATAGTTATTGACATATTTACTTGTTTAACGGCACCCCCACCCCCGCTGAATGCACCTACGGCGTTCTATTGAGAGAATAAAAAATCCGGGCTGTGCATGTCCCCGGACCTACTAGGAAGAGTGCGTATACTCAAAAGTCGCCTTGGCACGCCCCTGATAAACAACATGTTCACGTGACTGCCGAGCGCACTAGAAGACAAGTTGGCTTCTTTGACAAAAAGGGTGCCTTTCATCATAAATTTAAGATCGTTTTATTCGCTTAACAATGGTTTTCCTTCTTAAGAGCGTTTCATTAATATTTCGGAAATCGCTCGCAGAGCGAAATCGCTCTTAAATATTAAAGGTACTTTTGATCCATATGCTACCAATCGCACTTAAGACAGTTTGTTGAGATCGTAAGACCGACATTTAAGAACGTTTTTTAAGATTTATGATGCAACGCACCCTATGTGTATAATGTTCTTGTAATCATCTAATGCTGACTGATTTGGTGTAAACAGTATAGGAATATGCGTATTTAATCTAACTGTCTTTAATCTCTTTATCAAGATCTTGGTGCGTTTCAAGAAGCAACAATCACACATGTTATATTTTGCGAAATGAGATTAATGATGCGACTTAAAGGTGATATCCAACAGTTTGCCTATATCAAATAGCCTACATGTAACAATTTCTACCACTGCTTTGAGGAATTTTGGCATAAATTTGGTATACTTTTACCTAGGTAAATACGGTTTTATACACTACCAATATTGTAAGACAGTACAAATAGCGGGGAAAAACACTCTATAAGTTCATTCTCTCAAAGTCTATAAATGACTCTAGAGCGGATTACCCGGATGACGATATATAGTGATCTCAAAAAGTAAGTTGTCACATGGTTAAAAATAGCTATCTCTGCAACGTGGATCAGATAGGAAATGCCCATTTACAACGACGAATGGGGATTTATGCTTCACTGGTCACATAGATCTATGGCATTAATGAACAGCATTTCGCAGGTAACAATGACTTTTGCTGTTGTTGTTGTTGTTGTTGAGAGAAGAATGTGGGTGGTCCAACCTGTCGGACACAACCTTTAATATGTCTAAAATTTAAACATTTCTTATTGCTGAACACCTTGAATAAGTACAAACGCACAAACTGATAAACATCAACAATCTAGAAGGTCCATTTAACACGGACGACCCCGTGGGTCCATATTTGATGAACCGTCGAAGCTGTTGAACCCTTGTTTCACATGCAAACACTGTGTGGAAAACCGTCATTTATTTTCAGTCAATTGAGAAGGGCAAAATAAACAAATATGCATTTGGTATATGAAATGCTGAGAAAGTTTATTTATATGTTTTTTGTTAATGCATTATACAATTATAGATAACCATGAGTTTCAACTTATTATAGCAGCGATGATGTTTTATGACTGTAATAATCATAAGACGCATTTAACTGTACAACAGCAATAAAGTAAATCTGCACTTAATCAAAATAAATGAAGTAAAAAGAACATGTGTGTAGTTTCTTTCTTTTTTTTTTGAAATCTAATGTGTCAGATATTAACAACGTGGACGCATTGGCTTCTTCGCCCGGAAAAAAACCCTTAAAACTTTCAAATACACGACAGTATCATTAGAAGATACATATAATACCGAAGTTAACTCCATTGTTTAAACACTACAAAATCGATTCTTCTTCTTTTTAGCTTTTAAACCGAAACATAAACCTTTATAACAAGGCTCGACGGGAGAATTTATATTAAAATATATAAGTAAATATAGTATTTATGTCGAACAATTCGACAAAAAAGGGTAGAAACTACTTTTACGAATTAAGACCTAATAGTAAACATTTACTTACCTGCTTAACAATCTGCCTTTAAAAGTTCTTATCTCTGAGAACATGGGCGGAAAATCGGTACGAGTGTACATTAAACATTATCTTGCTGTTATAAAAGTGCACGATCGTTGTCGAAGTAGAGGAGGCTCATAAAGTGCATTGATGCAAACATCGAAGGTCGCCGTAGATTTGTTGCATAGTTCATAATTAAAGTGAACAGAAGAAATCAATGTTGAGATTGTTCCAATGGCTTAAATGGTTGAGTCTCGAACATAAAAATAACACACTTATATTCAGGGGGAATCTGCCCTATAAGAAAAAACGATCCTTTTAAATTGTTTGCAGGTTTGTATGTTGTTGTTTTTTCTATTTTGCATATAATTATGTAAAAGTGTGTGTGCGTGTGTGTGTACTTTGTAAGATCTGTGGTTAAACAAAATATTATTAATCGAAAAGGACAAACACTAGAAGACAGACGTCGTATTTTTGCCTATAGATGTAAGAGTTTGTCAAGTAACACAAAAATTAACAAATCGTTGAAAAAAAATATCCTTATTCAAATTTTTTAATGTAGAAGGCAACACGTGAATAGCTATACTATTTTGGGCGTGTCTTTTTTAAGATATCTAGCTTATATACATATTCTAATTTTCACTAAATAGATGTGTGACCTTGACCTTTGCTTTACAGCAAGGTCAGTCAGTGCCCAGGCATTTGAATACAGGCGAGCTATAATTGTGGGCAGTTTCACGAGATTCCTGTGAGGAACTATCTGAGAAAGTGTTCGTGTGTACGTAAAAATTAATGCACCTCATCTTACATTTGACCTTGAAGTGTGACTTTGACCTTTGCCATACAACAAGACCAATGTGTCTGTATATGCACAATGGCAATCAATCACTGTGTGATGGATATTTGTCCGTCTTGTTTAACATCCACTCCTTAAAATTTAAGAAATGCCTGAAGTATCAAGTTTTACATTTGGCGTTAAAGGTGGTATTTGACCGTTTGCCTATATCTAATACAGGTAACAAAAACCTACCTCTGTTCTGGATAAGTTACACATAATTGCTGCAAAAACCTTTTGCTTAGTTTATGTAAAAGACTGTGTACAACATAACTTAGTAATACAAGTCATACATTACATTGCCTGAAATGCCCATTATTTCCAAATTTATCAACAAGTACCCTAGGGGTTTCAGGCAAAAATAGATATCGAAGTTTTACTCATGTAAAGCGATCTCAAAAGTAAATGGTAAAGTGGTTTTCGTATATAAAAAAGCTCACTGCTGAATGGCTTAGATATGAAATACATTTTTGTAATAATAAGTGTGGTGTGTTTACATTTCAAATGAATGTAGAGCACAACTATTTTGTGGGATTTTTTTCAAGTTTGATTGAAAGAAAAAATTGTCCAAACCCTTGAGATACCACTTTTGAAATTGTAATCATGATTCTGCAACAGCAGAAATTTACTGTTTTGCCTTCCGCAGACCATATTAACAATTGAAACCTTTAAAACACAGTTAAATCTTAAAGGTGGTATTCCACTACTTGGACCACTTTTTTTTAATCTCTCCAAAAATTACAAATTATTGTTAACTGCAAAGATCCTGTGAAATGCTGTTTATTTGTGCCCTACTTCCATGTGAAAAGTAAGGCATAACATCCCATTATTACAAAAAGGTATTTCCTATCCAGTCATGCTGCACAGTTAGCTATTTTAAAACTAAGAAAACCATGTAACCACTAATTTTTGAGGTCACATTACATGATCATCCAGGAAATCTATTTTTAGCTGAAATCCCCATCATGCTTATTTATAGATTTGAAATGACGGACCTTTAGCTGATACATTTCACGATTTGTACTGTCCAACAATTGAAGTAATGTTGTAACAGCCTTAATTAAAACTAATTATAAGTTTATGCAGTATTAATCCACAAATTCAGCAGAAAAGGGGTAATATGTTGTTTCATGTATTATACATAGGCAAACTGTCGGATACCACCTTTAAAAGAGTGGTTACTGTTGGGCTAATGTATTTTTAGTTCTCGTTCCATGCTTTTAATTGCTATTTAGCCTATAAATAAGTTTATTCATGTTTCATTCACTGCCAAGATAAAAGATAATTGGAAAGATAGGAATGTATCCTTGATGACTTTTTATGGCTACCAAATGTTTGATTAAATATTTAAAAAAAAAAACTGTTTCGTGAAAAGATAAAATATTGTGGTGTAAAAGGAATAAGAATTGGAATTTAACATAAAAATCTGTGCAACAATTTGTTACATTTTTATTTAAAAATAGAATATAACATTTTCCCACTGCGACATATTGCCACAAGATATAACAAACCAAAGCAAAAACTACAACATCATCGAAGATATTAAGAATTACCATTTGTATTCAGATTTTGAGATAACTTGCATCATAAAATGGACAAGATTGAAAAAATAAATAGTTTAATTTGACAGGCTAACATCAGTTAGCGTAAATATAATTGTAGAGGGTCGATTAATACCAGATGAACATGCTGGTTGATTTATATTAGAATATTAAATAATTATATAAAATTTTGCACAAATGGTTAATGTTAGACATAGGTTTATTTTGTTAACATGTAAAACAGATAACAATTTATGTTGTCATACCAAAAATTTACATTGTCATGATGAAAAAATGCATAATATGAGACATTTGTAAAGGGAAAATATGTCATTCTTAGAAATATTAATTATGAAAATCGCCATTTTCAGCACAATTGCTATGTTTATAACTGTTATTATGTTACACTACATCTATAACTGTTAATCTGTGACACTACGTTTTTAAATGTTAATCTGCAACACTACTTAATAACTGTTATTCTATGATGTTTATCGATAACAAATACTTAATACCTTTTTGCTGACAACAATACAATGTACATAACAATACATTAACCATAGAGAATCCACAGCAAATAGTGTAAATCAAGAGTAGACAGCTTCCGGCTTCCAGACCTGTCTCATCTGGAACTACACTGTTTGCATAAGGCACATCAAGAAAATTTACAAAGCATGGCACTTAATGTAATAAAAACTGACAACAAAAATGGAATGTACAGAAACAATATATATGAAATATATATGAAAATAATATATATGAAACTTGGGTGGAACAAATCGTTGTTCTTATGTTCTATTGCAATGATAAAAAGATTTCTACTAAATAAAAATTCATTAATGCAATTCTGTGCTTGAAGTTATTTATCACTTATATAAAAAGTAGTTCTTCTGGCTATACAAATTACTCATATGAAAACAGCAGTTCACTACAAAATATGTTACAGACAAAACAAAATTCAAAAATTCAAAAGAAACAAAATCTAAATTTCAGACACCTAGTAGTTTTTATGCAACTATTAGGATTTGAAAGTTATCATGAAATGAGAAATGGCTGCCTAACTAAATAATTGCATAAAATAAGAAAGAAGCACCTCTATAAATCATACAATAGAAACTGTATGGCACATGGCAAATATCCTGGAACCAAATGTTGACAATTACTATTTGTAGTTGTGAGGTAATTACAACCTTAATGCCCCTGAAAATCAAAGTGTAAGCTGGAATGGTTCATATAGCTGTCACATTGTCTGTCCATCTATATGTTTGTTTGTCCATATCTAAGTCTGACTGATAACTGGTTTATTTAGGGTAAGCATACATTTGTATTTTATCGTGACCCTGTCATTTTGCCCGAGCATGGCTTAAAGAGTTTTGACCAATGTGCCAAAAAGTGGGCCCCTATCAGGTATCCAATTTTGGTTACCTATTTACAAAGCTAAGGATCTTGGAAAAATGGATAGTTTAGTATTTTTTGGTCCTAATATAAAATGAATATGTAAGTTTGTGAATTTCACTGCCTAACATTTACGTGTATCCTAGATTCACCTTATGGATGCACGGCACTGAACCCCTGTTTTATCCGCAATATGAGGTGTTTAGTTGAATGTTTTGGTGTCTTATAGGTATGGGTTTAAGGCTGACATCTTCCAATTTGTGAAACAACATTGTGGTTGGAAGGGGTCTACCTATGCCCATATCCTTTTCTAGCATCTGTAAGTCTCTTCATTCTTCTTATGTCCTTATCTCAACCATACTTTCATATTGTTAACAGTACATCAACCTAGCTTTACTATCGTTAAGACATACACTTGTAGGTGTGATTCAAATACCATTTAAGTGTGCAACCCCTGACGGTTAACATCATAAATAAGTCATTCAGGTTCTGAGTCAATTAAAAATTCCAAAGACAGGAGATGAAAATGTCATATCAGCATGCATCTGTATTTTGTTGAAACATTAGAAAATTATATACAGATTATTGCTTTTTTAAGAGAAAAATAAAAAACTTTCTAAGAATTTATGTCCTTTTTGTGCAGTCTTTTTTTTGAAGAAAATCAAGATCATCAGCACAGTTTTGTGACGTAATATAACTGAAATTGTGCCTAAAATGTTTTATAAAAATCCACTTAACCAAAGTAGATTACTTTAACATCAAATTGTTGACAGAAGTATAATGCACTCTTAATGTGTAATTACAAATTTTCCAATTTTCTAACTGTCTCAATCCTGTTTGACCCTTAGCTTGCTACATTTTGTTAAAAACCTGTGCTAAATTCTCAGGGTTTTCTACTTTAATATTAAATATGTTACATGCCAAGGTTGATATACTTATAATCAGAGAATGAGCAGCAAATAGCGTAGATTTCTGCTGGGAGCTGTCTGATCTGGATCAACACAATTTGCCTAAGTCTTATCAAATAAGCGAACAGCAGGCTAAGAGTTAACCTAATACTGAAGAATGCTACCACATAATGGTGTGGGCCAATCTGGTGATGTGATTGGCTTAAAGGACCTGTCAATCAAATATCTGAGGAAGGGTCAATTGTTATTACTTCCTAGTTGCTTATCATGTATAATGAAACTCCACATATATTAATTGTACAATTAACTGAATGATTTTGAATTCATCCAAAACATAAACATTAGAAAGTAGAGATAATCTTGCTGAAAACCCCCCACAAAAACAACACACCACTACAACCACTAGTTATACAACACTTAAACTGGTGACTGCAGAGATTAGCATAACCATTCTATACATTGTAATGTCAATATGTTTTAGTCAGCTATATATGTTGATGCTCCATATGCACAGATTTTTATCTTTTGCATTGTAAAAGTTATCTATATGTATAAAAATAATATTTTATTTTATGTATAACAAAATATTGGATGCATTAATGAGGCCCAGTCTAGTTTAACTAGTTTGATCTTTTCAGTATCCAATGAACACAATTATTATATTCTACTGATCGCATAAAACCAATAAATTGGATGTTTTTATTCAATATAAATCCTATTCGCTTCACCATTGATAACATGACTTGATAACTAACTAGTTGGCGATTGTAAATAACAAATGAGGGTTACTTAATAAATAAATTCTAAATGTATCTGCATTTAATTTCAACAAAAATAGCCATTCACATATTGGTACAGATTTGTTAGATTCCTTGTGCAATCGCTATGAAGATATATTGAGAGTTGAGATTGGAGTTAGAGAAAACAACAACGCTAACATAAGTCTTACTAGAGATTCAGTTAATTGCAAATAAAAATAACATGTTAAGTATTATCAACTTTGTAAATATGCTAAACAAAAATCACAACATTTACATTCTCACCTGATATAGAACAACAGCAAATTATAGCATACAAGATTATTAAATTCAAATATGCACAATGCAACTATGTGTGCAATATAAAAAAGTATTTCCTTAAAAAAAGAATTTGATGTTTTATTATTTTATTATATAAGCATAACAGATAGCTAGCTATGTTTATAGAAAGGTTAAAGATGAATTCAATTTGTATTTGAACCCAAAAATACAAGAATGCACCGTAATCAAACCTTTATATTTTAAACAAAAAATGGTAACTTCTTACTTCACAAAAAGGTAAAGTAACTGCATATTGAACAATGGTTTGCAAAATACACAATACACCCCTACACACACACACACACACACACAAACAACCTCAATTTACAACTAAGTTGACAGTAGAAAAACATATCATAGTAGATTGCATAGTAAACTTCAAGTGTTAACACTTGTATTCACAAGCCAGAAAACAATGGTTTTATGAATGGTATTTAAGATATATTCTTAGGATATTTATCAGTTTAAGTGAGAAAAATCTTTACTGATTCAACCAAGAAGTACAAATATGTAGCCAATCAGATGAAATATATTTAATAAAAGCAAAGAGGTTCGTAGTGAAAATTTATTTCAGATCAACAAGAAACTGCCGATGTCCAACTGGTATTTTCTTGAATTCCTTCGCGTGGTATGTAAATGGCCCCATTGGTAGGCCGTTGTTCAGACCATAGATAGGACACTTCTTGACTGGGCAAGGTGACTCTCTCCAGGCATATCGCAGTCCAACAACATTCTCTACACTGCATGCCGAAATGTAGGTTTGTGTCACTTTGGCTGCAAAAGGAAATTTTAGATTGTGTTGTTTACATTTAGAATAGTTTTGCAATCAAAATAAATTGGAACAAATGGATAATTCACAAATCATCTCTCGGATGTATGTAAATAGTTGGATCACCTCAGCCATTTCCCTAAATAGGTCTACTTTTATGACAGACATCAAAACAAAGATGGCAGCTCAGATGACAGCTCACTACAGTTTGATGCCTGCAAAGTTTCAATTTGTGGTGACTTCAAATTTAAATCATCCAATTTTAATTTACCCAATGCAGCAGACACACAGCTATCAAATGATGCCATTGTTTATGTTTTTTGCGAACTACATTCCTACTTCCCGCAAGCAAAACTATCGTGTTTTCTGTAAGTATCATTGCACCAAATACATCCAAGGGATGATTGTCCCGAGGCCGAAATTACCCAAAGAGTTCCGACTGAATAAAAGTAACAAAAAAATGGATAATATTGTTTTTGTCCGATTGGCTGCAACAGCCACCATAAGGGTTTACATTTCAGTGCAAGCTACAAAGTCCAAAGGCCAACAACAAATGATTTTTCATTCATTTTCACCTGATAGAACCTGAAGTATAACAGTCCACTCCATTCCTCAAGGGGAGTCACTCCATTCATACTTTTGTAGGAAATTGGCAATGCTGTGAACACTCAAAAATAGTAGCAAACAGGATGTACGGTGTATGAGCATTGCTAGTTGTTATAAATAGACATACGCTGTACGTCGGGTAGCAGTGAAAGGGTTAGCAATAACCACTCTGGCCATTGGCAGTTGCATCCTAATTTCTTATTGATCATTTTTCTGACAACACTAATCAACTTGAACACCTAAGAAGTTGCCATGGATAAGTGCTAGGCCCGAGCAAGTAATCAATTATCAGAGATATAATATACCATGACTAACCCTGCATCTTGACTGTTGTGGCGGGTAACCACCAGGCATGACCCTCTACACAGACAGGTGGTGATGTGAAGGCACAACATATCTGTGGAAATGATACACAAACAAATAAAGTTTTAATAAAACAAAGTAGCCCATGAAAATGGAAAACACTAAAATGGATACAAACCTTGTGAATTATGTTAAATGAGGTTGCCCAAAAGGAAACAGACCTCAAGAAACTATATCTGAATCCAGTCCTCTGTTTTATTTGTTATATAAAAATATAAGGATAAAAGCAATGAAAATGGCTGGTGATAATGGTTTTTAAAGTGAAAAAGAAAGAAACCACCTAAATCCAACTATAAGCATGTCAGTTGGATATTCATGTCTTTACTCAAACTTAACTATCATAACTTTTTTTCTTGAATCAACAAGCAACTTTATTTACATCTCTAAACTTATTTAGAAAAAAATAAATTGAAAGCATAAAATTACAAAACTTACCTAAAACCGTTTCTGTCACATCAGGATGTTGATACTTTATTCAAACTTTACTGACTACTAATAATTCAATACTTTTTTAGTGTAAAAATCAACCAGCTATTTTTTCCATGTTTTTTCTATTTAACATGATAATATGTTCCTACTTCATACACCAAGTTATATAGTCACTTAGTGTATTAGCCCACCTCAAACCCATCTTGCCAGGTCATCTGGATATCCATTGAGTATTCCACCTGCAGGGTAGTGTTTTCTGGCCCCTGGGTCGACATGTTGACAATCAGTGGGCGGGGTCCTTGGTACGATACGTCAGTGTAATTATATGCAACAGCCAGACCACCTAAGGCCAGCCGAGCAGCCACATCTTGCTTGGATCGTGGGTGAACACTGTAAGGGACATGAAATGTTTATGTTTATTTGGTTTATCATCCCGCCAACAGTATTTTAGTTATCTGGAGATGGTGTCCACTTGAAGATATATAGTATATAGTATAGCATGCCATGAACACCTGGCATGATACCACACCCAGTCACATTATCCTGACACCAGGTCAACCAGTCGTGAAACTACCCTTATATTTTCATAAGCATTAGAAAGGGAGCTATGCCATTACCATTTTTAATGACTTTGGTATGTCTCGGCCCAGGATTGAACCCAGGGCCTCCAGTACCTGGAGCCGACGCCCTACCCATTGCACTACCAGGTCCGGTATATATCTGTTTAACCTTTAAAAGGGAAGTCCAGTTTTAGTTTTTACAAATATCAATACTTTCAGTGTAAAATAAAGAAGGAAAATATAATTGTCTTCTTAGTAAATGGCTGTCTGCAACTAAACTGATATTTATTAATCTAGACATATCTGTAAGATATGCATTAAGTAAGTTAAACAGCATTGCCAACTTTCTTGTCATTAAATAACATGGGAGACTGAGAATCTTTGCTAGCACACATTTGTGCCACCTGAATATGAATACCCACAGTTAGGTTATTTAGATATATAACTGTTATTTTAATAAAATGGCACTATTTTTGGAATATATCTTAAAAAGCAGTTTTGCTAAGAACACAAACCTTCCATAGGGTGAGAGAAAGTCCGGAAGGTCCATAGCAACAGCCATGAAGACACGTCTCTGTTGGTGATTGGGCGCATACCCATAGTCTGCTGTCTGGTGCCATCGGATGTCAGGGAAACCAGTAGCAATAGTGTAGTCAGGAGAGAAACCGGCAAGCTGGTAATTTATGGCAAAGATATTTTGTTTATGAAGTACAGAAAAGAGACATAATGAGGTGATTATGATTATTATGGCAGTGGTGGTGATGTGATTGTTTAGAGTATATTAGTGGTGATGTTATTGTGATGATAATGGTAGTGGTGACAATGTTATTATCATGATTATGGTGGTGGTGATGATGATAGTTGTTGTGACAACAGCAGCAAATGATGATGTTTGCAAAATCTATAATAATGTCATAAACATTAAAGTGCCATACCTGTATTAATCCCTGTGAAAAATATCACAAACTTGTATCTAGAGAATGTTTACTCACCTGCACAAAGCCAAAAGGAAAGACAGCATCAGAGTTACTGGATTCATGAAAAGTCCTCCTCCAGTCATTTATCATTGCAGGAAATGTACAGTTGTACTTCTCTCTATTGTGACCTGATTGAGCATTATTCTCACCTGAGAATAATTAAACAAATCATAAATTTCTAACATAATTTCTAATTCTAAATGACATCTTTAACATCCTACAAATGTCTTTAAGTTCTAACAAGTGTCTCTAAGCTTAAACACATGTCTTTAAAGTGGCCTGGCCACCGTTAGACATATGCTCAGGATGCATAAAATTCACACTTCATGTTTGTTCAAATTATTACATCACTATGAAGCTGTTTGTTTTTTAAATACATTGCAGTGACTATTTATGATCATAAAAGCAATGTTAAGCTTTTTGTTGGGGGAAGACCCCAGACACATGTCTGGGTAGAACCACGGCTGCATCGCAAGTCAGCTGGAAGACCTTCTCACATTAAGTCCTTCGCCCCAAATGGGACTCGAACCCACACAGTGATAGGCTAAGCAGTCAAAGGAGTTACATTTTTTATGATTCTATCACTACGCCATGGGCGCCCCTCACTATAAAGCTTATTAGTGTTGACCGACCAATAGGCATGTTCACATACTCAAGCAGTTTATGGTAGTATTTTCATACATAATTCATTGTAATGTAACATTTTTCTGCTTTTTTCATAAAAAAAATAATCAACTGTGTCCAAGCTGCTATAAGTTCTCTTAGACATTCTGGGGAAAATATTATAGTTACTTTATTATAGTATAGTTTCCTCAGTTTAGGTGAAATAATCTTTGAGTTTTCAATCTAAGCTTAAAGAAATAGGTAAACGTTAAAATACTTTAAAACAAAAAACTAAAAATGAAATTAATTAAATTCCATTTAATTTTATCTTAACTTTTACCTAAGCATGTTATAAAGTGTGAATGTAGTAACTATTGGTTAGAGAAAATATATGCACATATTGTAAAAATTATGAAATGTAACTGTGTCAGCTTCCATCTTCCTATACCATCTGCCAACAACTCTTGTGAATATTACAGGCAACAGCATTAATGAGGTGAACTAGGGACTGTACCTAGCCCCACACAACATCCTGAAATAACTGATACTGACAAGCCAGTCTTTAAACTGGCCCTTGAATCCTGAGTGTCAATTAGGGAAGCCATTACTACCAAATTATAAAGACTTTGGTCTGACCTATCAAGGGACTGATCTTACAACCATCAATTCTACAAGTAATTACTGAGTTGTGCAGCCTGTTTTTGAGTGATCAAATTTTTATTGTTGTCCAGCATAACAACTTACAGTTTTAATCTTGACAATAGAAAATCTGTGAATATTTTTCAAAACTGACCACTCAGTATTAACTAATGTAATATTTTTCATTTTACTGCAGCATATATACTGACACAGCAACCTTTTCTGTTAAATAGAGTAAGCAAATTAGAAAGTCTCTAAGCATTCATAAAATCCAACATGAGCTTAGGATTAGCCGGCATTTTTGCCGATACTGTGCAGCAACATTTCTATCATTATAGCACAGGGGCACTTATGAGGTGCCCAGGGACTGAACCCGGCCAGTCCATTATACTGACACCAACGAGTCAGGCGTAATGCTTTCTCCTTAGCCCTGAGCATTAGGAGGGAAGCCACTACTACCAACTTTAAAGTCTTTAGATTGACCCAGCCGGGGTTTGAACCCACGACCTCCCGATCCGCAAGCCGACGCTCTACTACCTGAGCTATTGCGGCCGGTCAATTTGAGCTTGAGCAAAGGCTTTACTGCCAATTATTTCTTTTTAAGTGGGGCATAATATATCACTTTAAATGCTATCGAACACTGCTGCCATATAACTTCAGGCTGATTGGTTGGATATTATTATTCAAACAAATCAGGAGAACCTATGGATGCTCCCCAAATAAACACTAGTTCCAAAAGAGCTATTGTTGTTTTATTTTTTTTATCCCTTTTTAAGTTTAAATTTAATACTCACAACAAAATTAAAGTATGAAAAATAACAAAGGGAAATAACTCCTACATTTTGTAAAACTGAGTTATGGCTCTTGTAAAGTGCACTTTCACTCATTGAGATCTATCTATCTATGAAGTTTCATGGTGATAACTCTCACAATTTTTGCTTTTTGCTCCAAAGAAAATTTAAGTATTATCAATAACAAAGGAAAATAACTCCTAAATTATGCAAAATAGAGTTATGGTTCTTGTACAATGCATTCTCTTCTTTGAGATCAATCTAGATATGAAGTTTCAAGCTGGTAACTGTTACAGTTTTTGTGTTATGGTCCTAACAAAATCTAAGTATTAAAAATAACAAAGGGCAATAACTCCTTAATTATGCAAAACAGAGTTATGGTTCTTGCACAATGCACTTCTCCTTATTGAGATCTATCTACTTATGAAGTTTCATGTTGATAACTCTTACATTTTTGTGTTAAGCTCAGGACTAATGAATGAACGAACGGATGAACAAATTTAGCGGATGGGACAGACAGTCAGACAAAGCAGCAACTACATGCTCGTCTTTTAGGAAGCATAAAAATCTGCATATTGCACAATAACAATGATTTAAATATTACCTTGATACCAGATAACCCCATATATAGTCGTGTTCCTGATTGGGTTGACCATACCATTCCAGAGTACAGAATTGTCTGTTGGTCCGTTCATGCCATTGATCACTGAATGTTGACTCCTAGTGTGGCATAACAAACAAAACAAGGATTCAAGAGTGACCATTCTTTCTTGGCTATCTAGAAGAGCAACAACATGTATCCCAGCAAGCAGTCATTTCAAATAACTGGGTTTAGCAGCATCAGCTTTTTCTATCTAGCTTTTTCTAAGCTTGGCCTTGCTCAAATGAATTAAAATTAACGACAAATAGAAAGTCTTTTCATGAAAGCATACTTTTAGTCCATGTTGTGTAACCTATTAAGTTCTCTGTTATTTCTCATTCATTTAGTAAGTTAGTTTTGAATCCATGTAGACGTAGATGGAAGCTTTCATTGGACAAGTAAAAGAAATGAGCATACAAGCTGAAACACTGCAAAGGAACAAATGGCTAGATGCTCAAAAGCCTAATGTCCAATTTTTTTTATTTCAGTACCTTCTTCACTGTGTTCAAAATTTTGTTTTTAAGTTTAACTGGTTGGTCATAAAGGTCTGTAAGATTACAGTTTGTTTCTGGATGATAGAAATTAATGGCGCTTACTTAGGTAAATTTTCTTTGATGCCACATTTGCCCAAGGCTCTTGTTGACGACCATGCTTCAACTGGGGTACCTCCCCATGTGGTCTGTATCATTCCTGTAATAAAGGATACCATCATCACCATTATAATCTCCATCATTACCATCATCATTTTCATCACTTTTACCATCATCAATATCATAACCAACATTATCATTATCTGCATTTTTTATCATAATTATCATTATCACCACTACCATCATCATCATTTTTATCATCAACATCAAGAAGATTATCATCATTACCATCATTATAATTATGAATATCACAAATATCATAATCAACATCAACATCATCAACAAGGTTATCATCATCATCCAGTTGGCAGCTGTTGCTTCTATTATTTTAAATGAGCAGTATTTACCTAGTGGCTTATTCAACTTGGCCGACAAATATTTTGCATACAACCAACAGACCGCTGAGAAATGAGTGAAAGGTTGCCCAGCAAGGCTCTCTGAAAAGGAAATATAAAGAGCAGTTGGTTCTGTAAATGGGAAACAAATATATGCATGTATACTTCTGTTGACAGTGTCTAATGCTGTACCTGAAGATTTTAAAGCCACTTGGTCAAAGTTGGTCAAATGTTCATTTTTTTTAAGCAAGACTTATTGAAACATAAATGAAAAAAAAAAATATACCTGATCTCAAACATGCTGCCCTTCAAAAGATTGTGGTACCTTTAGGTTGGGAGAATCGAAAGCATCCCTGTTCTTTATAACAATCTTTAGCTGTTTTCATGCTAATATATCACCTGTATGTCATGTGTAAATGTCAGTCATTATCAAAATAGTGATGCAGTAATTTAATTATATTTGAAGTGCAAACCATTGGCCTCTACAATTTTGCTTACTGTCACCATGCCATTTTAAAATTTAATCACAAACTCTAAAGGCATGCTTACTTGACAGTACTATAGTGGAATTCTAATGTAAATCTGACTTAGTAACTGTTGAAGTTCATGTATATCAGGCTAAAGTACAGTAGTCAGGGTTTTTCTCACCATTTTGTTAACATATATCTGACCCCAGAATTGGGCTTTTTTCGCATAATTTTAGAAAAATTGGGAATGACTCAAACTGTATTATACATATCAAATAAAACAACAACAAAATCAAATATTTAGTTCATTCAACTCTTATTTATAGAGCAACATCTATTTCTTATGTGACAGAAATAGTAAAATATGTCATTTATTTGACCATTGGTGAGAATTACATTTTTTTTAATTCTTTAAATTGGGATTTTTCTCCTTCACATTAGGAAGAAAAACATATTTTTTTGTGACTGGGAACACAAACGAATATCAGTCTTTAAAACAGCAAAAAAACAAAACAAAAAACAAAACTGAAGGTGTAACCAGTTGATTGTGTCGGTGTAGAACCCATTTTCTAACTGCATGTGTTTGTATCCCAGTCTGAGTACAGTAAAAAAAAAAGTTAGCTGTGAGGCCTTCTTCTCAGCTGACCTGAGGTATGTTGGTGTTATTGCTAGATACTTATCTGGAATCATCCTCTTAATGTAAAAATTAAAAGTTTTATACTGACCAATATTCTTGATTTAACTTTGATTTGGATATAAAATAAAAAACAACAACTTTGTAAACAAAATCTCCCCCTCCCCCACTCAAAAGCTATCTTAAATAGTTAAAAGAGGACAAAGGAGAAAAAATCCAACTATCAATAATTGTTGACAGAAGATCACTGACAAAATCAAAATCAGATATCATTCATTGTTAAAAAAGAGACCCCAGACAAAATCTAACTATCATCAATTCTAAAAGGAATAACCTAGACAAAATCTGGCTGTCATTCATTGTTGAAAAAAGAGCTACTTTCAACAATTGTCTCAGTTGAATAACTGACACCACATGGTAGTTCTCTTCACATTATTGGGGCTCAAGCCCATGTTGTGAAGTATTCTATGTTGTTTTAAAATCTAGCTCTAGCAGGACAATGCTACTTGGCACTTAAATTTTCTCTTAAACAGTCCCTTGATATATTCCTTTTCTCAAAAAGCTAGGAATCTTCAATTGGTAAAATCTCGCAGATTTATTGGGGCTGACATGTGACACACTGAGAGCACTGGCGAGAGCCTCTAAGGCTTAGATTTTTCATTTAAACAGTTGCGCAGTACTGGTAAATGTACCTTTAGATGGCAAGGCCCAAGGCTGCAGTATGTTCTTGGAGGACAACACATTGAGAGGGGTCACTGAGATATTATGGGCCATGGCAAACACACGGATGTTTGTAAATTTTTCTGCTTCTGTAATCTCCTCACTAGCATTAAACACCTGACAAATAGAGAAAAAATAGAAAAATAGAAATTGGGGAAATAAATGGTGCAAGCAATTGTAAATTCACTTCAGAAAAGAATGTCAATAAATACAGTTGAAAATAAAAAATCAAACAGGCAGGTGGTCAAATACAATTCAAAAAGGCAGGAATGAGGAGATGTTTTTAAAATGCAGGTTGTATCATTCTCACAATGGGTAAAGAAATAACTGAAATAAATGTCCCTCTTGCTACCAAAACCAAATCAAAAATCACATTCAAGGTCACAGTGACATTGACCTTTACACCACAAATCCCCAAACCAAACTCTCTAAATATTAATCATATGTATAAAAAATTCATTTAAGGTTACTGTCACCTTGACCTTGCAACTCTGATCCCGAAACCAATAGGGCTTATCGATCCATCATTACCAAAATACCTGCCAAGTTTGAGGATTATTCATTGATGACTTGTGCATTCTCTTGATATCAATAGGACAGGAAGTGGATTACCACTTGACAAACCACATATGTGCAAAAAAATATGCCCCTTTTCTTTGAGAAGACATAAAAACGCAGGTAAGGGAATAAAATTAAATTAAAAACAGGAGATAATAAATTCAATTAAAAAAGAAAGGTAATTAATTGCATTCTAAAATGAGAGTTACTTGAATATTCCAAAAGAATAAAATAACAATAACAATTAAAATATACAGATTATTCAAACTTAATAACACCATCAGACACTAATAAATACCAAAGACAACATGATAAATTCAGTTGCAAAATGGCACCATCAGTTTTCTCTTCATTTTTTTTTTTTACTAAAAGAAACTATTGGTGATGTCAATAGATTGTGAATCTAAGCATCGTGCCTGTGACTAGGTCAAATTATTTGACAGCAGAAGCCTACCTGACTCAATGAGAACTCCATGTTTGACTGACCAGAGCATATCCACACGTCCCCAAACAGGATGTCAGTCAGGGCAGCGTACCTTCCATCTTCCAGAAGAGCAATCAATGTGTGAGGTCCGCCAGGAGGAAAAGGACCTATGTAGAAATGTCAGAGATTTTTTAAGTTACTTATACCTTAACTAGCTAAGGTATAATTTTAGTGTAACATCTAGATTGCATATCCAGATTATTTTTTTTCTATCTGTCATACTGATTATGTAACATTTATTGATAATATTATAATTATTCATACTGATTATGTAACATTTATTGATATTATTATAATTATTGTGTTAAAATTTAATTTATTAAAGAAACAGACCTCTGGTCTCATTTCTAGCATGCTAAGAATATATACTTATTGTCAAAAATCTAACTCAAATATGACTACCAAAGGTTTTGTTTTTGATATACAACGAAGCGATCAATTATGATCATTATTGTGATATCCAGCTGTTTTGGTGGAAAAATATGCCAGACAAGTGTCTGGGTAGAACTATCGGCACACATTTTGTCCTTCGCCCTGAACAAGACTTGAACTTGAACTATGCCAAAGGTTTATTAATTTGGTAACTCTACTTATGGTAAGTTAATTTAAATTCTAAATACATAAGAGCTAGAAGCATCAGGTAGTTGTATTGTCCAGGTGACCTATTTTGTACAGCACTCACCCTGCAACATTGAGGTGTAAATACCAGTCACATTTTTCCTCTTATGTTTTTTTATATTATCTGAGACTATAAAAAATACCCATATAAAGGGACCATCTGGCTTCATCTGTCACAAAAGTTATGCCAACTTTCTCTCCATCAAGGAGTAATGTCATCTCTGCTCCAGCCATATCAGGGGGCGCAAATCCCCAAACAAGCACTTTACTGGGTGCCCCTTGCAGCACCATGTGGTCCCCAAACTGAGCAGCAAATGTTACATTTTCATCAACCATCTTTAAACTCTCTGCAAGATATGAAATGAGATAAACGTGTTAAACATTTCATAATATATTAATTTAAAACATATATATTATAATATAATAATTGTTGGAATACTTGAAGCTACTTGGTCACAGTTGTCCTTTCTTTAAATGTTTGCTAAATAAAGGAAAACCTTGTTGAAATACTAAAAGGTTTAGTTTAATTTTTTTTCTATTAAACAGATTATATGTAAAGATCACATGCTGTTCTTAAAAAACTATGCTGTCTATATGTTTGAAGAATCAAAAACAATTCAACAGGTTTAAAGTATTTTAGCCATTCAAATTTAAAGATCACCAGCCTTGTATGGCTTCAAATTATACATTTAGGAATACACATTCTGTCAGCCACAAGAAGCAAACTGATTAGCTGAATAGCTTGATAATGGCTAATTTAAACTAATATATATCATCAATTTAAACCAATGTGAAAAACAGATTGTGTGTTTTCAAATGACATGTTCCTACACAACACTAGGACAATGTCATGCTGAATATCAAGAATGCAAAAGTAAAACAACAAGAACAATGCATTGGTTTTGTCTCTTGCTTGGTCATCCTGTTGACTAATCATGTGAGTAACTGAGGTTATCATGATTTTAGAGTAAAGGCAGTATAATATTGATCTTTGCTTCTAGCGAATCCTGTATCAGGATGATTAAAAAACTATTGGTGGGAAAATAAAAATGCTAAGATGTAGTTTAATGTATAGCAGAAATATGAGAAGGCATTAACAAATGTTCACTTATCTCAGTGTTTCATGAACCTGCAACTTGCAAGGCTGTGCGCTAATTTTATAACTTACCTTCAAGTTCAACTTCATGGTTTTGCATTCTCATATTAAAAACCTGTGATTCGACAAACGTTAAAAGTAAAAGAAATTGCAAACTTTTAAAAGGAGTCATGACAGTATTATACTCAGGTAAACAGTTTGATGTCAAAGTGTGTTTTTTTTTTAAGTTTCCTTGATTATTGTATTACAGTACTAGTATTTATTGACAAACATTGTCTGGATCCGCGCACATTGACTCGTTTCGTTTATTTAAATTCAAGTACGGGGAACCAGAAGCCGGAACTGTCCTTTTCAGCATGGCGGCGATTGAAATTCCGCTTCGTGACACCGATGAGGTAAAGTTACTGTTCCTGTTGTTATTTGGTGTATATGATCTAAGACCATCGTAGTATAACTAGAGATACATACAGTCTTTGTCAAAGATTGACATTCATGCCAGAAAGCGAGTCGTGCACATCGTGACATTGTCAAAAAATGTTGATTTTCCATTTGTGTACGGAGTGGGTGGGGTAATTTGTTTATGAAATTATTGTTGAACGTTAACACGCATTTAATTGTGCACATTTCATGCCATTCATATCATCTATGGGTGTTTTTAATAATTTGCCATCTTTTTTTAGACGAGAACAACATTTACTTATTGTCAACCTAAAGTTTTCTTGGTAGCATTACGTATTAAATGGATGTCAGTCATTTCAAAACCATGTGATTGTGAAACAGACCTTACTGGTTGTTTCTTTACCAATGAGCTGGTCCTTTCATAACAGATGTAAAATTGCATAAAGAAATGTTAACTGTTGACCTATATCACATGTGAATGCCCCAAACCAGCTCGCGCCAGGTAAAAGTTACCCCAATATTGGACAACTCGCAAAAAGACTACTCTGTATAAGCGGCAAGCTTTGAAAGTTTGTCATTCACACATTGATTGTATTAATTGTAATCTGACCATGATTCAAGATCGTGATTTATGTAATCTATGTAATCATACCTATCTTATTTTTTTATATTTCTTATAAATTTTGTGTATTTTGTTTCATATATTTTTATAAATCTCTGCACTTTTAACACTTTATTAATTGTAATAAAGATTTTTCTTCCTTGTCATGTTTTTATTTTATTGCAAAATAAATTCAAAATGATTTAAATAATTTTTGTTCAAATTTTTTTTGATTACCAATCAATAATTAGTTACTAGTCACTAGCAATTAGGCACTTATTAGTTATCAATCAGTAATACATTGGTTACCAATCAGTCATTGAGTTAATCATTTCATAAAGAAACATAATTACATGGCAAACAGCAATTAACACCCCACCATACAAATATCTCAAAGTATTAACTGATTAAGTGTATACATTATATATTACAGTGTATATATTGGGCGAGTTGTCCAATAATGGGGAGACTTTTTCCTGGCACAAGTTTGTATGGCACGAGTTGTCCAGTCACCTCACATGTCCATAGAAATATCTTACCACTGTTTTGAGGAATTGAGTTATTTTTGTGCATAGACTCAACTTTTAGTCCTAAGTGAGCACAATTTTGAGCACTACCCCAATTGTTATGTAGTAGAAATAATAAAAGAATCTCTTAATTGTTCATTCTTTCCAAATCTAAAGATAAGCGTGATAGATATTGCTTCTAAAAGTGGATTGCAACATCAGAGTAGATTACCTTCATGATGATATAACACAATCTCAAAAGTGGTCACACGGTTTTCTTAGATTAAAAAATACCTTACTGTGCTCAGATCAGAAATACAATTTTGCAATGATGAGTGGTGGGTTAATGGTTTATTTTTTTACATAAAGGTCAATTGTCAGCTGACTTCACAGTGATGAGTTTTTTAGTACTATTTTGTCCTATATGGCACTGATTAGCAATCAATCAACACTGCTTTGCGTGTTCACAGTTGCATAATTTCAATTTCTGCTTGAAACAGATAAGCAAATGCTGTAGACTGCCTGTAGTAGGAAAAAACTAAGGCTACATTAATATGAAATTAGATGCCCTGGCTACCCTGATTAGGATATCCCTGTAACCCAGATTGCAAGCTCCCTAATATATTGTTCTTATATTCATGATTATGTGGGCTATTTGGAAATTAAAGTTGAATTGAATCGGTCTATCTCTACCTGAATATTGCAAAACACCTTGTGATCATTCTAGAGATATCTTCAGAAAAAGATAAGCATTGGTTTTCTTCTTCATATACTTTTTGTTCATGGTCAATATTTTTGTCTGATCCATCAAGCCCAGAATACTAGTATCTCAATATACATCACATACAGTTACTCCTATGGATCCATCATTATAAAACAACATCGTATTACACAGTTGACAGGAAATGTAATTTGAAAACAATAATAATCCAAGACATAAATTATGTATTTCAGGTGATAGAATTGGACTTGAGCCAGTTACCTGAGGGAGATGAGGTGTTAAGTATCCTTAGACAGGAAGTAGCCCCACTCCATATCTGGTATACTCTTGCGGTAGGTGCAGTTTTTCAAAGGAAATACATTTTCCTCCATGTTTATCATTTGAATTATAGATTGACCTTTCTCATCAGTACTGGCTTTGATTAACCCTTTTGTAAAGGTATATTTTTGAAAAAATTATCACACAGGTTCACATCAAACTTTAATTATCAAAAGCAGAACCCATTGTAATGGGACAGGTAGTCCTTTAATTTATTTCTACTTTTGGCACAGTTATGCCGCTTTTTACTCTTTTCTGTGTTGATAAAGCTGTTTGTTAAGATTTGTTTTATTGAAGTGTCAGACACTTCAGATGTGAAACTTGTAGCTGTAAATGTCAAAAGCGGAACTTATTTAAGTTGGATAAGTAACCATATAAATCATTCTGTAACAATTATGCTCCTTTTTTAAATTTGAATATATTTTCGTCAAGCCAATGCTTACAGACTCTAAACCCTCATAAAAATGCATATTGCTCTAAAAAAAATTTACTGGAAAACAATAATTTCAAAAATTACCACAGATTGAGTACTTGTCACTATAATGCAGCGTCCACATGGGCACAAGAAATCATCTTTAATTATTCATACAAAATAAACAATATATCTGCACTTCTGTATCTTAGCTAAAGCCATCTTCTGATTTTATAATATTGTTACAGTTGGAGTACTACAAAAATGGCTTCATTGAGGACTTTGTCAAGATCCTGGACAGTTCTAGGACCGATGCTGGACTGGACTATCCAAACAGTGAGAGGGATCAGATGAAGTCCCTTGACACGCTGGCCGCATACTATGTTCAGAAAGCTCATAGAGAGAAGAACAAAGATCGTAAGAGAGAGCTGTTCACACAGGCCACTCTCCTGTACACAACAGCAGATAAGATTATCATGTACGATCAGGTAGGCAAGCATATCTTTAACTTCGGTGTATTATAAAATATTCAAACTCACCCAGCTGCTCACTGTGGACTGAATGGCTAGAGCCTTTGACTAGTTACTAATAATTCAAAATTATAAACATTGACAGTCGCTGGTAATATAGAAAAGACTTCTTTGTATGTGATGTAATGCCAGAAAAGTTGAAACTAATTTCAAAAATATTTGTTCTTTGTGAAACATGTTATTTGCATTTTTGCTTTGAGAGTGTAATTAATGTTGCATAATTAGCTAGCATATACTTTTCAATAATTGTTTTAGTTTGTATCAGATTTAAAAATAAAATAAATTGTTTTAACACTTTATTTTTTTCTCATACTCAGGTAATAAAGTCAAGGATTGATATAAGAAAGCATGTAAATGAGAACTTGTTTATGAGCTTTCCCTTGAGGCAAATAACACATTGAAACATTAAAAGGTGCTGCATTTGTTAATCAGATATGTTGTTATGAAAATGAAAATATGAAAAGGTCCTATGAGAAATATCAAAAATATTAAAATTTGAACCATTTGTTAGTTTATTTTTTAGCATAATGTGTTACCAATAGCCAATGTTATAACTGTTAGACTTATCTCAAGAATCTGATTGGTTGTTTCTTACTACCAATTAAAGTATTGATAATAGTCTGAAATTTTTTGCTTAGTGTTTTATAACATTGGGTAGGACCACTTTAAATCATGGAAGCATTGTTTAGTAGTTGTATATATAATTTGGTCCACATATTTTTTAGAATCACCTGTTGGGGCGTGCATATTTTTGTCTGCTAGAGGGAGACAAGATGGACCAGGCTGATGCTCAGTTCAACTTCGTACTCGGACAGGTAACACGATGCCATCCTCTAAACAGTTTGTACAAAACATATCAATACAGTGTTTTACCCTGATGTATATTAAAATTGTAATGCATTGTTAAATGTTTCTTTCAATTTGAAAAATTTTGTGGGGATAAAGAAAGAATAAAATGGTTCAGTATTTGTCATTTTTCTTACATATATACAACTGGTACTTAAAAAAATGTTGTCTGCAGTGTATGATCAAAAACGTTTTCAAGCTTAATATTATTCTTGTAATGCCAATATACAAGTCCTTTTTAACACAGTATTCTTTTTTATGAGATCCAATCACTTGAATTTTTTCTCAGCTGGCTAAATAGTTCTTGTCTTTGTTCAGTCCAACAACAACATCCCATCCTTGCTGGGAAAGGCATGCATTGCCTTCAATAAGAAGGAGTATCGTGGTGCACTGGCTTACTACAAGAAAGCTCTCCGAACCAATCCAAGCTGTCCAGCGTCTGTCCGTCTGGGCATGGGACATTGCTTCATGAAGCTTAACAGGGTAGATAAAGCAAGGTAGGTCTTGCAATAGTCTGCTTGTGCATAACATAAAAATACTTCATAAATTGTTCTGGCTTAAATGCCACCATAAAAATATGGTCAAAACAGGCAGTTAGTTCATCTTTTTTTATACAAATACATGTATTGTTTGGAAATTGGGAGTCTTGAGTTTACTTACAGCTGAAGGGTAGCAGTATGATATGGAACATGTTGTCTGTATGTCAATTAGCAATTTTTTGCTTGGATAACTCCCTCTTTATTACTCATAGAATTACTTTTTAATTGCATGGAAGATTGACATTCATGTGTATTTGTCAGGGTTGGCACCAAGTGACTGCCCCTGGATTAAACCTATGGTTTTAACCGGTAGGAAGCCCAGCAGTGTGGCATGGTATCCCCTAATACGGAACTAACTCTTATTTGTATTGTGGTATCTTTAAAAAATGTAATGTGTAAGTGATTCAAATGACAATCAGTTTAACATGGTTGGGAAATAGAATTAAGGATAAAGCATTGCCTCTAACCTTTACCTCCTCAGGAGGACCATTGCCAAATGGTTAGGGTCGCTGACTTGAAACTCCTCAGCCCCTCACCACATGGGTTTGAGTCCCGGTCGGGCCGAGAACTTAACATGTGGGTTTTCCAGCTGATCTGCGGTGTGCCAGTGGTTCTACCCAGACATAAGTCAGGAGTCTTCATCAATCATTAGCTGAAAATCGCCAGTATGACCATAATTGTGTTGGTGCGATGTTAAAAAAAAACTAAACAAAGAACAAAAAATACATTTACTTCCTCAGTTCTAATCCTTGTCAAGGAGAAACTTTTGTGTGACGAAATCTTTGCAGAGGAGTAAGTCAGAAATCTCTCATCTTCTAAAATTTACCTCTTTTGGATATTATGGTCGATTTTGATGATTGAAGATTCTTTCAGTGAGTTCTTCTAGCTGATTAGGAGTGCATCAGTGATTCTTCCAAAACATTTTTTAACTCTTTCTTGTCTTCTTTCATCAATAATAGCTGAAGCTTTCTGTAATGACTACAATTTTGACAGCACCTTGTATTTGAATCGCACACACACACACACACAACACTTTGTTGCATTATGGCATTTGAGCAAGCTATGCATCTAGACGGCCAGTTTAACATAATATCCAATACTTGTAAACTGTGTATCATTTATTCAAATGAAATAAAAAAAACATCTAATTGGATGAATTTATATCATGGTCTTTGGCTTTTGGTTGCAGAATGGCATTTGAGCGAGCCCTTCAGCTAGATCACCAATGTGTTGGTGCCCTGGTAGGGCTGGCCATCCTGGAACTCAACAATAAAACTCAAGAATCCATAAAGAATGGTGTTCAGCTTCTCTCCAAGGCATACACCATCGACTCAACAAACCCCATGGTCCTGAACCACCTCGCTAATCACTTCTTTTATAAAAAGGTGAGTGATATAATCTTGTGATCCTTTTTTTTATAAGTTTTAATATCACTTATGAGTGTTTTATTAGTATTCTTTGATACAGTTTTCCTCAGTCATTTACCATAAAGGTTTGATCCCTAGTCAAAAAATAACTTAATGTAGGGATGAAATCCAATTGAGCTGTCTTGCAATGGTGGTCCTACTCAGAAATGTTAGAGGTCTTCCATCCAGGGTTTTCCCTTGAAAATTTTTTTAGAGGTTCACAGTGTCCCCCTAGGTTTATGATTTGGGGGTCATTGGTAAATTTTGGGGGTCACATTATATAATCACTTTACTAATAGTCTTGCACCTTAAAAACAGAATTAAATAGTTCATTTAGGTTTTATACTATCAAAACAAAACAAAAACCACGGGGTCTACTAGTTTTAGTTTGTTTTTTTGGCGAACTTGGACCGGGCAGGGGTTTATTTTCAGGCTGAGTTGATGATTTACTTTGTTTTGTTTGAAAAAACGTTGTCAGCTTGGACTGAGACATTTTGACAGAATGTTTTACATTTTTAAAATTGTTTACAGTTGACTTTTGGATTTTTGCAATCTCCCATGCAGAGTTGTCTTTCGTTCCTCTCTCAGACACCTCTGCAATGGGCTCACGTCAAGATTTTTGACGGAATTTTAAAGTGTTATTTTAAGGATATTTTCAAATTAAAATAATACTTCTACATAAAATGAATAAACATCTACTAAATAGACATATATTGAAGTAAATAATTAAAGATATTCAATTAATTCAAGCGCACCATTTTTAGAAGAATAACATAGTGATATTAATGCGCATTTGTAAACAAACATGGACGTGATCCACGAGGCAGTCACGTGGATCGAAAGTAGTCCCGACGTTAAGTGAGCCAATAACAGAGGTAATTGTATGAGACGATGGTAGAGAGTGGGATTTTTGTTGCAAAAAAAACAAAAACCAGTCAAAACTTAGGTATTCGTACTCATATTGGTTCAACCTACATGTCTTTCCTACATAACGTTAAATTTGACCTTGTAGTGTTTTTAATATATTGCCTTAGACCGTTTGGTTTCTAAAGCCAAACATATATTTGCTTAAAATTAATATGCAATGTATGACTTAACTATGTTCTAAAAGATTAATGCAGATAAAAGTCATACAAACCTTTGAAATGTAGCGTATTCACGGGCTGGTTTTAGCCGCGTTATAAACTTAACAATCATTACTATTGCGACGCTTTAAAGAAATGCTGAACGTGAAACAGCGTCTAACTACACAGAATTGCTGGTTCCCAGTCATCTAAACGCAGTACATGTATCGTTTGGGTAGACCGGATAGCAGTATTAAGACAACAAATAATGGACGCTTATTTACAAAATACTTTGTCTAACTGAAGCAAATTGATACTTAAATGCTTTTTGCAACAGTTTGACGAGCTGACAAAGATCAATGTCATTGGAGACAATAAATTATGGCTGTGGATTAATTCATTTTGTGCATCCAGTGTGTCGCAATGTAAGTTCATTTTGCGGGTCATCTGTCGAAAATATGCGTAAAAACGCACAAATTTGTGCGTCAGGGAAAACCCTGTTCCATCTCTGTTAATGGCGCTGCTATCTGGTACTAACCATCTTTAAATGATTGTGATGTACCTCAAAACAAATTGAGGAGCAGAATTTAGCATAATAGATTTGTAAATGTTTGGTTTACTTTCATTGTTAGAATATTTCAAAGGGTCACTTTTGTTTCTTACCTTCTCAAGTTGGCTGCAGGATAAAAAATATCTCATTTTTATCATTGAGTGTGTCTAAAGTTTGTTTTAGGATGAAAATTGTATTCTCATTGATGAGTATGTCTTGGTTGGTTTCAGGACTATCAGAAGGTTCAACATCTGGCACTCCATTCGTTCCATAACACAGAGAATGAGGCCATGAGGGCAGAGAGTTGCTACCAGCTGGCTCGCGCATTCCATGTACAGGTATATTTAGTGCCCTAGTTGATCAGTGCAGTGTATCTCTTTTGCCACCAATCCCTTAAGGGTGGGTAATTACTGATAATGCCACAATCAGGTGTACAAATAAGTATGAACTTTATCAATTTAGAGTAGAAATTAAGCATTATATCTGAAATATCACTTTTATCTGGTCCTCTGTATGAGAGATTTATTTTTTAGTTTAGTAAAGACTTATTTAGATTATTTTCAATCAAAAGCTCCAAAACAGTGACTATTGTAAAAAAATAACCTTTAAAAATCTTTGTAAAAAACATACTGCTGTTGTTTTTTTCATGCCACATTCTCTATTCAGTATTATGGATTTGAATTTGTTTGATTCACCAATAAAAAAAAAAAAAAGCTCACAACTGAACAGATAGCTTGGTAAAAATATGCTATTAGGTTTTAGTCCCATCATTGTTGAGCTGTTAATAATTTTGAACAAGACTACATATTTATGGTTTGTCCACTCCAGGAGGATTATGACCAGGCATTTAAGTACTACTACCAGGCCACACAGTTTGCCTCGCCCACGTTCGTGCTGCCATTTTTTGGTCTCGGACAGATGTACATCTACAGAGGAGACAACGAGAATGTGAGTAGAATGTGAGACAGTTCAAATCTTCTGACACAATACTCTTAACCAAACATCTTCCAAAAAATCTCCCATTCTAAGTTGCTCAAGTCCACAAAATCTCCCATTCTAAGTTGCTCAAGTCCACAAAATCTCCCATTCTAAGTTGCTCAAGTCCACAAAATCTCCCATTCTAAGTTGCTCAAGTCCACAAAATCTCCCATTCTAAGTTGCTCAAGTCCACAAAATCTCCCATTGTGAGTTGCTCAAGTCCACAAAATCTCCCATTGTGAGTTGCTCAAGTCCACAAAATCTCCCATTGTGAGTTGCTCAAGTCAACAAAATCTCCCATTGTGAGTTGCTCAAGTCCACAAAAATCTCCCATTTTGAGTTGCTCAAGTCCACAAAATTTCCCATTCTAAGTTGCTTAAGTCAACAAAATCTCCCATTCTAAGTTGCTCAAGTCCACAAAATCTCACATTCTAAGTTGCTCAAGTCCACAAAATCTCCCATTCTAAGTTGCTGAAGTCCACAAAATCTCCCATTGTGAGTTGCTCAAGTCCACAAAATCTCCCATTCTAAGTTGCTCAAGTCCACAAAATCTCCCATTGTGAGTTGCTCAAGTCCACAAAATCTCCCATTGTGAGTTGCTCAAGTCCACAAAATCTCCCATTCTAAGTTGCTCAAGTCCACAAAATCTCCTATTGTGAGTTGCTCAAGTCCACAAAATCTCCCATTGTGAGTTGCTCAAGTCCACAAAATCTCCCATTCTAAGTTGCTCAAGTCCACAAAATCGTCCACAAAAATTCCCATTCTATGTTGCTCAAGTCCACAAAAGCTTTAAACTGAATTGCCAAACTTTAGAAAATCTCCCATACTGAGTTTAAAAATATAAATGTAAAACACTTGGTTGACCTATTGTACAAAAGAAAGTCTCTTTGTTATCACCTGAGGTGGGTGTGAACACTAGAAACGGTCGAAATAACAACAGAGGGAGGACTTACATACTATTGCTGTATCAACCATTGCCAAAGCTGCAACAATCTCTTGAACTAAAATTGGTTGAAGTTATTGACCTCTTTAAATTAGTTTCTTACAAAACAAAAATCTCTATAACAATATTGCTCTAGAGATGAATTCTTAAGAGTTTTAGTTTGAAATTTCATGAAAATAACTGTACATTCAGTGCTGTGATTCATACAAAATAAATTAAAATCTTAAAAAATTAACATACTGTTTAATTTTACTTATGTGACAACCTTCACCTCAAGGGCATCTCAGTGATTTCTGAAGATCCTGAAGGACCAAATAAATATTTAAAGAAACCATTTACTCTTTAAATCTTAGCCTACTAAGCATAAATCAATTAAACTTGGGCAGATGGTGTAAATACTGATTATCCAGTTTTATTGGAGGCTGTCTGGTCAGGATCTGCTTTATTGCAAAGTCTGAAGGGATATTTAAATAGATCATTGCAATCTCCTCACAGCGATTACGTCACGCGTTGCTACTTAAATCTCTGCCCCCAGCAAGGATCACGTGACGATAGAGTATCACGCGAAGTAAACATGGCGGCCTCCATAGTACGTTGTATTCTGTACAGTACGGTGAAATTTGACTTTCATAATTTCTATATTTTTTCATATTTTAAGTTATTTTTTATTTTTAATATGATAAAATAATATTTTTAAATTAATATTTTAAAGGAAAGATACTATATTTTGAGGAGATAAGTCCAGAAAAAAAACAACAAAAAAAACAACAACAAACTATCCGCCTGTATTTGGGCGAAAAACTTGCAGGTGGCAGTGATATAATGTACTGTCAAGGGAAGTAATCACTGCGGGGAGTTTGAGATCATTGTGTTAAATTGTTAGCAAGAAATCAACATTTTGTGTAAGTAAGCAACACATTAATAAGATAAAGAGACTAGGGAGAGGTAGTCTTCCTAACCATGATCAGAATTAAATATCCTTTCTTGAATCAGAATATAATCTGTCACTGAAGCTGTGCCTTTTGCCCCTATCCGTAGGCATCCCAGTGCTTTGAGAAGGTCCTGAAGGCCCAGACCAACAACTATGAGACCATGAAGATCCTCGGCTCCCTGTACTCCAGCTCTCACGATCAAACCAGGAAGGACACATCCAAGGTAACACATTTAATGCAAATAGTCAAGCCCATTGGTTAGTCTTGGAATGTCTAAGCTTGTCATTGCCTTAAGGAACAGCTATAGTGAGAACTTTCATCTTGGATCTATGTATTAACAATTTAATAGAAAATACATTGATATTTAATCTCAACATATTACAATAAACAAACACACAAATGACAATTAAAATAACAACAAAAGGCTTTTAAATGTTCATTTTCACACTAGGGTATCGAAGTGACCGCTTACAATCAGTTTGTTATATGCACCTGTGTGATTACTTACGGATGATAGACGATCAAAGAGGTGTTAAAATTTGTCGGCACAAATAGCCAATGCACATTTTATTGTTGTTAAGCGGGTTTTTAATTTCAACTTAAAAATTATTCGTAATTAACATTCAAATAATACAAATTTCAAATCAAAATTGATCAATTAAATAATACCATATTACTCAGACGATGGTAACAACGTCGTCAATGGATATGCCTGTTTCACTAAAACTCAATAATGAAACTTTGCCAATTTTGTTACAATAAAGTGATATTTTTGCAAAAATGTTGGGTTTTTTTATACAGAAACGAATTTGAATGTCTCTTATGTTAAATGTCAAAGTTTAGGTGAAAACAACGTAAGTTTTCCCTTAAAATAGCACCATACAGTTGTCTATGGCCGATACTGTCGGCGACAGTCTCTGTGGTCGGTTTAGTTTAAGGGTCAATTTAGGTTTTGGGGAAAAGGGGAAAACTTTAGTTAGCATGGATAAGACACACACCCCACTTTTTTATCATAATTTGGGGCAAAAAAACGTGTCTTATCTATAAAACTTTACGGTACACATAATGAACCTTACAACTCATGTAAGAATCAATTTAAAACATGAAAGCACTTAAAAAAGTGATGCTGCAGTGTTTGGTTAGTGACATCATTATTATTCAGATGATATCTTACAACTATTTTACCTCAGATTGTTAATGCTAGTGTCATTTTCTGTATTTCTATCATCAAAAGGAATCATATCAAAGGGTTGATACACAGCAATACAAGTAGCTAGAAAATGGGGTTCAGTCAATAATATTTAAAAAGTAAAAAAAACAATAATTTCAAATTAGGACTTATAATAGCATATAAGAAATAAATTAAAACAAACTTAAGTCATAGCAGTTGCCATTATTTTTATATCCAGGCACATCTGAAAAAGGTGACAGAGCAGTTCCCCGATGATGTTGAGGCATGGATAGAGTTGGCCCAGATTCTTGAGCAGACGGATGTTCCAGGGGCGCTGTCAGCATACGGCACTGCCACTCGTATCCTGAAAGAGAAAGTTGAGGCCGATGTACCACCAGAGATTCTGAACAATGTGGCAGCCCTTCATTTCAGGCTGGGGAACCTTACTGATGCTAAGGTAAGCTGAAGGACTGATTGGTTTGAATAACACTACATATGTATTCTATACTGTTACTTAAATATTTTATTTATGGTCAGCACATACATTCATATTTTATCGTGATCCCTGAAAGTAAAAAAAATGCTTAGTGTATTCGGTAGCAATCAGGTTCATTGAGCAATGCATTAAAGTAAAGGTATGCTTGATGAAAATATTTGTAGTATGTTCAGTAATAATATGGCAGCTTAGACAATCATGCTTGTGATTGTTACAAAAGTGAGTGTGTGTATGAATTTTATCAATGTTAAAGATTCAACAGCATATACAGCATCAAACTCTAGGTATATTCTTAAGGCTGTTTTTCTAACAATTATAGTTCTTATGCAGCGACAGAATAGAAAGATTCTATTTCACTCTGTAGATTTTTTGTATGACCAATTTATTTACATTTGTCCCGTTTAAATGTAACTTTAGGGTGGTATCCAACAATTTAGACCAAAGTCTTTCTCAGCCAAATGAATCTTTGTCAATTGAAAAGGTTCCACAAAATGCTGTTTATTGTTGTCCTCTTATCTATGTGAAAAAGAAAGCATAATGTCACATTCATCATTAAATTACAAACATATTTTCTATCAGAGGAGTGATCCACACTTAGGTATTTTTATCTAGAAAACTATAGAAGCAAAGTGAACATAAAGAGTGATTTTTTTACATTTTACAAGTGAGGAAGTGTTCAACATTGTTTTTATTTAAACTGAAGTCTTCTGAGCTTATGCAGAAATTCCCCAAATTATGGGTAAAGTATTGTTTCATGTTTTTGATAGATAAACTATCAAATGCTACCTTTAAGCAATGATTGGATCCAAACTTGCAGAACCATTTTACTGTTGCGATTTTGTTATAAGCTCAAATTTTGGTCCCTAAAGTACTTTTTTACAGGGGAGACTAAGTGTTTTTCGAAATTTTTCTGTTAGATATTCATTTCTTATGTTTCCCGTCACAACCAACAGAAATACTACACAGCATCCCTGGAACGGTCCCGCAGTGAGGCCCAGCATGATGAAAACTACTACAGTGCCATCTCCGTGACAACCACATATAACCTTGCCCGCCTGCACGAGGCCATGCACGAGTATGATGAGGCAGAACGACTCTATAAGAACATCCTGAGAGAACATCCTAACTACGTGGACTGTAAGTGGTGATTGCTGACCCTGGAAACAGATTAGGAAAAACATCAGCCTTAATTGCATAAGGCCTGAGTTCAGTCCCAGGCTCAAACATACTAAGATCATAAAAATATTTTATGTAGTTCCCTTGCTTACACTTAGCTTATAAGACCCTTTCCAACTGATTGGCTTGGGTTCAGGATAATGTAATGAATTGTTAGGTCATGTCAGGATGACATGCAGTCACAGGGCAAGCAATACTTATAGGAGAACACAACATTTGGTTGAATGTTTACAAAAACCTAAAAACAATCAAATGTTTGTCTTGTCCTTAGTGCAAAAGTGTTATTCTTCTTTCTTAAGTAATAACTGCCAACTCAACACTGATGAAAACAAAGTGGAGATTTTGCCAAAACAACAAGGGGCGAGATCATTTCAATTAGATGTTGAATTTCAATTAATGTATAAAATATAAAGCCATAACCTATGGACAATGTTAGTAACACTCATATTAATGGAGGCAGGGTTCTTCCCAGGATTTTTTAATGCATGATGCACTGGATGTGGAGGGTGGTTAGAAGAGTAGTGGCTTGACATTTTTCAAAACTATTCATGTATCTCAGTTCATTAATTGCAATTTATTTAATATTTAACACTTAAATATCAACATTTATAGAGCATAATTCAATTAACATGGGATATCTCTGGTCATTGTAAGCTTCATTAAATAAAAACAAAAAGACGAAAAAAGAAAAGCAAAGAAGTGAAATTATCAAAATTATGTTAAGATAAAGTTCAATTTCGTATTTCCTCTGTAGATTAAAACCATTTTGGGGGTAGGGGTAAGGACTTGAAGTGGTGGTGGTGCAAGGGAGACATATTTGTGCGCTGGAGAAATGTTGATTATTGGCTTTAAAAAAAGGAGCCCTGTCTGCACTGAATATTTTAAAACAAAATTTATAATAACAAAGTTTCCAGGCCAGTGAATGGATAATCTAATTAAAATTAATAAATGTATAATTGATTATGCTAAACTCAGATCACTTGTCTGAGTTGAACCACAGCAAGATGCTTTGAAAGTCTTATAACTTGATTAACTTAAACTCAATGATTTAAAAAAAAACTTTTGTCCTTTGTATGTCTCAAGTGGTTTAAATAACCGTCATTTAAGAAGGTGTTATAACTTGTCTGCAGAGTTTCTGTGTTTTTCCCCCAGACATCCTCCTCTCGAATTAATAGTTTGATTTCACTGTTGTGATACAAATTTTGTTAATTAATATGAAAATATAAACAGAATAAACAACAAGTTGTATGGATTGAATTTTTAAATTTTGTGCAATGTATTATTCAGGTTATCTTCGCCTGGGATGTATGGCTCGTGACCGAGGACAAATTTATGAAGCATCTGATTGGTTTAAAGAAGCCCTCCAGATTAATCAAGTATGTTTAACTGCATTAGAAATAAAGAAAGATGATATTATTTATTTACCCTGTAGGTATAAAACAATATAATATTTTTTTTCTTAAAAAATCTTTTTTTAAATTATTGCTGCCTTTTAATTTTTATATGAAAATCACCTATTACTTACAACGTACCAGAGTAGCTATGGAATGGCAGAAGGTAGAGTGTTGACAGCAGAAGGTTCAATCCCAAGTTTGCTTCATTGTAAAAAATGGTTGTTACTTAGGTTTCTTGCTTATACTTGGAATAGAATACTTGTTTATGCTTGAATTGAATAGTATACTTAATCTAAAACTTTTTGGCCCCATGATAGGATAATGTGACTAAATTCAGTATCATATTTACATCAGCAGTTATTGGCATGATATAACTGTAATAGCAGCACTATATCTGTTGTAGATTTAAACCAGGTAAGTAAAAGGTTGCTGGTGGAACAAAAAAAAAACAGGTAACCCACAAACAGGTGGAAGTGCTATTGGTCAGTAAAAACAAGAACATTTGAACAAAGTTAACATACAACATTATACATGGTTTTCTTCTTATAGGATCACCCTGATGCCTGGTCGCTGATAGGTAACCTCCATCTAGCCAAGCATGAGTGGGGTCCTGGTCAGAAGAAGTTTGAACGAATTCTGGCGAGACCTGCCACCAAAGACGATGCCTACTCTCTCATCGCCCTCGGCAACGTGTGGCTGCAGACTTTACACATGCCAATGAAAGACAAAGACAAAGTATGCCTACGCTGCAGTTTTTTGTGCTTTTTGCTCCTAATGGAAAATAAGTTCCCATTTTAGGGTGGAAATTATGAGTAAACAAAATATTGATAACAATTATTCAGTGAAGAACATACAAAAAAGGTCGAAAAAAGCTGACAGAAAAGAGGAACTAAAGAGAAATGTTTTTGAACATTTTGTTTATTAGGTGGGGTTTGTGTTTTTTTTTCAGCACCGTATGACCTGTTAAGTGTCCGTGTGCCGTAAGGCCCAAAATAATTAAATAAAAAAAAAAAGTTTTTTATGCTTCTATTGTGTATACTTTTTTATGTATTATAAATAAATAGAATTATTAATGTGTATTTTTATTGTCTTTGCAGCAAAAGCGCCACCAGGATCGTGCCCTGGCCATGTACAAGCAAGTGTTGAGGAATGACAGCAAGAATATCTGGGCAGCCAATGGTGTTGGTAAGTTATAACTAAAAAGTAAACCTTGTTAAAGTCTACTCTCAAGCTATGGCTTGTTCATTCCATTTAATGATTTTACCCCATGCTCATTGGGTGTGTTTGTTACACTGGGCTTCTTTTTTTTCTCACCTGTTTGTAAACAGGTCCAGTTCAGGCCAAATTTTTTAATATTTCTCATAAAATCATGTAAAAAGTCACAACACCAAACAAATTGTGAATTTCAATTAACAGTGGTAAAAATACCCTGTTCAATATATTAACCTGTTTTCAATTATACTTCACTTTATTCTAACCAAATAAATTTTTGTATTTTTCTATATTTTACTCTTATCTTAGTTTTAACCTGATTATATTCTGTTGTCCTCAAACTTCAACGTATTTGGCGCCGTATGACCACTCAAATGTCGGTGTGCCGTAAAAGCCAAAATACAAATATATTTTTATTACCAGCATGTTTAGAAATTTACGGATTAACCCATTTCAGTTTCCTAATCCCCCAGTTTTCCCTTTATCTGTTTACATTATTTCGCCTCATAACAATGTAAAAGTTTAGCGACTGTTGGAAACAGTTCGAAAGCTAAAATAAACCATAAAATGTGCCCATTTACATTGCTTTTCAGGGATATATGAAGATTTAAATAACAAATTAAATTAAAAAGAACACACTTAGAAGAAAATATGATTGAAAATTGATGTTTTTGTAATTGTAAAGAGTCCAGTCTAGATAGGGAATGGGTCTGTAGTCAGTTGTGAAGGAGTACCTTTACTGGACTCATTCAAAAAAGGAAAACAATTTGCTGAATACCACTGGACTATCCTGCTCTCATAATTAAATGGACAATGAATATGATCCTTACAAAAATAGTCATTAGAAATTAGTTATAATTACAGATATAACAAGCACAATAACATACTTAAAGTAACATCAATGTTAGTCTGCAATTAGTTCATGAAAAAATGGTTTATTTTTGCCCTATCCTAAACCTGCCTAATTTCTTAGTCTTAATTTTATAAAGAAAGAAACCCATATTGTACAATGGCTATCCACAGGTTGCGTATTGGCCCACAAGGGGTGTATCAATGAGGCACGTGATGTGTTTGCCCAGGTGCGTGAGGCAACAGCAGACTTCTGTGATGTGTGGCTCAATATTGCCCACATCTACGTGGAGCAGAAACAAGATGTGGCTGCTGTGCAAATGGTGAGTATCGGTTTGTTGATGTTCATTGCTTATTTAGTTATTTTATTTTAGCTGTAAGTGGGAGGAATTAAGACTCCAAAATATATTACTTAGAACCACATACAAAACAGCTGGAAGATCTCTCTACAGGAAGTCTCAGCAAGATTGGTACCAATGCAATTAGATGGAAGTTTATCAAGTGTCCAAAAGTAAAAAGTTTTTGTATTTATATATATACGTAGTTGTAATTGTATATGTAAGAAGGAGAGCCTGTTTCTGTGATTTATCAGACAAAAGTTATGTACTCCTCATTGTAATTTCAAACAATGACTTAAATGCTTTTACATTTTTTTATACTTAATCAGTACGAGAACTGCCTTAAGAAGTTCTTCAAGTATCACAACACAGAGGTGATGGTGTACCTGGCACGAGCCTACTACAAGTGTGGCAAGCTACGAGAATGCAAGAACATCCTTCTAAAGGTAGGTGTCACTACAGGACACAGCTGGGAGCTGTCTGATCAGGATCTGCACTTTTTGCATAAAAAGTTTTATTGTCTTGCAGTAGCCAGTAAGTAAGAATTTTTTAAGGGTTATTAACAAATGAAGACAGTTGAGTATTAAAGGTCTTTCCATTTTTTCTATATTTTTTCACTTGAGTTTGAAATGACTTATCAAAAAATACATTTACTATCTTTCACAGTACTTTTTGTGTTAATTTTAGGCAATAAACTTGCCATTTTGCAATGTTTCATTAAATCCAGTAAGGTCCAGCATTTTCTGTCAAATATTCGTTAATATCCTGCTAAAGATGTCACAGTGTTATATTTTAAGCCTTTAACATTAGCAATTTCAAAAGAAGTTTAGTCTGGCTTTTTTTGTTTTGTAGTGTCTGCACTGCAGTAAGTCAACTTCTTGCTGTGTCAGGTGAAAACAGGTGACAACAAAGTGACTTGAACACAGTGAATTTTTGCAGTATAAAAACACAACCCCAGGTTGTGGACAGTCAGAAGACAAATATTATGGTTAACTATTACAGGCGAGGCATGTGTCCCCTAGTGACACCGTGCTGCTGTACAATATTGCCCTGGTTCAACAGAAGCTGGCTACGTCCATTCTCAAGGATGAGAAGAGCAGCCTGAAGACAGTACTCTCCGCTGTTAGAGATCTTGAACTGGCCCATAGGTAACCCCCTTTACTTCGAGTTAAAATACATAACCCCATTTTCAGACAGGGCATACTCCGTTTCAGATAAATAGTCTTTGTTAGACAAATAGTAGTTCATTTCAGACAATAGTAGCCTGACAGACAAATAGTAGCCTGACGAATAGTAGTCAGTTTTAGACAAAGAGTACTTAGTTTCAGACATATAGTGCTCAGTTTCAGACATATAGTTGTCAGTTTCTGACATACAATAGTTCATTTCAGACAAATAGTAGCCTGACAGACGAATAATAGTCAGTTTTAGACAAATAGTACTTATTTTCAAACTGATAATTGTCAATCTTAAACAGTAGTCAATTTTCGACAAATAGTACTCTGTTTCAAAAAATAGTACTCAGTTTCGGGCAAAGCAAGTTGTCAGTTTTGGAACAGAATGAGTTATCAGTTTCAGACAATGAGATTACATGTATATCTGAAAAAGTGAAGCATTCTATCCCATAAAACTAAACATAATAACTAAAAATATCAAAGCTATTAAAATGTAGCATACATAAAGGACACCACTGTTTTAGTGAAAAAATCAGCAAAAATGCACTCTTTTACAGTCAAATATGGCATGCTTCTGAAGATAACCTTGCCATTACAGATACTTCTCGTACCTGAGTAACCATGGAGACAGGATGAGGTTTGATTTGGCACAGGCTGCTACAGAGGCCAGGTAAGGAAATTACTGGTAATCGTGTGTAGCAAAACCTATGTCACTGAAGACATACTGGCAGATTATCAGTTTTAGATGTAGGAGATAGTTGAATGCCTAAGGGGTGCATCCGAGTTAGGAAATAGATTTTTTCTGGCCATAATGGTTTCATGTTTCAATAAACTGTAATTTCCCATCGCAGTTGACTACAGTGTTCAGAACTGCTGAGGTCTGATTCCAATACTGATTAAATTTTTCTCCCTGTGTTACAGAAAGATATAAAAATTATTATTTTTTTTTCACATCTCAGTCTTGCACTCATTTTTATTCTCCAATTTCTTTGTTGTCTACAGGCAGTGTTCAGATCTGCTAAGCCAGGCACAGTATCATGTGGCCCCGTGCCAGAAGATTGACGAAGAGGAACAAGAGCTGCGTAAACATCGCGAGGAAGAGCGTTGCCGCACTGCGACAGAAACATGAGGAAGAGCAGTTACAGAAACTCAAGAAGAAGGAAGAGCTGTCAAAGATGCAGATGGAGCGCAGAGCAATCTCGTTGAGAAGGCTAAACAGATTGTCCTCGAGCCAGAACCAGAGGAACGAAAATCTTCCAAGTCAAAGGTGAGAGCAGTCTTCATTAAATGTACTAACACTGTCTGTGAGGTTGAGGACATACAGAGTGTTACCATATTTGTAAGTTAAAAGTGAACTGATAGTCATTTGGGAAAACTCAACTTTTCATGTGTTTCTTAAACCTTTTCAATTTTAATATACAAGCGTAGTATTCTAACTAGGCGTTTCATTATTGTCGCTGCAGAAAAAAACGGGCAGATGATGGGGAGATCCTGTCAGAGAACAGTGAAGATGAGAGACCACGGAAGAAGAAGAGGGGACGTAAGCCTAAAGGAGGCGGTTCTGGGTCTGAAAGTGAGGGCCGGGGCAGTGGAGGGGAGGAGCCAAGGAAGAGGAAACGTGGCAGGTGGGTGAAGCTTACAGTTTGTCAGTGAACAGATGCTTAGTTCACTTGTTCAACCCTTTTCTGGTATACCCTATAGGCAATGGGAGATTTACGGGTTTTACTAAACTATTTTTACCCAAATTCCCCAAAAGAATTAAGAAAAGTAAATGAATCTATATTTTGTGAAAACTCATAGATGTTCGGATCATATCCAGATATTTGCTCTCATTCAACACTGATTTTGTCTGACATCAAGAGTAATAAGTTAATAAAAATAAATATGAAATGCTGAGCCTTTTGATGAATGTAAGAAACTGCTTTAATTATTTAATCGTGAGAGAAATAAACAAAAATAATAATAAGTATAAAATACTACTTGTTTTGAACAGAAATGGTGAAAGGAATTCCAATTGAATTAAAAAAAAATGAAATGTAAATAAAAATAAAACGTTTATCCCATGGTGCAATGCGTAAATCCCTGCTTTGAACATTCAGTGAGAGAAAGCCAAGAAAGAAGCGTGAACCCAAAGAAGGAAGAGGAGTAAAAAGATACGAGAGAAGGAGGATGACGATGGGCTGACAGCAAAACAGCGCAGGAAGATTGTTTCGAAGGCCGTCATCTCATCAAGCGAAGGATCAGACTCGGAGGGAGAGAAACTGAAAATTGATGTTGGAGCGTATGTATTCTGTTGAACTTTTAATTTCCTATCCTGCTGAGTACGATTGTATCAGAATTAGAACCATTATGTAGAGCCATATCTACACTTTTTCTTGCTTAGTCACTACCAACATGCCTTGCATTAAGTGAATTTTAGTAACAATAAGTTAGGGTAACTTACCAATGTAGCATAACTATAGGTTCATGCTAAAGGTCATTGCAGCTCCACAAATATTTTGTACCCTTATTTAAAACATAGACTCTAGTTTCCTAACCCCTTGGCTGCTGTTTATATGTGCATCCTATATGCTGATGAGTATTTACCTTACTTCTTTGGTCCGCAACTTAATGTTGTTGGGTTTTTTTCAGTTCTCATAGTAGATAAACTAAATTTTCCCTGTTTTATTAAACTTCGAATATCATTGTAAGTTTTATAATGATAATTATAGCAATACATTAGGTAAACAAAAAGTACTGTGTGAATTATATTATCTCTGACAGCTTTCCCTCCTGTTTTTGGTTTCTTTATTAAACTGGTTAAAGAAGGTGTAGAATAAGCACTTAATATCTTTGTCTGAGCTAATACATCTATATAACACCAATTTACTTCATTATGATGCTCTGCCAGCACATTATTCAACAAAAAATAGTGGCATTTCAAAGAGTGCTGGTGCAGTTTGATGTAATAAAGAAGAGAAACAACACAATTCGGTTTTTACCAAATAAAACCTAAGTAATGATTTTTCCACGGACTTAAATGTATACATGGGAGACAACTCTTAACATATTGAATTAACAGAGATTGCAAGAGTTGCATTTCTTTAGGCATATTGGAAATGATTTTGAATTAGGCTTGGGGATAGTGAACAAGTTAAATTGTAATCCCATTTATTTCACCAATTTTTATGCATTATCTGTAACAGTAAATAATTGCTAAGTCTTAAGCTGATTAAAAAGCCATACCGGTATGTTATTTTTAACTCCACTTTGGCATTATTTCATGACACCACATCTCCATTTGGCTTCTGCATTGGTGAACCTTTTTGATTGAGGTCCATATATTTACTTTAAACTTATGACACTTGTTTGCTATTAACATTAGAACACATTTTAAAAGAGCCTGTAAATTGAAACTTCATTTTGGCACTGCAATTACCTTTTCTTACATAGTTTCCTTTTTTGTTCAGGTTAGCTAATGCATGTGTTTTTCTATTCAGATCTAAGAAAGAAATATAAGCTTTCCATGGATAGTTCTTGTTTATTGTTATTATAAAATTTATTTTTAAAAATTGCTTATTAGCAAATATTGCTGTATTATGTTTAAAGAAAAAACATATATTTTGTATTGATTTTTATATTTCAGTGAGAGTGGCAGTGACAATGAGGGCAATGTTGGAAAACGTCGTCGCATTTGTCCTCGGGCAGTGAAAGCGATGGTGGCTCTGTCCGTAGGTCAAGGTCACGATCTAGATCTGGATCAGGATCTAGGTCAGGAAGTGGATCTGTGTCAAGGAGCAGGTCCCGCAGCAAATCAGGAAGTAGATCACCGAGCAGAAGTAGGTCAAGGTCAAGGTCTGGTTCGAGATCACGTTCCAACAGCAGAGCCGGTTCCAACCGATCTGGAAGCCGGTCACGATCTAGGAGTAGGTCAAGGTCTGGAAGTCCAGCAAGATCTGGGTCCGGTGGGAGTCCTGCAAGGTCAAGGTCGGGTAGCCCTGGTGGTTCAGGAGGTCAAAGGTCACCAGCTGGCTCAGGGAGTGGGGAGGATTGAGCAGGAAGATAAAATCAATACAGTAGGGAGAATTTTCTGTTTGCAAATCAAGACACTCTGCAGCAAATCAATGGTTGGAAGCTTAAGGTCAAAAACTTTATCAATCTTTGGGGCTGTCAGATTTGATAAAACATTCAGTATTGACTAGTGGGATGCTGAAAACTGATGAAGAGTTTTATAGACATAAAATGTGTAAATTTCAACACTGTGAGAAAAATGGAAAAAATTGCCATGTGTAGAATTATATTTACATATGTACATTTGCTATTGACAAAGAAGAAAAAAAAGGAAATTTTGGTGTTAATTTAAAAAAACAACAACAGACGTGTCTTTATGGATTCGGATCTTTATCAAAAGACTTCATTAATTGTATAGAATACCAGTATTGACTTGATTAGGTTTTTCATCACTGTTTTACACATTTGATCATTGAAAAGACATCTGTAATGGCTCTTTAGACAGTTTAAATATTAGGTTAATATCATTTGGAACTGTTTAGAAAGCTGTGAATACTGATCAGACATCTCAAGTTAATATTTATACAGTTTTGCTGACTGGTTTAAACATTTTTTGCGGTCATTTAGACTGCTTCGGTCACTGTTTAGGCAACTTTGGTGATTGGTTTAACATCCTTTGGGACTGGTTAGCCTACTCTTGTGAATGTTTCTACATCTGTTGGGATTGTTAATAACAGACAGCTCTGGTCACAGATGTGTCATGTATTGTGACTGCTTAGACAGCTTTGGTGGCAGGTTAGGCATCTCTTTGAACTGTTTAGTCAGTTTGACAGCTCAGGTCAGATTTTTAGCATTGCTGGGAACTGTTTATACACATATTGATACTGTTTAGACATCTCTGAGTACTGTTTAGACATAACGTTGGACTGTAAGACATCCTTGATGTCTTATCTAGACAGTTCTGGTGATTGATAGACAGCCCTTTTGACTGTTAAGAGGCTCTAGTGACTGTCTTATCAGGTATGATAGTGTGTTAGACTGGTGACAGTCATGACCAAGTATTACATTATTAGAAAAAGCACATTATAATGTCAAAGCAATCTAAATGTTCAGTGTTTACCTAAAAAAAATATGTACACCAATGCGGAGGTTTGATTGGTATTTCAAGTTAAATATATTTAAAGGTATGAAATCAGCTATTATCACTTTTGCTGTTTAGCAAAAACTTTTATTATTTACAAGTATAAAGGCTATTGTATGCTTCTTAGTAGGACCTGAACAATGCAGGTCTGTTGTATCATCCTGAAAGTGAAGTCTGTACTATGAAACTCATGATGTAAATAAATGTAAATTTTGTCATTCTTTGTTGTGTTGTCTTTATACATCCAAGCAGCTGTGTTAATTTTTCTTGTGCACATGTTAGTTGTTAACAAACGTTAATCCATTGAGCCAGACATCCGCATTTTACATCTATATACATTATTGTGTCACTGTCAAGCCAACTATTATATGCTGTTGGCCTTCAACTGGCTAAAAATAGAAATAAATCGATTTAAAAGCTTCTATACACCTTTTATTCTCCCAACCTGAAGACAAAGAAAAATCATTTGGAATGATAGCATGCTCATTTATCTGCTAGGGACCATTGGTAACACTTATATTCATTACTAATTGTTGTTCAACACAATTTTCATATTTTAAGCAAAATTTGACTCAAGTGACAAAAGCACTGTAACTCTTTTTCATTCATAGTAAATGTATAGGTTTTAAAATATAGGGTTTTAAAGAATCACTGATTTTGTTGATTTTCTTTGAACAGTTTTATATAATTTTTACATGAATTTTTGCATATAATTATATAACCTAATAAACTTATCTACAAATAAACCCTTGTGTTGATGCTGCTGAAGATAAAAGGAATAATTGTGAATGCCTTACAAAGGCGTAAAATGCGTATGCATGAGCTAAAGGATTGCAAGATTATAGTGGATTCCGCATTGATAATATAATCAGTGGACACAGATTGTTATTGGTGTTTGATTTTGTTACATGCACACCACAAATTATAGTTATTGGCGACGTCCAGCTAATTATTATTGGAGGAAGACCCCCGGACTTATATCTGGGTAGAACCACCGGCGCACAGCAGGTTAGCCGGAAAACCTCCTCACATTAAAGTTCTCGGCCCGACCGGGACTCGAACCCACGCGGTAAGGGGCTGAGGAGTTGCATTTGATTATTGTCAGGGTGTAAGTGGTGTTTTATATTTGCAATGACGATGGTATTTGTATTATTATAAATTTTCCTTAGAACATACAAATGTATCCATTATTACGAACTAACTACAAATTGTACACTGAATACAAATATCAAAATGCGATGTTTTGAAGCAACATTGTCAGGGTCATTTGTGACGGAATGTAAAATATTGACAGTGAGATAATTAAAAATCGCACCTACATACTTATTTAGCAACACTTAAACTGTGAACGTGAAAGGGTTAAGTTGTTACTGTTAATTGTTCATGGCCAAATATCTAAGTAACAAATAAGTTGTTACGTCGTAATTGTTCATGGCCAAATATCTAAGTAAAGACAACCAACGTCATATTTAACAAATATAACGATCCGTGGGTATCAATAGAAATGCAACCACGAAGATGCGCTGATAGGAAAACACTGTATGAAACCAGTTCGTGTCGGTGCCATAGCAAAACAACCTCTGTTTATAGAGTCAACTATAAAAATGCGCCCCCTTCAACGTTTATCATAATATCTTTATATAAGGAAACGAACTGCTTCACTTTCCCAGGAGTGGCAATATAAGTTATTTTCTTATATTTAAGATATTCCTTTATTGAATAAACATTATTTTTATATGGAACATTTTTCTTTGACCGCTAATGAGTAAAGATTCTTACTAACAAAAACAATCGGTTTACCATTTTCTGCTAATTGCATTGGTAAAAGATAATACTTTATTTTATTAGCAATAATTGCAGTTTTGATAAGGGATATATGCTCAATGACACCGTCTATGGATTAAGAACTGTTGGTTGGTTTATTTGTACAGTTTCGCCTACTCTTCCCTGCTGCAGTTTTTGTGGCAACATTGTATGAAGAGAATAAGTTATTATCAATTTAATGCACATGCATATTGGTAATTAACTATCAATTTCAGTATAAAGTTAGCTGTGGTCAGTGATAGATCCGGGGTTGGGGCGGAGGTGCCCCCCCCCCCCCAACCCACACACCCCATGTAAAGGAGAAGAGTTGTCATAACAAACATGTAATCTTAAAAAATACTAAGTTTTTAAGTAAATTTCGTCTGTTAACTGCTTGCTTAGGTCGAAGTAGAAGTATTCCCCCCCCCCCCCCATTTTTGGATCCGCCCTTGGCTGCGGTGTATACACTTCAAGTGGCATGAGTACACGACTATGCAAGTAGCGAAGTGACTTCAGTAGGTGAGCTGAACAGGTGCAATGTAAATCGTCTAAGTCAAGAAGTCGATTATTGAAAGTTGTTCCTGACAAGATGTATTAGGAAATGCTCGATAAAGCTAATGTCAAGGTTAACTCGGAATTCCAACGCACGTTTACCTGTAAAACATTCCCAACTATAGATTTATATAAATTATCAGAGACACCGAGACCTTTTCCGCAAGTCCTTGGAAAAGAAATGAAGTCTAGCAATACATTTGGATTCTCGTGCGTTCATTTTTGTGTCTGTTGGTTTGGTTTTTGTATGTTTTGTGTGTGTGTGTGTGTGTGTGTGTGTGTGTGTGTGTTTGGTGTGTGTGTGTTTGGTGTGTGTTTGGTGTGTGTGTGTGTGTGTGTGTGTGTGTGTGTGTGGTGTGTGGGTGTGTGTGTGTGTGTGGTGTGTGTGTGTGTGTGTGTGTGTGTGTGTGGGTGTGTGTGTGTGTGTGGTTG
>CM017568.1:52860864-53092774 GCA_007844125.1 Sinonovacula constricta | reverse complement strand
ACACACGCCTTCTCCGTCAGGATGAAATCCTCACTGACCACCCTCTCAAACAATTCTCCGCCGGCAACTCTAGCAATTTAAATTTAAATAGTTGCAAAGTGTGTTGTCATACCGGTGAAGTTAAGTTTTGAGTTATATGTTTTTATATCAGTTTTTCTTTCAATTTGAGGGCGATATATTGACACAAAAGTAACAAAGGTATTAATTAAATAATTTATTTTTGACTTCAACAAACTTAAAAAGGATACAATTGTTAATTATTCAGCACCGTAAAAAACAATTTATAATAAATAATTTATATAAAACCCGAAAAAAAGACTTCCTTTTAAATAATACATGCATTTTACATGAATATATACTTATCAGACATTAGAAACGTCACTTATTTAGCAACAAAATGTAAAAAATATATATTTGTTAACATACTATTTTTAAAATTTTTGTTTTAATTATTTTTTATGTGTCTTCATATTAAATGATTTTCCAGAGATTCCAGTTGAGATTGTATAACAATAAATAATAAAAATATATTTCTTTGGCACTTTAATTTAAGAAATGCACTTTATAGCAAGAAACCATAAATTACAATTATGAAGAAAGAAAAACTTTTGCCACTAGTGAATTCCCACGACGCCAGAATCTTTAAACGTTTAGTTTATATTCATAGATTAATATCATTCTCATTTATTTGAATTGCTTACAGTTCCAGCACGAGACAGAAGTTGTTCCTCTTGACGAAAACGTCGTACAGTTGCAGCAGACGTGGATGCTGGAGACACTTCATCATCTCCACCTCGTTCTGGACATCGAATCGGTCCTGGGGTCCCTGTACCGTGATGAACTTGGCGGCAAGGTCTCGGCCCGTGGACCGCTCGCGGCACTGCTTCACCTCGCCGAACTTACCCCTGGGAAATATCAACTCGAACATAGATACATTGTTTTATTTAATATATATATATACAAAATCCAACCTTCCATGGCCGCTCGGATTAACTCGCCGACTAGAGGACTCGTCTCTGCGAGTTCAAGACTTACGTGGGCAATTAATTGTTGACAGTGATGAAGCTCTACAGCTAGTTTGGGTCTCCTGCACCAGTTATAGATAGGAGCTGGTGGATGAACCCTTACATACAAAGAAAATATAGTCCATGACAAAAGATACTATTTAAACAGGTAAAGTGTTACGGTGATAAGTGGTTGCTTTTTGCCTTGAAATACTGATCCATAACTCCCCCTATTTTACGTTAAATAGGTAAAAATGTTCAAGATTTCGGAGAACTTAAATAAAACTAATTCTTAAATGCAGTTCATGTGGAAACAAAGAAGCATAAACGTTTATTGATGATAATAATATCAGGGTTCAAAAATATATTGTCTGATAAGTATCTGCCTAAAAAACGTTTGTTATCCAGCATGCCATAGAGTCATGCTGGTAACGCAATTATGCAAACGTAAAGCTTTTATACTTTTTGTATGACTTCCACCTTTTTATAATACTTATGACTGAAGTAGCATTGTTTAAGTTATAGCAAAAAGTAGGAAATCCCGTTTACCATTTTTCATCAATCTTGTGTATAGGCAATAACTCTGTTTGCAAGCCAGTTAAATGCAGCTTCGTCTAGCATTCATGCTTTATTTAAGCCCGACGCGCACGTGCCAACAAAATCAATTGGCACGAATTTTTTTTTGGTGTTTAGTTAATTTTATTTTGTTACTTATTTTATTTGCCTTCTTTGCTATTTTTAAATCATATAACTGCTAAAAGCCGATGTTAGTGGAAATTAAAGATGGTTTGCCACTGCGAAACTGTTAAAATTGCTAAACATTTTAATTTCATATGAGTCTGAACCTTTATAGTTTCCAGTTGTTTCTTAACTGCCTACATGTTAAGTTGGTCATTGAAATCATTAACCAATCAAGTCAAACCTTTATAATGTGAGAACATTTTCAGTGATTTTTAAAATACAGCAATATTCCAACTGGTTAGACTCTTACCTGCCGAGAAGCGTATCACTGACGTCATATTCTTCTGTGATCCAGCAACCTACACGTAACTTAACATCACGGGACTCGAAAGGTGCTTCCTCGGCTGAACATACAAAAATCAATTACACTAAGTAAGCAAAAATCCTTAAAGTGTTTTACTGCATTTTTTTCCGCATTTTAAAAAGAAATCTTATTACATTTCACAACATATAGAGTTCAGACATATAAGTTTTCAACATCTTAATATCCAAAGGCATACCAGTTCTGTTACATTATTGACATATGGGTATACTATAAGTCTGCGAATATATATAATACATTAGCATTTTGCATAAATAAGGTTAAGAGTTTTACCCATGTACCTTTATCTTACAAAAAGGCATTTGGTAAATAATTTTTATACATATATCAAAAGGTCTTTGAGAGTGTTCTTTTCGCATTGTATTCCAATTATTTTCATTTTATTGGCAAATTATTTAAATGTATAAGATAAGCGACTGTTGAAAAGTAAAATGTAATAAATGTTATGTCGACACCATGGAAACAATTTTTACAAGGAGAATTGAAAGTATTGTCATTACTTAGTCAATATTTTATTTGATATATTTCTAATGCCAACTTTTAGTTAAGAGTTTCTGAATAAAAATTATCGTTTAAAAAACAGTTGCCAGCTAAATAAAACCGTATGTATGGTACGTCAGTACTTAAGGTTGTAAATATTTATTTAGTCTGTAAAAATAACGTACGTCCTGTCGGTTCACTTTCATCGACATGCACTTTGGAATGGTTCATGTTGTTTTGGTCCAAGGCCATACATCTGAAAATAAAGGTAATAAAATAATGATAAAAGATGTGTCAGCATTTTCTATGTTTGCTAAAGCAATAATTTTCAATCAAATAATCATGTGGGGCGAGGGGGCGCCCGTGGCGTAGTTGTTGCCGACTAGTGACTCCTCTGACTGCTTAGTCTCTCGCTGCGTGGGTTCGAGCCCAGTTCGGAACGAAGAACTTAATGTGCGAAGGTACTAAAGCTGACTTGCGGAGCGCCTGTGGTACTACCCAGGCATTTGTCTGGGGCCTTCCTCCACCAAAATAAGTTGACGTCGCTATAACGATCATAATTGATCGCTGCGATGTGTTTAAAAAGCAAAAAGAACACCAACAAATCAAATAATGTTGTTTTCGAAACCTTTAAAATAAGTAATTTGCATGTTAATTGACTTGGCAGCGTGCCACCTATCTGTATGTCAACAGGGACCGTATTCGCATCAAGGTTTATAAGTTCAGTTGGTACTCTGTAACATGATTACAGACCTAGCGTCTGCCAAACCTGAAACAACTTTTTTGAAAAGTTAGCGAAGCTAGTCGAATTGATCCTGAGAGACAGTGTGGCTTGTCTTTAGCCTGAGGTTTTACAACTCGAGTTTGAGTCTGAGTTAATTATGCAACATCTGATTGGTTAATTTTGACTAGGGTTAAATCCGGCCATTCGAACAGTCGTGACTGATCTCAGACTAGAGGTGTATTTTGCCTTGGACCCCGAAATCAAAACTCGAGTTATAACGATCTTGAAATAAGTAAAACAATTATATGTGTATTACGGATTGTAAAAATATCAAATGTTGAAAAATGCCAGAAACAAGCTAGATGTAAGAATGCAAGGTGCTTGACAACTTTCTGATTGATAGGATTCGATAGTCTCTCTATTACGTCAATGTTTGAGACACCAACAGGCAAACACTTAGTCTGCACAGCAGGCATTAAAGGTGATAGCCGACAGTTTGGACCAAAATATTTTCCCTCAAATAACCAAATAAGTCATTGTTACCTAAAAAGATCTTGCAAAATGCTGCTCATTGACGCCTTTGATCAGTTTGAACCGTGAACAATAAATCCCCATTCCTCATTGCATACAGGTATTTCCTATCTCAGCCACGCTGCAGAGGGAGCTATTTTTAACTAGATAAAACACGTGGCAACTCACTTTGAGATTACGTTATATCGTCTTCCGGGTAATCCACTCTGACGTCGGTATCTATTTTAAGAAGAGATCACTATCGTGCTTTTTATAGATTTGGAATGATTTAGAGTGTTTTTATCGCCATCTGTACTGTCTTACAATATAAGCCGTGTTTAAAACCCGTCTTTACTCTTACTGAAGTATGAGTTTATGAAGAAATGATGCCACAATTCCCCAAAACAGTGGTAAGGTATTGTTACATGCCTTTGATATAGGCAAACTGTCTACCACCTTAAAAAGAAACAAACTCTTGAGTTCTTCTGTGTAAGCCAATTTTGTACATTTACAATTATTTGTCTGTACAGAGCAAAACATAATAAACAACATAAAGTACAGAAAGAGGTGAACAGAAGATCACGTGCAATTATGAATCGCCGTGTGGGGTCGAACAGATGTTTTCCTTTTTCCAATATTGAACCGGTTATGAACTGAGGCAATCCAAATCCAACCATATTATTAACTGTTCGTTTGTGTGTGTGTGTGTGTGTGTGTGTGTGTGTGTGTGTGTGTGTGTGTGTGTGTGTGTGTGTGTGTGTGTGTGTGTGTGTGTGTGTGTGTGTGTGTGTGTGTGTGTGTGTGTGTGTGTGTGTGTGTGTGTGTGTGTGTGTGTGTGTGTGTGTGTGTGTGTGTGTGTGTGTGTGTGTGTGTGTGTGTGTGTGTGTGTGTCGTGAGTGTGTGTGTAAATCTTCAGAAAGCCACAATTGCCTTGCGTGTAATGAATCACACAAGGATTGTCCAGGTTTCCTTTCTTAATCGAAGATAGAAAACGTTCCAGTAATTGTCATTTATTAGTATATAATTAACAATTTTAAATTGACATAATTGTGTCAAATCAATTGAGATGTATATGTGATAAAACTATCTACCAATCAGTTAAGCTTTATTCACAATAATTTGCTCCAAAATGCACAAATATTTCCGACAATCAAAAGAATCAACTGAGTGTATCCGCAAAATATATGCGCTACGACATTTCTGTATCTCCCATCAAATACAAATATAATTTTATACGAGCAACGAACTTAACAAAAATATAAAATTAGCTTAAATTTAGTTAAAAAGCAGAAACTAGCCTGCGATAAAAACACACCTTAGCCAAAATTACCAACCTGTTGAAATAAGACCTGAATCAACATACAAGGAATTCACCAAATCTACAGTTAACATGTGGGATAAGAACGATGTCGGGAGATAAGACAAGGTCTGTGAACTTTAGTTTATCACCGGTTACAGACTTGTAATCTGCCTCTCGTCACCATGGAAACTGAAACAGTGGAACCTGTTGAAAGATGCGCCACATACGGAAGATTTCTGACCAAATGCTTATAACATCTATTAAATTGTTATTATTATTTTCTGATTACATGACTTGTTCGTCTCAAAATGTCTGCAAAGCGTGTTATAAAATTATTATTACTTAAAATGCAACGCTAATGACATAATGGTGCGTGTTTATACCTAGACACAGTGAAAAGCGCGTCTTTATACTAACCGATATCTTTTTGTCTTCTTTTAAACACTCATGTCCATATCGCGTGCACTGTGCAAGCAATCAAACAAAATGAAGACTTATAAGACGTGTGCCATTTTCGATGTGCACGGCAATGAAGTTAACCAACGTAAAACTGTCTAAGTAATATTTGTTTATGTATTTTTATAGACTATGTTTATTCTTTTTGCCAATGTTCATACATTCAATGTAGAATGACGTTATATTAACTGCTGCGTTATGTTCAAGTGTGCCAGTCGTGTGGTTATGACTTTGCCCGCTCTTCTTAGCATCTTCTTCAGGCATATTCCTTGCGATATAAATTCGACTTGGCTTCAATTGTATGGTAGTCTTAATTATACTGGAATGTCTGGTGCCATAAGGAGCCAACTCATGTAAGAAGACTATTTCTTTGATTTATTTTGTTAGAACTCTCCGTGTAGACAAAACGTGTACAAGTTTACACATAACATAAGGAAAATAAGCAACCCTGGTGAAAAAAAAAAAAACGAATGAGCAGTCGGAAAAAAAAAACACGTATCACTTATAACAGTGTAAAATTGTTTTATTTGTGAGTGTTTCTACACATATTTCGGTGCTTGTTTCGCTGTAAAATACTGACACGAATTAAATAATTGTCATAAAAAAAACTATTTATTGGCAGCATTAGTTTCTTGCTCTTTTTATGTAAGGTTTTAAGCAGCACATCTAACAACATTTATTCAGCAAATCACACGAAACATACATTTCCAGGTAAGAGAAGGTAATTACGAGGCTTCTTAAATCAAAATGTTCTATTTATACTTGGCTTCACGTCTTATTGAATGATTATTTAATTAAAATATTTCAAATGTACCCAGTAGCCTCAAACTCTTTATCTTCTCAAAGTAAAATAAAATTAAACAGACCTTAGTAACGCATTGTACATACAGAGTTGTCTTACCAAAGGTTATTGTAATCCTAAACACCACACAACTTTTTTAATTCCTTATTTAATGTTTTCCGAAGCAAAACATTAAAATCGGACACTTTTCTTTCTTGAACAATCCAGCTGTAACTTTTCGTTAGAACATAATAGTTCCGTTGTTTGCATATCCTGCTAGCTCGGCATATACCGATATGTTTTGCAGATAACAAAAACACCGTCTTCGAGAACGGATTCTCAAACAGGAAGTGTAATTTTACATGAAGGCTATCCCGAGGTAATGTATATCCAAATGTTATACATTAACGACTGGAATATTTATGCCCGCCGTCTATCTAACTCGTGGAGAATCTGGGTCAAACCAGTCGCTATCTCAGCATCACTCGATGCGCTCGGTTAGGGATTTTCAAGCCCAACTAGAACATATACATACACCGTCTCATATGAGTGGAAACATGCACGCGCATAACCGTGGTGTTATTGCTTTTTAATAATCTACAGTAAGGAGTCAATTACAAAAGAGCTGTTGTCTGTTATGAAGCCATTACATCATACAGACCATCAACAGCTGTGCAGTCTTCACGCGTTTTTTTTTTTTTTTTTTTTTTTTTTTTTTTTTTTGTTGTTGTTTTTTGGGTTTTTTTTAGGTGTTTTAATATCGTACGAGCTAATATGCCCATACAGATATAACTAAAGTTAATGGACACAACGAGAAACAGCAACATTGGAGAAATTCTATTTCGACTTTAGACAATGTTTTAAAAAATATACAGACGACATGTATATCCGTAAGGCGTCAGAGCAAACTTATCAGTATTCTTTTGGAAATATAAGCCAGATATTAATTGAAGGTGTAAATAATGAATACATTTAATTGAATAACACAATTGATCCGGATTTCTAGAAAAATTAACATTTTTCCCCACAGTTTTCTGGTTGTTTTGCCCAAAATATATTAATCAAAGGCCTATTCAAATTTTAAATAATCCTGTGGTATAAACATGGTGCATATTCCGTCAAACGCTATATAAAGGTTTTATAACATGATTCTCCTTATTTTCCATTCAATACACCCATTACATATTTTGTTATATTACACTGGAGTCATACAGCCTTTTGATTAATAACGCCATCGACGTCATCATACTACAAATAGTCTCAGACCGAAATTTCACAAAGTATTGTTTTTATAATTTCGTAAAATCATATATTGGCGAGTAAAATCATGTGATAAAAAAAGAATCTGATACTCGTTGTCATTTTATACAAACATTTGTCAAACTTGTACAGGAAAATAATAGTAAGCTCGTTATAGGCTCGCTTACTAGGACTTTTCCTTAAAGGCATCTCAAAAGCCTTATATAAGTGACCCCCCCCCCCCATTTATTGCCCCACCCAGCATGTGAGGGCATCTGTTTTCTGATAAGCCAGGCTGCCACAGTCTGTAACAATGTGTCTGTCACACAGGTATTGTTCAAGATCCAAGTGTATGTATGGGGGTTGAACATAGTCATTCACAGTTTGTAAAGGAAACAGTTGTGAATATACCAATTACGCAATCCAATATAAATATATATATATATATATATATATATATATATATATATATATATATATATATATATATATATATATATATATATATATATATATATATATATATATATATCTTCATTTGTTTTCTTTCTTACTTTGTTGGTTGATTTTGTTATTTCTTATACATTTTGTTATTTCTTTCATTCTTTTAGTTCTCATATATATTTAAAGTTATATTTTATTTTGATTTGTAAAATGTAACGAAACGTTTCTAACAAAAGCAATTTAAAAAGTCATTCATTGTCAGAATAATGTCCTTCAGAGTCATTTTGAATACTATAACTTGTATCTCTCATGTATTTTCAAAATTAAATATTTAGCTATGAAATAAATACATAATCTTGCAGTTACAAAATTGACACCTAGTAATTAATGCAATAAAGAATTTGTAAGGGATCATATAGTAAACAACCCACATTATCACTAACAATAATGTTTGTGGCTTTGTGTAAAACAAGCCTACTGTCTCACTTCCATACTAGCAGGTAATTTAGTTTTGCATTAACCCATCAGAGGTTTTACTGTGACAGATTAGTACCATGTTGGCTAAAGACTCCCTGCAGTGATGACCAGCAATTAGCAGGTCTGGTCATAGCATGTGGGGGCCTGGCTCAGTGGGATACCACATTCCTTTCGAGATGCCTTTAACTCAATTAATAAATGTTTGTACTCGTGTCAGATCATCTATATTTCAAATCCCCCAACCTGACAAAATTAATGATGACAATGACACTACCAAACGACATCTTCAAACCAGAAATTAGATTAAAAACCAACACTACGCACCGGAACACTTCGAACATTTTAATCATACTTACCTTTGCAACGACCGTCCCAAGATAAAAGTTTAAATAGAGTTCAGTTTAGTTTAAAAAATCGAAGAGCTGTAAACCTGCCAGCAGGTGAAAATGGAAGGAAAGGGTAAAACACAAAACTGAAGCAAAATAAAAATGCATATTTTTGTGATATTCGAAACACGGAACTTCGTGTATGGCAGTCAGTCACTCTGCCACGAAAACTTTGTACCTGCAGTATGTATTTAGTTCCTTTTAAAACTAGAACTGGTACATTGTTTACATACAACTTTCAATATGCTATCATTCTGACTGGTTTTCGACAGGCGCTTAACAGTTTATTTGAATAAATGATGGCCCCCATGGATGTGTCAACTGCTTTTTTTGTCAACAGTTTGTGTCAATTACTTTTTTGCTTCGATTTTATTAAAACCTGATCACAAGTAATTATTTTGCGAAGCAAATTGAAAAGAAATGAGAGACAATAATGAATAGTCTCCCCTGAATAATCTCTAAATGTAATTTGTCCTTTCATTTGATTTACTCGGTTTTCATGCTTGTGCTCTTGGAGCGTGTGTTGACTTTTCTTGTAATACCCGGTTTTACCATCATCAACAAACACTTTCATTTTCTTTTTTAAATAACATATCTCTATACGTATTTTAATTGATTTTAAGGTTATGTGTATGCAAAAATTAAGAAATGTCACCATTTGTAATTGCATTATCTACAAAAGAACATGCGATAAAGTCCAATAATTCAATCTGAAAGGACCTACCTACTGTTTGGAATACCTCGGATATTAACTAACAAGGGAGACAATTTCCAATTCATCAATGTACCCCAATTAAACTTGCAGAAGAGATAATCCAACTATTACAAACCGAAGAGGTCTCTGCAATAGCACGGGAGAGTTTGTCAGGCTTCAAATGTTCCATAAGTCTATCATAAGTAAAAGTGATAAATTTTTGCCAAATAAATATGCATTTATCAGCTGTTTAATGCCGCGTGTGATTTGATTGGTTATTATGTTTCTTGATAAAGTGGAATTGGCACATTGTTTACATGGAGCTTTCAACATACCCTATCAATCGGAACACCTCAGGTAATTCCGTCCTCGGGACAATCATCCCTCGGATATGTGGTGCAATGATACCTACTGAAATCACGATCGTGTTGTTCGCCGGAAAAAGAATATGCCTGAAATGTAGTCTGTACAATATGCAAACAATGTCACCGTTTGACAGCTGTGTGTCTGCTGCGTTGGGTAAACAAAAATTGGATGATTTAAATTTGAAGCCGCCACAAATTGATGATTTACAGGCATCGTACTATAGTAAGCTGTCACCCGAGCTGCCATCATTGTTTTGAAGCCTTTCTCAAAAGTAGCCCCATTTGGGGGAAATGGCCGGGGTGATCCGACTACCTACATACATCCGAGAGATGATTCGTGAATTATCCGAGGTGTTCCGATTGCATACCCTATGCTATCATTTTTTAATTTATTTTTTTTTGGTTTCAACAGGCGCTTATCTGTTATCGACATGTTCTTGTTATTGTGTAATGACAGGTTGTCTGAATAAGTATTGGTCTGACTAGAGACTTTAAGGTTACGGTAAACATCTGATAGAGAAGCAGCGATATTGTCGAATCCAATAAACAAAACATATCAATTAACTCCTTGGATAGAATTTTTTTACAGAAATCGGCATCAGTTCCATTTACAGTTCTTTTAAATTTACATGTATATTAACTTCTAAACAGCGTTCTTTACTTCTACACTAGTTCCGACAAATGTATGCCTTGTACTATGATGTATATGTCTGAAATTTTAAATAAATGACAAAAATTACGGCTAAATCGTACAAGACACTATCTTGCTTACCGGCGTAAATGAACGTTAATGAACCAGACGATGTAAGTGTCGTTCACAGCTCTCTGGCCCGGCATTTCGAGGGTCACGGCACTGGCAGATTCAGTTTCAAATTCAATGGACGTACACCATCCCAGAAGATAACAACTGCACAAAGATATGCATGTATGATGCATTTTATGGGGCTTAACCAAATGAACCGATACATGCCAACGGTTCTTTGAGAACGATTCTTCTACCAAAATACAAGCCACATGACAGAATGCAGAACCTAAGAGGGAATGCAATAACTGTCTACGTGCTTCGGAAGTGAAGCGTTTGATTGTCGTTTACTTTCGCAATAAAACGGTTAGAATCTCTATCAACAGACGAAAGTAAATACAGGGAAATGCTAAAAGATAAAAAATGTACGTTTAGTCATGATTGTTGTTAAAACTGAATTTGCGACTCTGTTTCTAATTCACCAGAATAAAATAATAATAAATTGACTCCGTGGTAGTATTTTACCAGAAATTTCTTTAATGTAAAAGATTCACGGCGTTGGTGAGGCAAAATTAAGTGATCTTATTTTCTTCAAAAATGGGATTGTAGAATCGATTCACCAAAAGACACACAGAATTCGCTCGCTCGATTATGCCTTTTAATTTATGAACCTTCTTGCTTAATAGAGGGATTAGGGATTAGCCGGCATTTTTGCCGATACTGTGCAGCGGTATTTCTATCATTATAGTACAGAGGCACTTACGAGGTGCCCAGGGACTGAACCCGACCGGTCCATTATACTGACACCGACGAGTCAGGCGTAATGCTGTCCTCTTAGCCCCGAGTGTTAGGAGGGAAGCCACTACTACCAAATTTTAAGTCTTTGGTTTGACCCGGCCGGGGTTTGAACCCGCGACCTCCAGATCCGCAAGCCGACGCTCTACCACCTAAGCTATTGCGGCCGGTTTAGTTAATAGAAACATAAAGGATCAAGCGATATTTTATGCATTACACACGCCAAACTGCAGAGGAATGAGATTGGATTGTTTAAGACTGTAATAACCACCCATGATCTTGCGTCAGCATCTGTTGTCTAGGTCACCGGACACCCCATATATCCAGTTAGGATGACTTTGTGTTGGTTATTCTAACCTGAAAGATGTTTCCAATGCTGTCTTTAACAGTACTATATTTAAAAAATAGTTAGATTTCTTCGTTGTCATTCTTCATTTCATTCAGTCATTAGCTTTTAACTGTTTTATAAAGTATCGGCTTTTTTTCATCAAAGAAAATAAAAGTATTTTAACACACGTTATTTTCGAAAGAGAAACGGCCAGAAAAGTTACTTTTTCAACTCTGCATAATACTTATTGTACATAATCATGATATTCAAGAAAGAAGTGTACTTATCCATAAAGAAAAAGACACATATTTTTTCACTGGTATATCGGATGATTCCAATACAAAGTTTAAGATGAATAATTATCTCTCTGAATCATTTTGTATGCAAAACTGATGATCCTGCTAAAAATTAAAATGGCAACCATTTTCATGATAGAATCACAGATGAAAGCCTAATATATTCTTTTATGACTTTTACTATTTTAGAGGATAAGTGAATCATATTGGCACATGCAACCTAAATCAGCTAACATAGTTGTCTTTCTTCCGAATCATTAACACTGACGCGTAAATCAATCTAATCATTATCAACAGGTGCGCAGACATAAAACACAAGCAAGCATCTGAGTATTTAACTATTTTCCAAGTTAATGTAACTCATCAGACATCCCAGAGACCTAGGCCTCTGCCACTTGTTTATCTGCACTGCTCTACGCTGGAATTCAGAAAATGCAATCCTCCGCATCAGCGTGCGGCCATGGCGTGCAACCAGCATGTACGAACTGGGACGGAACTCTTTCTTAGAGCGGAGGAAGACAAGATGAGTTAAGCGCCCTGAGCCATTAAACCAATAAAAGAATTATTGTTTCATAAAGTAATGCACTTAAAGTAGTGAACAAAAAATGTCCAACGCATTTTACTCCTAGTGCGAGGAAGACAACAAGGTTAAGAGACTTTAGCTATTAACTACTACCACAAGCTTTTTTTGTATTAAGAATAAAATGTCTAACGTCAAGTACATTAAAATTAAATGTACACAGATGAAATATTCACGTAGGGCAAGAACACTTTCTTTTTCTGGCATGGAGATAGAAATACTAGGTAGAGATATGCGCTAGTGCAGTGATATTTTGGGGGATAAAACTATTTCTAGAGGCCGTAACCCCACCATATGTTCCATTTCAATGTTTACAGCCGCAATGAACTATTTTTTGCGTTGGCGTATCAATAGACTCTACTGTTTACAGATTTAGAAATAATTAATGTTTTACCGAATCTCTGTTTGATTGTTTAATTCAAAGATCCACAACATATACGTACATGTATAATTGACAGTTCTAATGCGGCGGCAGGTGATTTGGTATGGAAAATGTGCGACAATCGCCTCAAATTCATTTCTAGTTTCAATATATCTGTAATTAAAGGTGTCAGACACTGTATTCATCAGCTGCAGCTTAAACACTTAATTGCTTGATTCGTTTTGTTTGGTTTGTTTTTGAGATACAACGCAGCGACAAATTATGAATGCTGTAGCGACGTCCAGCTGCATTGGTGGAGTAAGATCCCAGACAAATATCTGGATAGAACCACCGGTCAGCTGGAACACCTTCCTACATTCAGACCTTCGCCCCGAACGGAACTCGAACCCATGCGGTGTGAGGCTAAGCAAGTGAGAGGAGTTGCAAATCGACGACTCTACCAACACGCCATGGGCGCCCCTCTTGATTTATTGACGTTTATAAATGAGGAGTAAAAGATGTTGAATGTTGCAACTTAGATGTACATTCCCGAATCTTTTTTAATTTACAGTCCATAATTTGGTACAAATGTAAAATGCATCATTTTAATTTAATTTACTACGTATATAACATGTCTCACGGAGAAAGAATTCATTGCGGCGGAGCAGAAAATATTTTCAATGAAAAATAAGCCACTGGAATGTCGTATCACGGTTTGAAGCAACACATTAATTATAATTACAGGTTTCACATTAAAGAAAATTTGTGTTCCACTTTTGAGTTGTCTGTGTTCTGTTAAATATGTTTACTTGCTCGACAGGCACAGGTATATGGTAAAATGCAATTTATACAGATAGACAGTAGTCCTTGTGGCAAGGCTTGCTCTTTATATTTTACATTCAAGAGTCCAATGCGAAAATATATTTGGACAAGTGCTTTTTTAGTCTATATCCATTTTTTTCGATTATAGACTTAATTTTACACTTCATTACATTTCCGTTATTGCTACTTTGAATTAACAAACGGCATATACTTTTAAAAACATATTTGGATTTATAAACAAAAAGAGATGTAAATAAAATTAGTTCATTCTATATCGACATTCTGACAGATACTTTTTTGTGTGTTTACAATGGAACTCTGGGGAATGCTTCAGTTATTCGAGACGCTTGAATCTTACTCTCTTATTACATACCATACGTTATGTAAAGCGTCTGTATACTTCGATTTCATCCGGATTCTTACACGTTAACGACTTTTATCGTATATTGTGTCCGGGATGTTGATATTACTGTCCAATACTGCCATGTGCAAAATGATCACGTGGTACAAATCGACTGTATTGATTGGTCAAAAATGTATATAGAATAATCTGTCATTTTAGATTGAACGAATGAGATGATAGCAAATGTTTTGGTGGCCATACAATTGCCCTTTTTTGTCAGTCTCCGTCTTCAAAAGTCGCTTACATGAAAAGAACCCCGTGACTTCTAATCAGCGCAACAAATTTACTTAGTTTTTGCACCATATTTAAATATTTTGGATTTTATCAGGATTTTTTCAAATATCTAAGCACCCCACACAATAATATTCCTTAATTCTATTTAATATTTCTAAATTTTAAAATCAGCCCACCTATTTGGGGCTGGCATACTATGAACGATTTAATGTAATGAAATGTACCTTGTCAACATTTGTATACATGTTTTGGTATATTTTGATATATACACATGTGTAAAAAATCTCTCAGATGCTACAAAAGCTTTATCATCGAATTTCCGCGTGATGAGAGATGTCGGTAGTTAAACCTGTAGTATTAGTTAAGAGTGTTTTCCCCGAGGAAAAAATAGTGGCAATAATTTGCAATCAATCCATAGGTGCCGAATGCGACTATATTTTACCTAAGGCCGCAGGGAACCATAAAAAGCAGAATACAAAACAACTGGATACGTAAAAAATCGAATAACAACCTTGGCGTGGTCGTTTAAAAAACCCATAAAAACATCGTAATAATATCAGCAGGATTTTAAACACCTATATAATCAGCATTTTTATATGTTTCCAGTTTGAAGAGCATTAAGTTATGATTTCCTGTAATCGACAATTTATTACATGCGTCTGTAGATTTAAAGTGGTTGTTACTTGCCATGTGGTTTGGACGTCAAAAGCATACATAATAAAGCAGAAATTACTTCAACATTTGGGGTCAAGGTAAGATATCTATGATTTATGAAACTAAATGCATCCGAAAGTAGCAGTCGGAACACCTCGGATAATTCACGAATCATCTCTCGGATGTATGTAGGTAGTCGGATCGCCTCGTCCATTTTCCAAAACGGGACTAATTTTGTGACAGACGTCAAAACATAGATGGCAGCTCAAATGACATCTCACTACAGCACGATGCCTGTAAAACTTCAATTTGTGGTGGCTTCAAAGTTAAATCATCCCATTTTAATTTATCCAACGCAACAAACACGCAGCTGTGAAACGATAGCATTGTTAATTATGTTTTATACGAACTACATTTTAGGCATCGAACAAAACGATCGTGATTGCAGTAAGTATCATTGCACCAAATACATCCGAGGGATGATTTTCCCGAGGACGGAATTACCCGAGGAGCTCTGATTGCCGAATGTAGATCAAGCGCGTGTGTCTATGTCTTTGCGCATTACATATTCAAACAGAGCAACAGCAAACCCAGTATCATTTATATCACATTTAATTAATTGATTAAGATATTTGTTTTAATACCTGTAAACTCAGTCAGCAAGTATCTATATTCATTAAGCTGTGTCGATAACATCCGCCAATCCCATAATATGTCTTTGATGATAAAGAGGTTGATTTTCTTTTTACCCACATACACATTCGTCTTTGTTTTACTTTTTTTATATATTTGATATATTAATTAAACTGAAACTACGAAAGACAGTCACGTGCCATTCTTAATGGGTTTTCATTATGCAATTTGTCTTATTTTTTTTGGTTATATAAATTGTTGTTTTATGTGATGTATTTAATTATTGGTGATACGCATTTTTATTTGAATAAATCCACAGATTTCTATCTTATTTGCCAACCTGTTATATGGCTCGATCGGTCTATGTGCAACGTAACCATGTGAACTTGTTTATTCAGAAAGCTTCCAGCTAATTAAGACACAAACTCTTTGCTACAGAAATAATGTAGCAATGCGCTTTATTACGTTTAGTTTAAACCTATTTATTTAAAGTCGATTAGGAAACAAGTTCTTTCAACTTACATTAATTCCGCTCGACTGTCTACTTCCTGGACTGTACTCAGGTACTGAATACCTGGAGCAGTGTGCTGTAAATAGTCTTGCCCAAGGACTAACAAACCGTGGTCAGTTTCGGGTTTCGAACCGGGAACTATCCGATACGGAGTCCAACGTCTTAACCACTAGACCACGCACGCCCATTACGTTTGTGTGAAGTAAAAAGGTCATGACGAAATGTTAACACCTTAAAGGTCAGCACCGATCTACCAAACTTCATCGATTGTACAACATCCTCGATTGTACAACACAAGCCTCTCATTATTTCTTTATCAGTCGACTATTTCTGAATCTTATCCTGAATCAACGAGAAGTGTGTCTGCGAATTATCACGTGACCACAAGATGTACGCTTTCATTCATGCTTCTATCTTAAGTAATCTCCGTTACGCGGAGTTTCCGGGCAATTTCGGCTGTACCTGGTGATAAAACGCCAGTATGTATAATTGCTTATAGAAACGAGGATTCAAAAGGTATATTAAAGATTAGTGACGGAAGAGAGAAAAAAGATTACGGCACTTAGATAGTGGGTGCGAGCTATATCCAACAATGACTTATGTATCATAAGAAAGTCATCTTTCTGCATACAACTAACCCACGTAAGTTAAATATGCATTCAAATGACATAAATCATTAATTTGCTTGTTTGCACAGAAACTCAATTTAGACAAATAGTACAATTGATACAAGTAAATAACAACACATTAAAAACACACACACAATTTTTTTTTTTTTTAAAAATGCAAATAGTACGCCTTATGTGCATACATATATTACAGTTTATATCAGATATGCACACACAAATTACAATTAAATATGCAAACCATTTATATTACAAACGTGAAATAAAAATATTGTTAAACTTGGTCTAAGCTTATATACAAAAATGACCCCCATTTATTAATCTTATTAAGTATACTTAATAAAGAAGTATATTTGCGATACGCGTGTATTAAAGTTTTGATTTAATAAAAACAAAACGTAACCTCAAATCACGCCATACTATAAGACCTCGCCTATAACTGTGTAACAATGGGCAAGACTTGCACATCATACTTTTGTGATTTCTGAGAAAACAAAGTGTCGAGGAAAACTTGACAGTCGCGCAGGTAAAATGTTTGAAATAAGTATACACGGTTATTGAACAAAGATATGATAGAAGCGAAATAATTAAATTCAAGCTAGTGTTCATTACACACCAATTTATATATTGCCTCAAATTTATATCAGTTATGCCGATGAAACGCTATAATATAATTGGCACACAGTATGGTAAGTCCAAAGATAATAAGACAATTTATATCTTATATCACGTTTTGGGCTTTTTGCTGAAGAGATATGCTTCAACTGACGTGAAAAATATCGCGTAACTTTCGCTATCACCTGCCGAGGCATTCCGCAGACTTGGTTTGATAACCTTGAAGTATGTGGTTTCCGGTTCTCAAATTTTAAGTTATAAGAAATGCACAATTATTGCACATCAACATGCTGTCATGAAACGGGGAGTTGAGGTGCTATTTCAAAAGAAAATGGACTTTACGTTTTTCTAGTTATACTACTTTTAAACTGTATATAATTTAGATTTCCATCACCAAATTAGTGCAAAGATATTTAATCTTAAACATAGTGGCTATTTGTACATAGCTTTTAATATTCATTTTCAAACAGCAGTCCTTCAACGTCTCTATAATGTATAGTAATAAGCAATTATGCCAAAATAAAACACACTTTAATTTTGTGTTTAATTCCGAACCAACTTTGAATTGAAAACGAAGATCCACCTGTTTCCATATCTTAAAGAGACCATTACGTATTAGGAATTCCAACGATGAAACGTTTCCATTTTAAATTAATGGCGGAAAGAAATGGCACAGTTTTGATATATAAATGTGGTTGTTTATTAACATACTGCCGCTGCATTTGTTTATGTCGTGGGACTTATATTTAAACTTTTTACAATTTATATCAGTGCAAATGAAATTTCTTTTGCTGTTTTTTTTAGCTAACGGTAAAGTGTCTTTATCGAAAATGCAAACCCTATGTTTGAACCGGGAACCAAAGCATCAGCTTGAATAACAAGCAAATAACCAACGTATATAAGTGAAAAACTTAATATTGCTTTTGACATACTTTTCGCCATTTTCAGGACCGAGTCTCAAACCGAATACCGACAGTCTGAACTGTAGCCCAAATGTCAATAACGTGGGGTCAGATTGATACAATACAAAGCAGCAAAGCAGTGATCATGCGCACCTACAATCATCGTGTAAAATAAATGACCTTCTGCCTATCAGTTCTAGCCATATAATCTCGGGTACCAGTCTAACGGTTGCAATGCATCGACAAGCTACTTTCCTGGCTGAAGAGGGATAAAAGAAACGGAAGGAAGGTATAAATTAATATGACAGAATCTCTACAAAACAGGGAGTTGAGGGTGGGTAAAAATCAAAATGTTGAACACACTTAGAGATATACATCTGAAGAAAGGTATATTATTTTTTATTTGTCATAAGTAAAAAAAATCAGGAAACAAAATAAACGATTTTTAATTTATGTTAAATTTTCACAGAGCCATGTGTATATATTAATAACAATCATTAATTGATAATTAAGTAAGCTTTTTGGACGTTGACATATGTTTAAAGGTTATTTCCACTTAATTGAAATATACAATGAATACAATCAATTGATTTTTATAACCGATCGAATTGTTGCATGAAGATACAACAAGTTCGTTTATATAAGTTTTAATAGTAATATTTTTATGTTATTTTACGTATTTTGTATTATATAAGAGCAAGTGGGAAAATAATGTCAATATACTGTCGATGTTTGTCCTATACTTGTACCATGCCTGCATTCAGGTTTATAAAGACAATGCTAAGGTATCAAATCTATCAGCGTGATATGTTTCAGTCTACAGGTCGCTTTCTAGGAACTGTTTGGCAAGTACGTGGATCGTGACACTTTGAACACCAACCTGCATCAGCTTAAGTAGTTCTAGTGTATTATCGTGTGAAATAATGAAAAATTGAGTACATATAAAAAGTTGTTTTGGTAGCCATTGAGATCTATGAAAAGCAACGTGTTCAGAAACATTGAGTTTGGTAAAATTTCAGCAAAATAATAATGTTATAGCTGATAAACCCAGTGCAATTTTCAAAAGACATAATACATTTGTTGTTTTTTAATTTGAAAATTATTGTTAGTTTAGTATATCTTATTTTTGTTTGAAAATACAGATTGTTAAAACGATATCAAATTGATAAACGCTGTGCGATTGTCAAAAGACAAAATACAGTTGTTGTTTTTTTAATTCGAAAATTATTGTCACTTTAGTACATCTTATCAAATGGCCATTTTTTTTATTATACTTACAATAGCATGCAAGACTGGGTAACAGGTCATGTTACATAGCTCAAATGGCAAAATAAGTACCCATGGACAGACATGTAAATTTTAATCGTTAAATGATATGCCTGCTACTTTACTGTGCCATTTAAGCTGAAAGTAACAAAATGATTGCCATTGACATACTTTTATACTAAACATTTAAGTATATCTGAGAACGCCGTACACTCTAGAAATGGGTGATCATGATTGCACATTCGGTTTTGTCGTCTGTTAATTGCGGTTCCATCCATAATGCCGCTACGACGCGAATAAGATATATTCAAATGTATGTGCTGTCTTCGGCACACTTGACTGAATATATATGAAAAAGGCCAAAATATAGTCCTAAATCTATATATACATACACCATATATACACCTAAACCATATATATATATACACTAACCAAATATATATACCTAAACCATATATATATACCTAAAGCATATATATACCTAAAGCATATATATACCTAAAGCATATATATACCTAAACCATATATATACCTAAACCATATATATACCTAAAGCATATATATATATACCTTAACCAAATATATATACCTAAACCATATATATATACCTAAAGCATATATATACCTAAAGCATATATATACCTAAAGCATATATATACCTAAACCATAAATTATATATATATATATACCTAAACCATATATATATACCTAAACCATATATATACCTAAACCATATATATACCTAAACCATATAAATATACATAAACTAAACGATATGTTTCTGCATAAAGATTCAAGGTCACGTTAATTATTTATTGAATACACGTAGCGTATACAAGCTAAGTTTTCCAACTGTTCGGTCAAACGTAACAACAAATGGATCTGTAAGCAAGTGTTTATGACCTGCTATCAATAGAAAACTGCACTTCTTCCACTGCAGTTGAATGAATTTATATTATTATTAGTGTAACTATTGGGTCAAACACTAAAATAAAGAAAATTCATGGGAAAAGCAACAATTTGCTACTAAGAAAGCTGCAAAATACTAGTAGCTGTTCATAATACGTTAAAGTGTATGCATATATGTAAGAATGTAAAATAAATCTTATCCTGACTACAAGCATAATAGCAACATCCCGGCGATAAAACGAGTTAAACGGCGGCCCATCCACAAGTTGACTACGTTCGAACATCTCAAGCCGTCTTCAATGAGAAAAAAAACTTAATGCTGCTGCAAGCAGACGCACAAACATGTGTCTAGCATCCCACTGACAGATATAGTTGGATGAAATCCCAGACAACGCATATGGCTGGCAGCAAGCACAAGAGTTGGAATGTAAATAAAGGAAGAGAATTAATTAATCAAGTAGCCAAGACGACGTGCAACAACAAAACATAATATAGGTCGAATTGCAGGAAAATATAGTTTCCCTGTTAAATGCTAGTGCATAAAGGTCTGCAGAACAAAAACTAAAAATACCCGTATATGTCGAAGGCAGCATATTTAATAAACTTTCAATACTTTTAAGCAATCGCTTCAACTTTAAAAAAATGTACTTACTCACAAATTAATTACATGGAAATAAAATCACCCATTGCCATTTTTATTAATAGAAAAATTTGTTATTAAAAAATGAGAAACAAGTAAAACATTTAAAAAAATCAGAATTTCGACAGTAACAATTTGGATATTAAACTCAAATTAAAAATAAGTCATTTTAGATTTCTGAAGTCGCATCCCATCTTAATATGTCAAATGAACAATCGCCTCTATAATCATTGACATTACTTTGAAGAATGAACCAGTTGAAACAAGGCACATCTTCCAAACCTATTAATTGGAGCACAAACTTTCTTTTCTGTTACTTACGTCAATATACTTTTGAAAGGTCACCCGTGTCTTACTAAAAACTGTTAAACTACATATATTCCTTCGCGATCTACTAGTCTTTGGAATGTTTGGGATGAACAATTTATAAATTTTCACAAAGCACAAGTTTCAAACAAACGTTCTCTTCTGTTACTTAAATCAATATACTTTTGAAAGGTCACCCGTGTCTCAGTTTAAACTGTTAAACTATACACGTTATTTCGGGATCTACCGTTCTTCGGAATGTTTGGGATGAACAATGTATATATTTACACAAAGCACAAGTTTCAAACCTATTCATTAGAGCACAAACGTTTGATATTAAATTTTCACATAGCCATGTGTATATATTCATAACAATCATTCGTTTGGAATTGAGGAAAAAAACAATGCATATATTTTCACGGTAATCACATTCCATTTTATCATTCCACTAAATAGAATAAGAAACAATAATAAAAAAAATCTAAAAGTATCACCAACAGAAAAAAAGTATGTTCTCAAACATTACGTTATCTAGTTTCACACGATATAATACAAAGCATAAATCAGCTAATATACAGGCTGTTTCATAATATCTGCCCAAAATTCTATGCAACTATATTTTTAAAACGACTTCTTAAATGCGGTATCCAACAGTTTTGCCCAAAAACAATTTTCTCATATAACCATATAAGTCATTGGTACATAAAAATGTCTTGCAAAATGCTGCTCAATGATGCCAAAGACCTGTGTGAACAGTAAATGATTAATCCACAATCGTCATTGCAAACAGGCGTTTCCTACCCGAACCACGCTGCAGAGATAGCCAATTTTTAAACATAGAAAACCACGTGACCACTAACATTTATATAGTCATCCGGTTCATACACTCTGACGTCAATATCTATTTTTAGCAGAGACCATTCGCGAGCTTTTTACAGAGTTGGAAAGAGTAAACATTTGGAATATTCTTTTCTCAAATAGTACAGTCTAACAATAAAGTAAGTGTTCAAAATCGCCTTTATAAAGACAAAAGTATGGGTTTATGCAAAAAGTATTACCAAATTCCCCAAAGCGGTGGATAGATATCGGTACGTGTATTTATTTAATATATACAAACTGCCGGTTACCACGCTTAAAGCAAACTGAGTTTTATACTATTTAACAGACGTAATGCAGTTTTATTTGGTCTGTAGAACAGGTGGGTTAAATTTCGAAATTGTATTACAATTAGCATTTCCCCCAAAGTCTGTTTTACAGTATATACTCCAAATGACATCCATAATGGGCAATGACGACGTCAAAGCTATGTTTGAAATTTTGAATCACTCCGGGGCAGGTTTCTCTGCAAATGGAACACATTTCTCGCTTTATCGCAGCCTTTAAGTCATCGGTTGTTTTTGGTGTAGGTCTGTAAACTATCTTTTAGATATCCCTACAAGGAAAGATCCAGGGGGCAAATCGAGTGAGTGTGGCTTCCACTCATAACCAGTTTAAAAAGATATAAAATTATGGCAAACTGTTTTCTTTAACCATGCATTTACATCACCGGCTGTATGTGTGGTTGCCCTGTCTTGCTGAAACCATAGAGTCTTTATGCATACGTTTCCTTCGGGAGGCTGTTACAAACGGCCTTTTCTAGAGATGTAAGTAGAGCCCATACATGATAGAAATAGTGTACATTTTCAGTTAAAAATCATATTTCAAAATTCTTTTGACACGTGTAAAACTCATAGCTTTGGTAATGTGACGTGGTGTCACGTAGGACATAACGAATAGACCATGTGTCTTAATATCTGCCATCGTCGGACACCCACGACCGATTCATTCCGATACTCTCCATTCATCGCCCGTGGGACATTTAGCAATCGTAACAACTCGGCCATTTCCGTAACTTTCGGATAATAACCTCGTAAACCATAGTAGTGATACAACCATCTATTTATAGATTCAGTGATATGGTCGGTTGTAATTCGGCTACCTAAGCGCGTTTGTTTACAGTCAGTCGTATATCTAATCATATAATTATTTGTAAGAAAATCATAACAATAACTCATTAATTCAATATCATCCATTAAAACACTCAAACAAACAATGAAAATCTCATGCTTACCTATTCTTCAGTGTGTATTTAGAATTTCGTATTTTATTGTTCATAGTGATCACGCGAGGTCACAATCAGGGACGGACTAATTTCTCTGCATATGATTCCCGAGGTCTATTTCTGAAGAAATCGCCGAGGGGTCCCGATTGGGACATTTAGCTTACTTCTCGCCATTTCTGGTAATGATATTTCATTGGTCGCTTCATTATCCGATGAAGATTTCAGTCCAATGATCAAGCTTGTTCTTTCATTGTTTCGACAGACTTATCAAAATGGCAGCGTCATTGTTATACATCTAGTCTCGACGCTGAAGAGTATTTTGTAAGCAGTATTATGACTGACCAATTCTTGTTCTTTTTAGTTCGATAAAACGACAGAAATTTTACCGATAAACACGCGGTCGACGAATGTAGTAAAAGGGAATAGTCGAGCGTGGGTATCCGACGATGAAAATCTGCAAACGATTCTTGAATTGCTTCTTGCAAATCTGTAAATCTTTCTCAAAAGGATACTTCTTTTTTGATAGCTTTGGTGACAAATGTAGGCGAACTACTTGAATAGTTGGGTTTTACAACTCCGTTTTTCCTTTGACAGCGCAATCTTGCAAAATTGTCAACAAAAATGAAGTCACCAAAGACGTCATGATGTGTACCTTTCCCGTACATTTTTGCATTTTAAAATAGTATTTCATCTATCTTCTTTCTTTTTTTGGATGCATTAAAGTTATGGTGTTATGTAATCGGGACTGACATTATGAACCACCCTTGTACGTTAAAAATATTAGTATTATTTAATTCCTTCGTACACTAATTTATCCGTAGAACCGTAAATTACACATACAACAACAATTAAAAGAAACGGCAAATGTTTTCCTGAGACCTTTTTTGTAAGAAGCGATGCAAACGATGTGTATATGTGACGTTTTACGATGCTGACGACTAGATGCTCGTTTAAATCGTATTTCACATTCCTCTGTAATCAATAAAGCGCGTTTCAAGAAAAGCTCAGTCTTATGCCTACTGTGTTCAAGTACACTATATATGTGACTAGTTCTGACTAACGCATATTACGTATGTAAAAATCGCGGGGGCGTCTGTCGGTTACATACTTCATATGACGACGTGCGGGCCACTTGTGAGTAATCAGAAGAGAGAGAGAGAGAGAGAGAGAGAGAAAGAGAGAGAGAGAGAGAGAGAGGCGGGAGAGAGAGGCGGGAGAGAGAAGAGACAGAGTGCGATAAAGAGAGAGGAGAGAGAGAGGAGAGCAAGAGAGAAGAGGAAGAGGAGAGGGGAGAGAGAGAGGGAGAGGGGACAGTGGGATAGAGAGATGGGAGAGAGAGGAGAGCGAGCGAGAACGAAAAGAGAGTGGAGAAGGGAGAAAGAAGAAAGAGGAAGGGGGAGAGAGATAGAGTAGAAAATCACCATTCTAGTCCTGACACATTTACTAATATGCAAAAGTGTAGATCCTGATCAGACGGGTCCCAGTCTTAACCCGATCAATTTATATAAGGCAGTTTAATAATACAACTTAACCAGATGTGGTAAACACTTCCGGTGAAAGCATTTATGCTCTGTACGACCTATCTTCACTAAGGGCGTCTACATGTTAAAAAGCAGAGTAGGTAGATCTGAAGTCGAATTTCATTTGCGACGCTCTGGAGCGTCAAAAATAACAAAATATGTTCGGACTAATTATTACGTCCTTGCACCCGTATTTACTAGACCGTAATATCCTTGGATAATAAGATTAATTATTTTTGTAGTTATTTCTTTCCTCTATTAAATGACATATACTACCTTGCACTTGACAGAAACTTTTGTATTCTTAATGTCAGCTCAGTGTGTAATTATAAACCACTGTACGAGCGCGTAGCACATACTTAGGTAGTAACATTGCTTTGTATTAACATTTATTCCATCGAGATTAAAGTCATACTAGATCGTTCTGTCTTTACTGATTTTCTCAGTTTGTCTTCATCCATTTCACTTTAAATGTGAGAAGAAGGTTAAGTTTATGAAATATAAAACTTTGTTCTTTATACACATAATACTATGTTCCAGAAAAATACTATTTAGTTTAGGAAATATTAAACATTGTTCTTTGTATGCATAATACTATGTTCCAGAAAAATACTATTTAGTTTAGGAAATATTAAACATTGTTCTTTGTATGCATAATACTATGTTCCAGAAAAATACTACTAAGTTTAGGAAATATTAATCATTGTTCTTTGTATACATAATACTATGTTCCAGAAAAATACTACTAAGTTTAGGAAATATTAACCATTGTTCTTTGTATACATAATACTATGTTCCAGAAAAATACTACTAAGTTTAGGAAATATTAATCATTGTTCTTTGTATACATAATACTATGTTCCAGAAAAATACTATTTAGTTTAGGAAATATTAATCATTGTTCTTTGTATACATAATACTGTTTTATAAAAAATACTATCTGAACAATAAATATTTGTGCAATGTAGGGCTCCTGCACATGTGCAATTTCTGCTTGTACACTTAAGTTTCATTGTGAATTATAATAATTTTGGCACCTTTTTTTACATATGTAATCTCTTGGAAGACATATTACATGGTGTCGTGTTTTGTTTATTATTTGTTTTAAACCATTCTATGGTGTCAGGAATAGGCCTTTGCGGTATACATACTTTTTCTCGAGATTTTTATATTATAAATTATATTATACGGAAGTTCAAAAATATGTCTATTACTTGCTCCCATATTGCCTGTATACCTTTCAGTTTACCTTCCAGGTTTTGCGTCGCATCATCGACTTTTCCTGTTGGCGTTTTGTTATAACGAGTAGAGAATATTTCACCAGAGATGGCATATAGGGCCGCATTTGCCGTTTAAGTTTTTGTTGTTTTTACTCTGTTGTTTGAAATAACATTTTTAATATGTTAATTTAAAACAAAGCCGTCAAGACTATAAACAAGACATAATTGAACTTAAATTTAAAAGATATTCTCAAGAGCAATACATGTACGTAAAACATATAACTATCACACAACAAACAACTTACAGTTTTCCGTTACCTACATTATTGTACACTATAACCTTCATCACATGGAAACTTTATTACAGACACTTTGGTACCTAAGTATTGGCCTCAACATAGCGTAACGTTGGTAAACATATAGCCACTTCAAACCAGCCTCGCTGCTGGGTTAACTCTTTAGCAAGCCGGTTTAAGCGTCTTTCAAAGTTGCGCGGTTTCTGTGGCTGGTGTATGGATGGGTGACCTTCCAGAGAGAGCTGGTCTGGGTTACAATAGCAGTTTTGCATTAATTCTTATAGAGGCCAATACATTGCAACATAGATGAATTATATGTAATCTATGTTGACATTTAATTCATCCTATAAGGATTGTTACGTGTATTTCCTTTGATGGACATTGGACTGTGGTTCCTCAATTCCATCTTCACATGAACAGTTTTTTGTATGTCTTCTTATCGAAATAATACCTGTCTCTTTTCTAAACACTGTGTGGACATTATTTTTTTCAATGACGTCACACCTTCGTCATAACTTGTCAAAACGTCAGCGCTTGGATATTTATTCAAATATATCGGGTTTCTTTTCGCTGCTTGCATTTGAGAAAACCGTCAGGAAGTGCGAGGTTAAAGCTCTGTAAAACCGGTTTAAGCACCCCATTAGGTCCATATTGCCGACTGACCGTTCCAATGCGGTAACTGTCGGGTTTGCACTTTTTGTTAAATGACTCATCGCGGATTTGTTCTTACTTTTACATGTGACATGCGTGTGAATATCTTGGTCCTGTGCCTTTTCAAATTTTAGTCTTAAATATAATCTTTTTGTTATATTCTAGTGATTCACTGAATAAAGTTTTGATCTTTATACTCTTATTGCCAACGAAAATAAGAATACAGCGACATACGTTAAATTATAATAATATTTTCTTATAAAGACGATGCGTGTAAAATTAATCCTAAAAACTACCTGAGCTAATTCACGAAACCATGTGTTTTCAATGATTTCCTTGCGTTTTTTTGGAAGGCGATGATAGATTTATTAAAACCCCATACATATTTTGCTTTGGAACATTAATTGGCGGCGCGCTGGAGCGCGACGCCTATACGAGTATATGGAATGCTCACTGAAATTTGCATATGGAGAAAAGATTGTTTTGCGGACCTGATAAAATATGGGTCCGAATTCGATAAACGGCGTTCTATTTTAATTTTAATTTTTATTTTTATATTTATTTATTTTTGTGTGTCTGTAACTTTAAAAGAAATAAACAATAAGATACTGAGAGAGAAACAACACACTACGTTCGAGAAAAATACTATCGGCACAAAAGTTATTTGAGTAATGTGAAGCTGCTGCACATGTGCACTTTCTGCTTGTTCACTTTAGTTTTTTAGTTAATTATAATAAATTTGCAACTTTTTTTCTACATATGTTACATATGAAAACCTATTAAATGGTGTCGGGTTTTGCGTTTTATTTTGTTTTAAACCATTCTATGGCCTCAGGAATATTTATACATACTTTTCCTCGCGATTTATAATATACTGAGAACTTTTGAATAAAAACCATAACGTTTCAAATGTTTTTGTTTCTTGCTCCCATATTGCTTTAATCTATTTTCCTCTTCCACTTTTTGCGTCGCCTTTAATGCTTCGAATCAGAGACTTTTCTTGTATATTTTCATAGAACAGTTACCCTACAAAACCTGTGTTCCTTTTCTCTCGCGATGTCATATTTATAGTAAACCAGTCAGCAAAACACTCCAAAACAATGTGACAAAGTGGAACTATTTCCGGATATGCCTTTCATGTAGTTTATTACGGAGCCATCAGAAAGTTATAATCGAAAAACACAACAACATTTCATTGGCGCGCAAGTGTAACATGCCAACAACGACGTAAAAAAACACGGGGTACGATGTCACAATTTGCTGTCAGTATGTTTTGTCTATTTGTTCAGTCGTAAAACAGCTTTCCTACAATAAACCTGAGTCTACGACCGCATAATGAAAGGGAAAGGTATACAGGGAATGGGGTCTTATGTTGTGATTCTTGTTTTGTTTTATACTTGCCAGCAAACACTACTTAGACCTGACTAAGAACTAAGATGCTTTATTTGTCCCCACCTTTTTGACTTTACATCGTTTCTGTATTTTTTCAATTATAAGTTAGCATTGAACAATTAAAACCCTGATAAAGTTTAAATATATAATTTCAGTAACTAGTCACCTATTTTTATTATTTATTTACTGATATAAATAATTTAGGATAAAATGGAATAAAACTATAAAATAATCATTTCTTTTTAGACCGAAATACTTCACAAGAAAATTAAGGAAAAATGACAAATACCTCAACCATATAGGCAATGTCATGAATCAAAAACACAGAAAATAAGTACTTGGCAAATAGCCAAAATATCTCAACTATAAAAAATATAATCTATGTTACATTTGTGGTAAGCAAAATAGATAGTATTATGTACATGTTCGCGTCGCTTAGTCAGATACACTCATGTGTAGTCTTTGGGTTTTTTTTATTTCAGCTTCCGTCTAACTCATTTTCTGCAATGTTTTAATAATGATAATAATAATAATAATAACTATAATAAATATTTATAATTATATTAATAATATTAATAATAATAATAATAATGATATTGATGATGATGATGATGATGATGATGATGATGATGATGATGATGATGATGATGATGATGATGATGATGATGATGATAATTATAATAATAATAATTAATAATAATAATAATAATTATTATTATTATTATTATTATTATTATTATTATTATTATTATTATTATTGTAACAATAATAATAATAATAATAACAACAACAACAAAATCTCTATTTCTAGAAGGTAACACATAAAGACATATAATCATAACGATGTCTCAATTTTGTCTTATTCCAATGTAGCCTTCTACAACACAACTAACAGCATACATATATTATGTACACACATTAACATAAACAATCATAGACAGTCGCACTGTTTATGATGTAATAGAAAAAAAATATATATCCTGTGATGATAACACATGTTTTGATAATGTTTTAGAAGATATTTATTGAGCATGCAGACCAAATATTATTAGGCATGCCATTCCAGATCGAGTCAGCAAAGTTCAAAGATCTTTGTTTTATGACATTGGTATTACCGAAAAAGTGAAACAAGCTATTGTTCGACAACAACATTTCCGGTATAGTACCCCTCCTACCATTTCCCCCAGTGACTAGCAGTGTTTTTATTAAGAGATACCAATTATACGTTTCCGTCAAACTACACTGATCAACCTGAGATTCTGACCGGAAGTGACTTGTAAGAAACCACGTGAAGATTCAAATCTAATACGTCTTGTATAGATAGTTTCCATGTGATGTCATCGACACCGATAAGACAGTTTAAGGCAGCCATCTTTGTGGGCGGAAGTTAATGCAGGCCGAAATCGGGAAATAATTGCTGTATTAAACTCACCACTGTGTTTTTATTTTTCAGTCTATTTTACTGAATTTTATATCAAATTTAACAGCTTTTATAAAGTATTTTAAATACCAAAACTATATTTTGATAGTTTAAAAGGTTAAAGAAATACATCCGAAAATGATACACTGTTCATTTTGTTTTAAGTATAGGGCCAATAGTTTTATTTATTTATGTGTATTAATTCTGTGTGCATTTATCAATTGTAAAAATATTGTATTCTCAAAATACGAATTGCAAGAGCTTTCCAATGGTGTATAGCTTTTAATTTTTGGACCACAAATGAAGAAATTACAAGAAAATAAAATTTACCCTTCTATACAATTCTTGTGAAAATCCATTGAAGTTACCATCAAAGATAGCTGCCAAGATAAGGGATTTTCACTGACGTGGAAACTATCTATTGATCTGCTGATTGGCGGTCAAGTTGCATACATAAGCAAATATGATTCTTTCAGTAATACTAAGGTTAATTTTCAAACACTTTATCTTGTCTAGAGTCTGCATTTTAAAGGATGTCATTGGATGTCATGACATTATGAATAAAATATTTAATATAGTGAGCGGAACCAAATAAATAAAAATTAGAAAAACGTATTTATCATTTGTACATTTTGCAATTATATAAAGATAAATACAAACATTTAACCATGTTCTCAGAAAAATATGGCCAGCTGCGTTTCTTATTTAGACGTCGCCCTACATTTGTAGCCAATCAGAAGCTATGAAAATTCAAATTCTTCAGTGATTTATTTCAATAGAACTCCTTTCTATTTTCTATTTTACAATGAACAAGATAGATTGATCTATTTTACTCAATAGTTTTATTTTCTGCGCATGTGCAACAAAACATTCTGGCTTGACTCCTCTCCTTGTGACGGCTAGTTTGAACACGTCAAGACGATTGACAGTTTTATTGACAGTTTTATTGGGCTGATTACATGTCATTTTGGTAGAACAGGTAGAAGTGAGGCGGGACTTTTAAGTCGGATAGAATCTATTCAGACGTTTCGGCTTCTAATTTCTATAGAAACGTCTTAATAGACTCTATCCTATACGTACACATTGATACAAATGTCATAAAGCTACGATATCACTCCTTAAATTGAAATTTTACTGGTATTATTATATGATCCAAATAAATTCTAATGATAAAATTCTGTCCATAGCCTTGGAAAGTAACATGCCCTATGAAATTATCATTCAACAATCGATTTTCCCCCAAATCAAACAAAATAGTAAGTTGCAATTAAATAAGGAAATAATTGCACGTGGTTGCTCCTATAACTCTCAAAAAATGATTTTCGCTTAGAACAGTTGTGTAGCATAGCCACTATACTAACAATGTCCTTTCCTTTTTGCCATCTGTAGATGAAAATTTTCAGTCTATGGTGAAACTGGTTTATTGATAACACTGTTACGTCACACGGATACGCCATTAATCCATAATATTATATTAATTAAATGACGGTTTTGTAACACAATGTGTTTCCAATTTAAAGCATGTTCAACGCAACCAAGGACAAAAAAGACAAAAAAGAAATTTGATAAGTTGAAGAATAAGTCTTCAAGTTATGTACAGTTACTGTAGCCTCATATTTTAGCTCAACTGGTAGAGCGTCGGCTTGCGGATCGGGAGATCGTGGGTTCAAACCAAAGACTTTAAAGTTGGTAGTAGTGGCTTTCCTCTAACGCTTGGGGCTAAAAGGACAGCATAACGCCTGACTCGTCGGTGTCAGTATAATGGACCGGCCGGGTTCAGTCCCTGGGCACCTCATAAGTGCCCCTGTGCTAAAATGATAGAAATGTCGCTGCATAGTATCGGCAAAAATGCCGGTAAATCCCAATCCCTCATATTTTCGGTGTGTCAGTAAGCATCAATGTTAGCAACTACAACATTTTAACACACATGCCTTTATAAAAGTAATTAACAAAATATGTTTTCTCAACATCGCCCCACCCCAAGTTTTACCTGCATTATCTGTGATGCATTTCACATATGTTTCCTTTAGCACGATGCTTGATACACAATATGACCCACCGGACCTAGTAGCTAACTCGGTAGAGTGTCGGCTACATGTACGGGAGGCACATGGTTCGATCCCGGGCCGCGACATGCCAAAGTTGTTACAAATGGTAGTGGTATAGCTTCATTGCTAACACTCAAGCATATATAGAGGTAGTTCTAAGACTGGTTGGCCCGGTGTCAGGATAATGTGACTGGGTGTGGTGGCATGTCAAGTGTTCACGGTATGCTATGTATACACAGTGAAGGTAGCACTATATCTGCTTCCAGAGGACACCGTCTCCAGATAACTGGTATACCGTTAGTGGGACGATAAAACCAAATAAACAAAACATAATGACTTAAATAAGACACCATTCGACGACATCTCTATTTTTTGGCATCAATTTAAACGATGGCAGAAGCTTTAAAAATTTTCATTGACCTGAGACAAATAGTTTGACTATTTCAGACTGGTTGCCAATGTTTTTGATAAAAAGTATGAGAACAGTTCATGAGGTGGACACATTTCTATCTAATTAACTATATAACAGTGAAATCAACAATTACAACAAGGGCTTTATAAAACAATATTAATGAATAAATATAATACTTTTAAGAGTCCATGCAAGCTGTGCTTAAGCGGTATAAAATATTCTGTTTTTTTTTTTTGTATTTTCCTAGTATTGTTCGATGCAATAAAGTTGCAACGTCTTAATAGACCTTATGCAGTTAATTCGGTTAGACATCGAAGCAATAATGAGAGATTCCCCGAGATTCCCCGAAGATATTAGAAGCACAGATAGCATGGCAGACGTCAGAACCCCTGGAAACCAGCTGTTCCAGCGTTAGCTGCATTGGTGCCACCTTGATGGAAACACACCGGTTTCAAACACAAGTAAACATCGTAGGCTAAACAATTGTGTTGTTTTCATTATTTAGTTGTTTGCAAGCAGAAAATGCAAAGTTAAATAAGAAAAGATCCGATCAAAGTAAGCACAGATATTTGAATTTATACTACCTCTAGACCAAGGCAAACAGGGTCATGGATGTTTTATTTCAAGGTAAATGAACCAAAATCCAAGGTATGTCAAAAGAAAATATATGCAAAGATCTCGACTTTTAAGAATAGCTTGTCATTTTTATATAGTGTTGGGTCGAAAATCGGTCACAGGAGAATAAGTCAGAATCAGCGATATTCGATCAAATTTCAAAAAAATAATTATAACTGATACAATATTAACAACCATAATCCCTCCACATGGTAACAAAACGTCACGTTTATTACAAATAATTCTCTAGATATTTCATTTTCAATACGGTAATAAATCCAACTCTGCGAATGACAAAATGCAAGGTGCTACAATCAAAGATAGAAGTACAGATCATATCTAAACATTAGGTCATTATGTTATCCGATTATATCCATCATCAATCGGTTAAAATTATCTGCTAAGCGATTGTTATCGATTATGGATGTTTGAACCGATTACCCAAAACAAATATATTATTATTTTCTCTTTTTTTCAATGCAAAACGATGGGATGGGATTAGCCGGGATTTTTGCCGATACTGTGCAGCGACATTTCTGTCATTACAGCACAGGGGCACTAATGAGGTGGCCAGGGACTGAACCAGGCCGGTCCATAAAACTGACACTGACGAGTAAGGCGTAATGCTGTCCCCTTAGCCCCGTGCGTTAGGAGGGAAGCTACTGCTACCAACGTTAAAGTCTTTGGTTTGACCCGGTCGTGGTTTGAACCCACGACCTCCCGATCTGCAAGCCGACGCTCTACCACCTGAGCTATTGCGGCCGGACAATGCAAAATGATATATATTTAAATTAAGCTTAACACGTTTACCGTAAATGATTGCTTTTAAGAACTGGCATATCGTAACATAACGTAACATATCGTAGTAACAACATATTTGCAAATGGTCGATAACCGATAATAAAGTGTTAAATTGCGGGTTAATAATCACACTTTCAAAGTTCAAGAATAATTGTAAAATTGTAATAAAACAGAATTAAACTCATTCACAGCACAAACGTTTGTGCTTAAATGGATATCATGTATATACAGAACTGCTCTAGTTAAACCTACAAATGCTCTGTACTTGTTCAAGCCTGTTAAGATTCTAGAACACTTTCTATTGCCTTTTTTTATAAGTAAACATTTTCCAGGCACCTGCTCGAGGGCTGCTTCATTTGTACCGATGCAAAATGTCGCTTTTACTTATTCGTCTGTTCATTCTCAACTGTACACCCTGCAGTTTGTGGCGCACTTAGCTGGCACATAAAACACTACAGTAAAAGGGACAATAATCTGATAACGAAGTATATTCTGGCATATAGCGTTGCGAATGATGCTACCAATTAACTTTTAGGCGAATCATGAGATATGATTTTACAAAAATATTAAAATGTGCAGTTTTAATGCTATGATGTATGATTTAATGAAATTAAGATTTAATCGGACTTCCGGTGATATGAATAATACAGTTTGGAACAAACTTCACTCTTTAAACATATTGCTTTTAATCATTTCAATTATCGCAAATGAATTAAAACGTTATTGATCTTATTTCGCTTAGACCATATTTTAAAGATTGAGAAATATTTGAAAAAAAAGTAAATGAGTCGATAGATATTGAAAGATCAAAATGAATATATTTGCTTCATAGTATAGAAGGATATTCCACAAATTATAAGTCAAATGTTTAAGATGTATGTTAATGTTTATTGGGTTTATCGTCCCACTAACAGAATTTCAGTCATCTGGAGACGGTGTCCATTTGAAGCAGATATTGCCCTTCCATCACTGTGTATAGTATGCCGTGAACACCTGGCATGATACCATACCCAGTCACATTATCCTAACACTGGACCAACCAGTTGTCGAACTACTCTTATATTTGCTTGAGCGTTAGCAAGGGAGCTATGCAACAACCATTTTAACAACTTTGGTAGGTCGCAGCCTGGGATTGAAGCCGGTGCCGCCCGTACCTTGGGCCGACGTTGATCATGTATCATGTATTTAATGTAAGGGAAAGTATTTTCTTCTTTATTGAATACAATTTGTATTAATGACAAAAAATGCATCAAACCATATTATTAGAATAGACCAAATACATGTATGATAAATTTTCCCAATTAAATTAAATCAGAGAAAAGTATTATAAATTAAAAACAATTTACGCTTTTAAATCTTAAGAAATATGGAAGACTGTACGACATTTTTGCGTTACTGTTCGCTATTGGCTTGTTTTATATTTTTCTATATTCGGTCTATATATCGGTGTATAAACTAATCAAATTTAATGTTAGTGTAAACTTTTATTGACCTGATTTCTGTCTAAAGACTTTGAAATGAGATAAACAGTTAGGAAAATAGCAATACACTTGTATTGTGTTTAATATATCTAGAAGTTATCTAATGGTACCTTTATGTTTACTAATGTATTAATGTATCCTTAAAATGTTAAATAACCTGTTATACGTAAACATGCAATTTGTATATTTCAATACACGTGAATGCTTTTTAATATACATTGATCTATTGCCAATGTATATTATACAGTACGAAATATATATACTGGATAGGCCAGTGGCCTTATGTATCAAAAAATCACATTTATACATCTATCTATCTTTCCTTCCATCTATTCATCCGCTCATTCATGCTTCTATTAACATATATTGTCTATAAGTGTTCCGGTTAAACTGCTTATTTAATTGATTTTCAAAGGTTTTACTGTATCCTTTGTACTTATGCGTTATATAAACATGCAGGATGTATTCTAGTTGTTATTATGACTAAACTAAACAGTAACAGCACCAAATACGAAATATATCTTATTTTTTCCGATACCATGAGCTACAACTCAATCTCAGAAGACTCAATCTGAAGAATTACATTCTAAATACTAATGCTGATATTAAACCACTATTTTTAATATCTAACAAAGCCAAGTTAACGCGAGGAACATGTATACGCATATATCCACCGCCGTGGTACACATCGCCTATCGTACATATGGAATCATTTACCCCCCTCCCACTTTTTATCTGTTCTATCATACAGTTCTTGGAACAACCCGTTCACTGCACCCTGATACGAACTGGATTATATTGAGTGTTTTAATGTTGTTTTTTCTCTAGCAATAGTTGCGAGTTAATTCGTGATCACGAGCAGATGGTTGTCTGCTTGCCATTGTTCGTCCGCTATCTTTAGGGAAGACTTTTTATCATCCAGATAACATATGGAAATATTAATTCTTGTTCAGAACTTTAGCGTGGTTAATCTTCCTTTCTCGTTGTGGTTGGACCTTGGTTAATGAGTTATAAAAATTGAGTTTCAATACAGTATCTCATTATACGCGAGTCGCATTGCATAAAACGCTGCATCAATGTGATCGTATCTCAAACTTCAAGGTGTCATCCGACAATTCGGAACAGATTATTTGTATCAAATATCCAAGTAAAGTATCGTAAAATGACAAGATCTGGCGACATTCACCTTATAGATGCCATACATCTAAGTAAAACACCCAGCTCGCCATTACAAACATGTATTTAATATCTAAATCAGGCTGCATAGTCACCTATTTTTAAACTAAGATAACAACGTGACCACTTACTTCTGAGACCAAGTAATATCATCATTCGGGTAATTCGATTTAACGTCAATATCTGTTTTTAGCTGACCGGCCACCCCACCCCATCTTGCTTATTTATAGATTTGAATAGAATGGACATTTACAGCGATTTTTCATGATTTGTCTAACAATTAAAGTAATGCTCAAAATCGTTTTTGCTTAGACATCAGTAATGAGTGTATGTAGAACTAACTCCCAGATTCTTCGAAACAGGCATAATATATTATTACATGTACGTGTATTTGATATAGGCAAACTGCCGAATACCACCTTGAAAATTCCACAAGTTTCTATTCCTCTAAAAAGACTATACATGCAAATACCGCCTATGGCGCTCAACTGGTAGAGAGTCGGCTTGCGGATCGGGAGGTCGCCGGTTAATCCCCGGTCGGGTCAAACCAAAGACTTTAAAGTTGGTAGCACCGTCCCTGTGCACCTCATAAGTGCCCTGTGCTATAATGATAGAAATGTCCTTGCACAGTATCGGCAAAAATGCCGGCAAATCCCATCCCACCGCCTATGGCTGCTCCTCTCAGTCAAATGATCATGATCACATAGTTCGCACCGCTGGTGTCTGTCCGAAATGTCGCAGGAAAAATGAAACTTATGATATGCAACAAAACTACCAATGACCCTTATAATAATTTTGTATGGTATTACGCTAAAATCTTTCATAAAAAATCGACTGAATATAAAAGAAAATGCAAGGCTTTTTAATGCGTGTGTATATGTCTTGATTTCCTGGAAATGTTTGTTGGTGCATTTTTGTAATTAAAACATTATTTGTGGAGAAAAGTATCTATATACAACTTTAAGTCTCAGGAAATACCATACCGCCGGCATAAAGTATGTTTATTTTACAAATTACTTGCATACAAATAGACTTTGTACGTAGCTCTTTATCCAACACAGGGATTTTTTTTTGTTCCTGGACAACTGATCCTGTACTGGTTTCCAATGCAGCCGTTGTACGTACCAGGTAACGATATTATCGAGAACAAGCATGGCTCAACACAAAAAGAAACAGTAAGCCAGGTATTTAGAGGTCATAGCCTCGCAAAAACCACTTTCACCACGCCGCCTGTGTCGGCGACCTTGGCAGAGTGGCAACTGTTACCGACATGTCCGGTGTCGGAGGTAGGGGACCATGACAGAGGCTGCTGGTGGTATTGAGATAGAAGGCATTTAGATGATACGGATAACTCTTATATTCCTTGTAAAAATAACCGGCCGCAATAGCTCAGGTGGTAGAGCGTCGGCTTGCGGATCGGGAGGCCGTGGGTTCAAATTCTAGCCGGGACAAACCAAAGACTTTAAAGTTGGTAGTAGTGGCTTCCCTCCTAACGCTCGGGGCTAAGGGGATAGCATTACGCCTGACTCGTCGGTGTCAGTATAATGGACTGGCCGGGTTCAGTCCACGGGCGCCTCATAAGTGCCCCTGTGCTATAATGACAGATATGTCGCTGCAAAGTAACGGCAAAAATTGCCGGAAAACCCTCAATCACATCCCTTGTAACTAAACGCTTTTTGTTGAGTCTTGTGTGAACACTGAACACGTTTAATTGCATTCGATTGCGAATAATAACTACGTACATATTCACAACCAATTCATGGTTCTCTCATGTCATATTCTGGTAAAGGTGGTTTCCGACATCTAATATATGTTACAATATATGTCCTGTGTTAAGGAGAAATTGTGCATAGTTTATGTAGAAAAACTTTAAACCTAAGTCTAAATTTGACTATTTTCAACTGTATCTCAATGTTGGGGCTGTAAAACTCGTTAATCAACACTTAAAATGTTCATTCTTTTCAAATCTGTTGTATTTCTGGCATTTTGCAAGATCTGTTCATGTAATAATAGTTTATTAAAATGTTTAATGAAAATATATTTTGGGTCCAAACTGACGGATAACTCCTTTAAAAGCTTTTGAGCTATGCCTAACGTATTGGAAGGGTGTGGCCAAAATATACACATTAGCAAAGGTTCTCTAGGAGTTTTCGCTTGATTTCTCTTGCACACATGGTTTTGTGTGAAATGGCTACATATAACAGATATTTCATGGCTTTTTATGAAGTGACTTGAAATGTAGCTAAAGGTTATGACTGATGTGGGCAACTTAAAATTGTGCACAGATCATATAAATGCTGCTTAATAAGAATTGAATGTTTTACATTTATGTTGTTGTTCATGTGTTCATGTACTGAAAGTTTGTGACAGTTACAAAAAAAAAAATAGTTATATTTCTGCCGATCGTCCTAAAGTACGGAAGGTTGCAAGTTTGAATCAATTGAGTTATTAACGATCGCATCGTCCTGGCTTTATGTGTGTGTTTACGCTGGAAATTCCTTTACACGAAAAGTAAACACCGCTTAAATAAATTACAAAATTTGCTTGTTTGATTTAAAAGAGGGCATTGGGTGGATAGAGGCTGTTCATTTAAGCATTTGGCATACTATGCATAATGTGGAACCCATATTTCTTGAATCTTTGCAAGTGAATGCATGTGAATGTTTGATCATCATTTTGTACAATTGATGCCGCAGATGGGTCTATCAGCTATCAGACGTAAGTGCCTGGGGATGTTGTTGCTGCGTTTGTCCTTGATACACCGTTCTGATGTGATATTATGGTAGAATGTGACGTACACAACGTAGATTATAATGAGTTGTGATAACGAAATTCGCACACAGTTTTTATAAGCACAGAGTGAAAACATCCTTTATATTTCTGACATAATGGCCAGTTTGTTTACATATTAAAAATAGAAACTGGTATATGCCTGGTAGTACATAGTAAAGGCACAATCGATAAATAGTTCCCAAAATAGTTTCGAATATTCCAAACATCGTTTTAATATTTTTATATTTGAAAGGATACGCTCATTATTAAATAAAATAATGGCTAGATTGCATTTTACCTGTACGTGTATGTTTACCGCTTCTGCGCATGCGTCTCCGGACGAAGCATGCATGTTTCTCTCGCTTTAAATTTTAAGACAGAGGTTCATAATAAACCATAAAATCAAACGTGAAACAATAGAGAAAATTTGACTATTGCAAATAAAACTCAACATTAACCAACAGAGCATTTATTACGTACATGTAAAATGCAATTGTCCCAAAATAATCAAATATCATTTTTTTTACAGTTCAACAGCAACTATGGCATGTTTTAAATTAATCTACATTTCATGTTTGCAAACCAGGCCCATTGTACGAGTCTCTTTAATATTTAAAAATGTGAAGGACATTAGGAATTTTATTCTTTTTGAAAACAAAATGTTTCTCCAGGTATTATAAAGTAACCTTTCAAACTTCACTACATATATAATATAATAATAATGTTACTTCCTTACTGCGAATAAAAGTAAATCAAAACCGTATACTCCCATAGGGGTTTATGTCTCTAACGGCTCACAAATAAGTCGCGTTTGGCGACTACGTCATTTGAGACAGGAGACTAATTAATAATAACACCGAAAATCAACAGGAAAAATTGACCGCCGCAGCCGGGAATCGAACCCAGGGCCTCTTGATTATCGGTCAAGCGCGATACCACTACACCACAGATGTTTTCTTTTAACTATTTTCTTACCATGTGACTGGAGACGACGTTGTAGTTTTAAAGGCATTGAAAATTTGAATGTGGCCTTATCTGGCTTCAAACTGTGATCACAGTGGAAGGTTAAAGGGTTGTGGGAAGGAAATGGGAGTGGGTGGGTCTAACCGGCTGGAAACAACCTTGTGCTGCATTGGTATCAGGAAAGGGTGAGGATTGGGCGTTGTTGACCAATGGCAGTGCGGGAAACCCATTTGCAGAAATTTTGACTTATTGTTTTACGAACTCTGACACCTCTGTGTATAACAAACTAATCCCTTAAGAAAACCATTTTCAACGCCTTTAAGACGAAGCTACAAATACCTGTTCAGGAACCGAATTCATATACCAGTTGTTTCCTCTACAACAACTCCTATCTCGTATCGCAAAGATGTAACTTAACTACTGGGTAACCGTTTATTCGATCGCCGTTTGTAACCGACGTTAAGTACAGTTTTTCCGCTCCAGTTTGGAATGTGTTTAGTAGATATTGTTGCCTTTGTTTCTGTAAATAACGTCTGCAAAGTGCCAAATCTAAGACAAAAATTAGTGACGTCATTGTTCACTCTAATGTAACGACTGTTTTCTTGGACTTGCCCTCCGTCAGTTTTGTTTATTATTGTTCTGGTATTGCCAAGCTACGTCATTTGAATAGTGCGGTACATATAACGGGTAAATATAATTGTTTTTACAAAGAAAAAATAGTTTATGTCCGTTTCTTTCAAGATATGTTATCTGTGGTGTCGCCGTACCGTTTGGATGTCTATTCTTTAGAGTACGGTGGGTTTTTTTTTTTGGCGTTTTCGACACACACACTTTTTGCAATTAAAAACAAAGCCTAATGGTTCCATAGAGTCAGCCTAAAAATTAAAAGCAGCGATGAAGAATTGAGCTTAAAGTAAAAAAAGGAAAATATAATATAGATAAATATATAACTATCAATATATATATTTACAAGGCCGGGATAACAATGTATTTGTTATGTGTGCACTGTATATAATATATTAGTTGAAATATTAAACAATTTGAAAATGTAAAAAAAAAAACAAAAAAAAAAACATTTTTATCAACGATTATTGATTTGAACTTTATGTACGTTAGTTTTAACATTTGTATTTAATGGTAATCAATTTTAATTAAAACGTGCAGTTTTGCTTTTGTTAGGACTATAGCGGCTTGCAATCAGTCTTTATTGTTGTGTATGCCAAGGTCTATAGACTCCCTGTTCTATCAGAGCAGGTATCCAGGGCAACAATAAAATAATATAACTTTAGACAGAACGCCACATACTGGAAAGCAATGGGATCTCTTTTTTAAAAAAACAACATATCTCCCGCCAGAGTATGGCTTCTGGAGTATGGTATTTTTATTGAGAAGAGGAAGTCAAAGAGAGAAATCATTTCTTATAAATGGGTTTTAAATATAGACATATATTGAAGTTTAACAGTTAGAATACGAAATGACGAGTGAACTGGACACTTTTGAAGCGTGTGACGTTAATTGTTAACTGTTTGATTTTCCCGTATGGTAAACTTATCAATGTATCCGTCTCACTAGGGTAATAAGAAAACAATATTAACAAATTTAACAAGAATTTGATCTAAAAGTTTATTGATTTAAGTTGCAAAAGTTATTTTAATTGTAAGTCCGAGTGAAAAAACAGCATCCTCCAGTTCCCTTTTCTTTAGTTAATGATTAAAAAAACGGCAAATACATTTGTAACGCAAGACGGCGCCCTCCAACGGTCACCCATCCATACAACAGCCACGGTCACCGTTGCTTAACCGCGCAACTTTGGAAACCGCTTAAACTACGTCGCTATTATGTAACACAGCAGTGAGGCTGGTTTGAAGTGCTTATATTTCTACCTCTGCGGCTGTTACATATAAATAAATGCAAAATAATGAACAAATATGGAAAGGACTCCAATCTTTTATTACTTCAGTAGCCTAACAATCATTCAGAAACCTGCGACGGAAAAGAACTAAACTGCCTCTACACAGACACTGCTATCCAATATCACATTAAAATTAACTAGATTGACAGTGTATTGTTTACGCCCAATGCTTTATGAGACTTTCAGGTTGCCGAGGCTTTTATTTACTGAACATCTTGTATATATGTTGATAGTTTATTATATTACCAGTTAGTTTGTCTGTATATAAGTTCATATTGTACATTTGCTGATACTTTATTTTATTTCTAGTTATTTGTCTATATGTTAGTTCATTGTACCTGTTTTAACTCCTGGTGCAGGTGCTTACTGATCGTTGTCTCACTTTCATGGGATATTTTCATTTACACTATTTGTTTAATAGAAGAAAAAAACTCCAGAAATTGCAAGGTTGCAAACCAGATTTAAGCACCTCCGTTGATCCTTTTGCCGACTGATCGTGCCAAGGCGGTAACTGCAAGTTTTTCTTTGTGTGTGTTATGTCTCGTCTCAATGTTGTTGGGTTGTTGTTTTTTTCTCGTCACTTTAACATTCACGCTTTTTTGCCTTTGTCTAGAGGTAGTTCAGAGTTAAATACCTGTGGTCATTCCTATAGTACCTTTCTTATTTTCCTATTTATAATATTTTCCTTTTTATGTTTTATGTGTTTCCGACTGGACTAGATCGGTCGCCATTTCACAAAATGTGAATGCATGAGCTGTTGTTAAAGCAAAGCAACATTTATTGTTAGATAAGCTCACTACAGATAAAAGAGTAATAAATGCGTCTATTAAATACGGAAATTGTTGCATGTATAATTTACAACTTTCAAAATGTTTCAAGAAATCCTTCAAAAATAACAATTCAAAGACTAGGGGAAGATATTGTTGTTAATGTTGTATAATTGAAACGCCGTTCTTCACTTTTACATAAGTTTTTTTTTTCAGAATAATTACCTCATTGGAATGGTATTTATTTTTTTCTTCTATAATTGTAAATGACCCAGTTGCACCGTCAAATAAAACATCTCAGAATTTGTTTGGATATAAATACGTGGTGCTTTGTAAATAAGATGTACTCTACACCAACATTTTTCTTGAAATACTCACAGTCCCATTGACGTCATCTTTTAAAATAGTTGTCTGACTAGTCTGAGAGTATATTTAGCGCAGTTAGTTAGCTGGAACGTACACTAAGGTTATGGGATGGGCATAGCAGCTCCCTCGTATCTCAATATGAATTTACGGCACTTTTCGTTGCTCTCCGAAAAGCTCGAGACTTTTTGTGTCTATTTCGTAGAAACGTCCGAGATGGTCCGAATGCCTCATAACTGTACTGTTGAAACAGCCTCTAGGTCATGAATGTTTCACCACATGGTGTTTTTGACGGAATTAACACAGGCAGTAGTTTATTTCGCTGTGAACACGGCGCTAATGACTATACACTCTGCATTCACCATTTAAAACAATTGACGGACTTGAAACAAGTACAAGATCATCTATAATGGCAGTTATACAAAATGTCTATCAAAATATCTGTCGATATTATTTCATGGCATTTACACGAACTTTACGGTCTCCGGATATTTTAGTCAAAAATCAACCTATTGACTCGTACATATATTTATATATATTTGTACTTAATAATAAACATTGTTCAGGAAAACATTTTTATAACATTGTAGAACATATCCTTTGTCATGTGTATTGTCTTTACCTATAGCGCCTTGCGTGTGGGGTATGAGTGTGGAGGAGGAGAGGAGCGAGTGAGGGGGCACAAATGTTCGTGTTCAGAGTACAAACACCCAACACACATATAGATGATCCCGAATGATCTGTTGTTGGAATTATTCAAAATTCGAATACGAGGTTTAGTTACACACAGCCCTTTAAAATGTGTTTATTATTGACATAATCTTTAAAGGCGCAGAAAAAAGCTAGATTCATACATGAATAAAGCGGTCATTAAGTGGATTCAGGTGTCAGACGATAGATTGATGGATTCCATTTACACGGCAACCACCGCGGCAATCCGAATCGAAAAGCATCAGAACTATGGTAAACAAGTCTGGTCATAAGTTCTTCGTGTGTGCATTTCTTGCCGACATCTGATCGTCGTTAAAACGAAGCATTTTAAACCAACTAATGCTTAAATTATAAGCGGTTGAAATTTTAAATTAGGTTAGAAATTAAATAATCTGACAAAATATGCAACTAACATTTTCTAAATTTTAACCGAATATACGTTGTCCTCATATCATATCAACTTAAACAGTTAGTAAACCCATTAACATATGCAACAAAATCTGATAAACAACATCATTTATGTTTTAACATGAACATAAAAGCTTTACAGTTAAATTAAGTTAAAGACATAAAATGGCAGTTATTTTTTTTAAAGATCATTATTTCCACTTCTGCATTCTAGTAAGTCATGCAATAACTTGATTGAATAGTTAACATTTGTAAGTTTTGTTTTTGTTTTGTTTTGTTTGTTTGTTTTATGTTGTTGTTTTTTGTTGTTGTTGTTGTTGATTGGAAGTTTTTGTTAGTTAGATTGTTTGTGTGCGCGCGCGTGCGTGCGTGCGTGAAATGTCAAATTTGACTTTTTTCGTTATTGTGAGATTTTTATCGAGTTCAGAAGCCACTTGATAAATTTAATAACCGATTCACTGAATCAGAAAATCGGAAACCTTTCTCACAGATACAAAACTACTGCAGATGCAAAGATACACGATTTTAAATCAGATCAGCAGTTTGCAATGTTTGATATTTATCCTTATCTGTCCTAGACATCTTTACATTTTGTTGTTTATCCTTGAGGCTGGAACTGCAAGTGTTTGCAGCCCCAATTGACCATACCATTCATATCGCGAGACAAAATCAGTTGGCTTATCTCGGATTTCTCTGTTGATCGCTTTCATATTTGTAATTATTGCGTTGCACAGTTGATTGTGAACCAGGCGGGAGCTTGCATCAACCGATTTATAGAAAATAATGATATGGACAATTATGATAAAGTATTTTTATTTTGATGAAAGTTTTTTTTTTAATTAACTGTTGAATACCTATAAAAGTCATCGTGCCATAATCTAAATGCATATACGACTGTACTGAATCAGCTATTTTCCATCACCATCAAGTATACTTAAAACACAATATGTCATTTTATGAGTACGAGCAGATAAAACAAATAACGGAAGTTTTATCTATTACCCCGACCCCCAATTGTATTATAATTTATTATACAGGTAAATTATTATACCACAGACTACACTTCCTTTTAATGTAAAGATTTCATCAGTGTATCCAAATACGGCATATGAATTCACAAAAAAACCAAGCCAATGGATTTTCCTCGTTGTACATACTTACAAAAATATGATGCACTGAAAAGTGCACATCTTTGAAGACAGCTGCACTAGATAAAAACAGGCACTCGTATCTGAATTCCTGTACAACCACTGTGCGCTGTTGACTAAGTAGCCCTCCCGCTAGGGGGCAGCCCGAGCCATCTACCATCTTTGCGGGGGTTTATCTGTGGCTATCTATATGTTTATACCTCGGGTAGAAGGCGCATGCTGTGTAACATAAGCAGAAATATAGATAAACGCTGAACGTTAATTGAAAAGGATTTTCAGTTACCAGCGAAATCTACCTGACAATGTATAATAAATTACAAAAGTTGCATTGCAACATAATAGCACTGCAGAATTTCCTTTTGTCGTGCTAATAAAATGCATAGCCCGGCATTTGACATAAAAATATAATGGGCATTAAATGGTTGTTGTTTTTTTTTCTAAATCTGCTCATAGCTTGCAAGATCGGCTTCTGAATGATAACAATACAAACGTATGTTGTTGTTGCTGTTCTTGTTGTTTTGTTTTGTTTTGTTTGTAGCATCGCACCGGCACAATTATGACCATATTGGCGACCATATCAGCTAATTATTGGTGAAGGAATACCTCAGCCTTATACAGCTGGGTTAAACCATCGGCGCACCGCAGGTTAGCTAGAAAACATGCCCGCATGAAAATTCTGGCCCCGACGGGGACTCGAACAAAACACGTTCAAAACCTGATTCTAATATAGGTATTCTGGTAAGCGTCCATGATTATTTGATTAAAACGTTGGACGCTTGATCGAAGGGTTCCTGACTGGAGCCCACGACTTCAATATGTTTGCCCATGGACAAGATCTTTTACTGCATAATGCTACTTTTGGGGTTGTTTTTTTTCTGTTGTTGACATTCATTGCAGCGACCATTTATAATCATTATAGCAATGTCCTGGTTTTTGGTGGAGAAAGACCCCAGACACCGGCGCACCGCAAGTCAGCTGGAAGACCTTCTCACGTTAAGTCCTTCGCCAAGAACGGGACTCAAACCCAGGCGATGAGAGGCTAAGCAGACAGAGGAGTTACAAATCGGCGACTTTACCACTACGCCACGGGCGCCCTGTACCGTAGCGGTAGTATCTACCCGATTACTGGTTCTACCTCCAAAAAAAGAAATGAAGTTAAACGAACTTGTTGCTTAGTGACTTTAAACAAAAAGATAAATCCTGCTTTAGTTTAGATATATTTTGTCCATCTTTGTGTATCATTTCGTAAAAACAATAGTACTGACATTATTTGATTATATTTACGTAATTTTTCGAATTTCGAATTTTTATTAATAAACAATCAGTGTGATCTAAATATTAAAATCTTTCACACAAGGAAAGTGTAGATATGTGAATCTACTAATTTCACAAACTAAGAGCCGCTTGTATTTTAGTTTGGCTATATATTTGTCGCCCTACATGCAGCTAAGAACTTTCAACGAAATGTCGCCATGACTTGAAAGATATTATTATGAAAGATATAGTAGACAAAAGGAGAATGAATTAAAAATTGCCAGATAGAACATAAAAAATTGATAGTCAGTCTGATGCATATTAAATAAGTTTTAAGTGCGAGTTCTAAATCTCTAAAACAAATCTTTTTTGAAGGAAGCCATTCTGTTACGATCAAATGAACATTTGAAGAATTATCAACTGCTGTATATACCCCCTTTTTACTTTAACCCAAAAGAAACGGGCCACTCAAGATTTAAGTCATACATGCGATGGCAGCATTTCAAGAGAAACAATTTGACACCTCCGACAACAATGCTTAATACTTTGGTACTTCTGACAGCGATATAAAATATTTTCGCACAGAATTATGCTCAGATTTGGAACAGGACGTTTAGACTCCTTCAGAATATTGACGAGGCTATGTTAAATCCAAAGAAAACAATCGCTGCCGTATGTGAGGCGGGGCCTAGTTTATCGTATCAAGAAGACAGGGACCAAAAACAATTAGAGCTTTGATTGAGTCATGATATTTCTCTTGGAGCAAAAAATAGGTCACACATGCAGACAATTAATGCCAACTATCAACAAGAAGGGAAGGGGAAAGCGTTGTTTAAAGAAGCTATTTATGTACAAGTGGTCAGAATAAGCTAGAAACAGGGTTTGCTACATAAGCGAGCTTTCCTAGAAAAAGAAAAAAAAACACATTTACATATTACTTATTAGAAGACAGGGGCGTGCCTGGGCGACTTTTGAGTATACGCACTATTCCTAGGGAGTCCGGGGGCGTGCCCCCCCCCCCCATCCGGATTTTTTTAGAACGCCACAGATGTATTCGGGGGGGGGGGTGAGGGGGGAGTGGCGGGTACTCTCACTTTCTAAAACAAAGAATTGTCTTAGAAGATGGAAGAGACAGAAATACGTCAAGTTGGATTGTTGAAGATTGTGTAGAATTAGAAAAATGTTTAAATTACATGGAATTAAATAATAAAGACAATTAACTGGTAGTGCCTAAACCGGGTTAGGCGACGACTTAAATTCGCTTTTAGGCGTTTTTATTTTTTCAATTTTTGGAAGCAACTGTACGCACGTGCGTAAGTGCGTAAGCCCAGGCACGCCCCTGGAAGAAATAAACATGGAGTTGCGACGCACGGGGAACACACGTCTGTTAATGATAAAATAATAACATTCAATTTACAAGTACAAATCTTAAAAGTTCAAACTAATTGGGTACATAGATGAAATGGAAATTGTCTCCCTTGTTAGTTGATATCCGAGGTATTCCAAACAGTAGGTAGGTCCTTGTAGTTGAAATTCTTGGACTTTATCGCCTGTTCTTTTGTAGAAATTACAATAACAAACAGTGAATTTCTTGCTTTTGCATAAACATGAGCTTAAAATTAATTTAAATACTTATAGATATATGTTATTTAAAAAAAGGAAATGGATATGTTTAATGTTGATGATTTAACCTGGGTATCATATGAAAGGCAGAAAAGTCAACATATACTCCAAAGAGCAGAAGCATAAAAACCGAGTAAAACAAATGAAAGGACCCACTTGCATTTAGGGATTACTCAGGGGAGACTTTTCACTTATGTCTCTCACTGATGGCAGTTTTAAGTAAACGTGCACCTGTATTTTATTTACTTTAAATCAACTGACTACGCGCAGTTCTGTTAGCAGTTGTGGTTCTTCAAACACCCTTGTCTGGAATCTTCCGGCGCCAGGTGTCACTATATGTACCAGGGCTTTTTTTTTCACCATTTTGGGAATATGACCCATACCCCTGGAATTGGGAATTTTCGTGATGTTTTGCCAGAAATTTGGAATTTTTTTACACCTTTGGGGTATAAAAAGTTGTACTGTTATATGTTGTTTTTTATCATGTTTGCCACATATATTTAATATTATCAATAAACAACTGATGCCTGATTAGCTATATTTAATATTGTCAATAAACAACTGATGCCTGATTAGCTAGCCTAACTAGCAATAAATTTTATTAAATGACTGCTATAGTACAACCATGTATATTTTTTTTTGATTGGGAATTTTTCTTCTCTGATTGGGAAAAAAGTATATGTTTTGCCTTTGGGAACATGACCGAATAACGGCTATAAAATGGGCCGAAAAAAAGCCTTGTGTACGTACCATATTGCTGCAGCAATGTATTTAAAAAAAAGAAATCAGTTCTATCAATAATGCTTTTGAATTGTACACAGAACGGAACAGAGCAGAATTTATTAAGGCTTGTATATACATGCATTGTTTTTATGATACAAAACAAACAACCCTGACATACTGTCAAAGTGATGGAGGCAAAAACAATCAATATGACCAATAACTTATACATTAACGTTTTCTTATAACAGGAGAGAAATGTTACTTAAAGGAGGAAAATACTAAAATATAATACCAATCTACAGATTATTTATACAATTATTTCTGGCTTTAAATGCGTGCTTAACACACTAAGCAATATTAATAAGAACTTTGCTATTCCCAGGACTCATCATGCAAAAGAACTTATTAACTGACGGTCTGCGGTAAATGATAGATTCTAAGTCCTCTTTACGTAAGTCATTATACAATGGACAAATAACTTTAAAATGATATATATCTTCAACATCTCCTGTATTACAAAATGTACATACCCGCTCGTTTCTCGATAAATAACTTTTTTGAATATCGACCTGTTTGCATTCTTTAACCAGTGCGCAGATATACGTAGATCATAAGGTACTTAATCCAAATAAGGTTCGTTTTTAAAGCATGATTTAAAAACTTCATATTCAACAGATGATATCCAGCCTTGTATATAACAATCGACAGCGACACTTTTAAATAATTTCACAAATATCTTAGAAATCAAATCATAACTGATATCAAATACATACGAAAACCCATAAAAGAAACACACAGCGATCATAATGGTAAACGAAGAAGAATTGAGACTCCAAATTGGGGCGGTTTTTAAGCTATGAAGAAAGATTCGTCAAAGTAAATAATATCATCATAAGAAGAAACAATTATTTTTAATTCTCTCTTCCCATATTTGAAAATATGTGCTCTCCTTATCTGCATTGGGAATATAACTGTGTCTTTGAAATGAATATTATCTGTAATTTCTCAACAAGAATGAAATATACGTCAAACGTTGACCGTTATCTGACTTTCATAGAGTTTTATTTGTTCTGATAAGCTTACACCCAGAACGTAAACTGCGTATTTAGTCCTATCCCAGGAGCAAGATGTTTTTTTTTTTCTACAACCGATATCAAATCAACCTTACAGTATACGCAAATAACGACTTAATGTAAATAAATTGGTTTAAGGTTGTGCCAATATTACCGCTTAAAGGAATTTGTAATGAAAAAAATAATGTATCACATTATTCACCTTGTTTTCTATTCAATACATATTTTCTTATATTACACTAGTGTAATACAGCCTTTTTTTATTGATTACGTCATCGACATCATCATAATGCAGATCGTCTCATACCACTATTTCACTTAGTATTGTTAAAATTTTGTTACTTTGTATATTGGCTTTAAAAATCATGTGATAAAAAAAATATGACACTCGTTATCATTTAATACAAACATTTATAAAACTTTATAAAATGATAGTGAGTTCGCCATGGGCTCGCTTTCTGTTACTTTTCCTGAACTCGTCTAATAAATAAACTCGTGTCAGATCCTCTATGTATTACATCTTAAAATCTATCATTTTAACAACAGCTCATCACCAGTAAGGGTGTGCACGGCGTAAGAATATTAACTAGAAAAACAGTACAAGGTGTACTAGAATTGAGGTGCGGAGAAATCTATTGTGCGGTTCCAGAAATCAGGTAAACGGTAAATACGATTTGTGTACATGTGGTGGGAAGCAGAAAGGTGAAGCCTTGTGTCAGACGGATCCAGAATGGGGCCATAGGTTCGGATGTACACGCGAGACAACACTGAAACGGGGGAGATTTTTAGACTACATCAAGCTCCAAACTACGGTGTCTTGCCCGCGTCAATAGATCGGTAAGAGTGCAGTAGAATTTACAATCACAACCGCAATAATGAAACAATATGTAACAATAATGGAAGACAACATATAATGTGTGTACATCTAGTTCGCTCATGAAATATTGATACATATGCGTTAAAAACAGCCAGATCACACATATATACACGATTAAATACTGTGTTTTCCTCGGAATAGGTCGGTTATTTATTGTTTTTCCTGCTGGTTTGAAACTCGATCTGTATTTAGTGATAAGAAGTTAATAAGAGGATATCACTACTTCTCCGTTTAACTTCCTTACTTATAGACCAATCTCAGTTTTAAGTTTCCTCACCAAACTAAAAGAACGTTGTATCACCAAACTATTCAATCAATTGACGCGTGACGTGTGTAGGAGTTTGTGATATCTCGAAAGCTTTCGACCGTGTCTGGCACAAAGGAATGGAAACAACATGGGATAGATGGGCTGATCTGTTGGAATGGTTTTCAAATTATTTACACAATCGACCACAGCACGCAACTGTAGGTAAATCAAAATGAAACATCAAATATGTTCTAGCAGGAGTACCTCTAGGATCAGTTTTAGGCCCATTACACTTTTTATTTATATAAATGATATTGCAGTTAATCTTTACTGCGTAGTCAGATTGTTTGCAGATGCTACATCCTTATCATCCTAAGCATCCACGAGCGAAAGTGTTGCAGCCATTCAAACAATTTTAAGTCAGGTTTAAAAAAATAACCATGTTGTCAAAACAATAGCTAGTTACATTTAAAAGAGGAAAAGAGCAACAAAGACCCACAGAAGTCCTTTATTTCTAGATACACCCTCTCGTAATTATTACAATATAGTTTTCTTAACTTCAAATATGCACTCAGGCTTTTACGAATTACATTAAATGTAAATAGCATTCTCATAATGACAATATAATTTCTTCTTATCAAAGATCTCGGGAATATTTAGCAACTTCAATATTATGTAAAAAGAACGGCCTTAAATCTAATTTATTTAGCTTCCCTTAGACCCAAATAAGATAATGAGTCATTGGTTTGGGATAATTGCACTATGAAAACTATGAAAACTTTGAAAATGACAGATTAGAAAAAAAACACAAGTAGAATAGTAACTGGCACCACTCGTTCAATCAGTTTGTGTTATTTATATAAAGAATTTTCTTGGATAACTTTTAACGAACGAAGATATCATCAAAACATAATTCTAATGTACAAAATAAAAAGTAACATCATGGTACTTGATTATTTTGTTAAACTAGTTACTAGAACAAAACATGTCGATATGCCTACAATCTTAGACAGCGAGGTGTTTTGTTTTATTTTTTACAATAAACACAGCAATGCTTGACAAATCATTTTCCCTTCCGCTATAACCTTATGGAACACACTACCTTCTTCTTTAAGAAGTATGGAAATCTTGGCTCCTTTAAATGAGGTATATTACAAACCAGATTTACTGCAAGTACTGTAGCAACATATTTTTCACTGCATTCGTTCCATTTTACATACAAGTTAACGTAACAAATGCAGTGAATTTAAAAGCCATTTATCACTTAGCCGCATTTTTGAAGATAATCTTTGTGTTTTATGTAAAACATTCGAAAGTGTTCATATTTCAACCTTACACATTACAATAAATTAAACTTTTTCACGCCATAAGAAATATTACACATTAAACTGCAGCCTTCTTCTAACCGGCAGTCCTGAAATATCTTTTGAAGAATGGCAATAGATTGCTCAACTTTTTTGTCATTTTATATCTTGTTAAAGACATTAAACATTGGAACATGGTCTTATCTGGCTTGAAACTGTGATCACAGTGGGAGGTTAAAAGATTGTGGAAAGGAAATAAGGGTGGGTGGGTCTAACCGACCTGACACAACCTCATGGTGCAGGAATATCAGGAAGTGTGTGTGTGGGGGGGGGATTTTAGCGCTAATTGTTTTACGTACGACCTCGTCAATTCTGATACCTCTGTATATAATAAACTAAACAAGTGTCCAGCTGTGATCTGACAGCATGATGCTATCGCTTGTTGTTGTTTTGTTGTGAGTTTTTTGGGGGGTGCGGGCGGAGGGGGGAACTCTTTAAAACACCAATACATGGGTTTGAGAATAAAAGGTGTTCAAACTATACCAAAACAGGCCGGCAGTTGTTCATGAAATACTAATATTTAATAATGTTTCCGAGATAACTTGTGAAAATCGAGCATTGATTTGGCATATACTTCCGTATTAAATCGCCGACAGTCAACAAATGGCGCAAGCGGTATTTGGGACTAGCATTCAAAACAACGACCGGTACACACGACCTGTACGCTCTACCATAGTAATTCTGTGAATCTCCAGCGGGGTGATAGGCCATTACAGGTATGCCCTTCCCATCGTCTATATTACTGATGTGTTCTGATCTACTCAAAACAATTTACGTTAAGTGAGGTAAGAGGCTCCGTAAGTCTACAATTTCATTAAGGAGAACTGAAGAGAGACGAAAAATAATATAAGAAGGTGTGTCAAAAGAAAAGAATGAAATGGCCTTATAAAGAAATAGTAGACAGACGAAGAAGAGAATATAAAAATAACACAGGATTTAATACGTAGAGATAAGATGAATACTAACGATGAGAATACAAAAGAGTATCTGAGCATACTTACATCGTATTTTAAGAAATTCGATTCGAAGAGTCGAGAAAGAGTTGCATGTAAATAATCACAATGGCGTTGCAATGGTTGTGTCAAGAATAAATTTATACGAATGTGCTTTATTGGTCGGTATAGACAGATTGATAGGCATTCGTTTCCCTTGACGTTTTGTGCCATCATGAAAACTTCTAATGAATTATTGACATTTCAGTAAATTGAATGGGCCTAATGCATTGTTAAGTATACTCATATGATTTCGGCATTATTGTAACTATATCGTCGCTCTCATATGGTTTCGGCATTATTGTAACTTTATCGTCGCCAGTCATCTTAGCGAGTGACCATAGTGGTCGTATGCATAACATTTAATATGTTGTATTCCATTCCAGTCACATTTCCTTAATACGTATTGCTAAAAGATTTGTCAAATATAAAGCGTCTATTTTTAGGAATGCACTAGTACATCCACTTAAACTTATGAAAGTGGGTACAATGACTATATTTATTATAAACCATCTCTAAATATGATTTTAAAGTGCTTACGTTGTTTTTACAAATTCTCAGTTTATTGTGTCCTATGGACGCATTCAAAAGATTCACGGTATAAACACTCGACATTGAAGTTACTCCTGAAACGTAACCTACAAACCCAAAACACCCTGCGACAACAATGTATATGATTTTAACTTCTGTAACTCAGAACTTTGTAGGTTTGTTTCAGTTTTTAGATTCAAACAGACAATGAAAATAAGTAAAAGTGTACTTACTTCAACTTATAGTAACATATGTTTAATCCATTGGACTCGGAATTATCATTTTCGTCACTGTCACTATCACCTTGAGCATCTATCGGGAGTAAGCTAGGATCAGAAGGCACTTGTAACGTCATTTTCGCGTTAGGTGGTGTTTCCAGCGTCATTTTGTGGAAATTTAATGTATCCGCATCACTTTCGCCTGTTGTAAAATCACAAGAACGGGTCCCCGTTTCCGTATGACTCTGTAAGGTGGTCGCCTTAGCGATTGGTCTTATATTAGTACCACTAATATCTCCTCGGGGCACAGTGCCGTTGAGAAGCAGAGCGTTATGGGAATATTTAGTGTGTAAGTCGCTCGTTCCGTTGGTGGAGGCCCATGGGTGAAAATCCCCATTCATGGTGGAATACAAACGTGCAACAGCCGGTGCTGTTACCTTGACATGCTACCAAATGTTCACCTGCGACTGGTTTCGGAAATCTCGCACAACGCTCGCGCAGACGTGCTAACAAATTTACCGTGACCGACAGATGGCATCAAGCTGTGCCATGCGCATGCGTACTAAACAGAAGCAACTGAACGAGAACAGCAGCTTCCGGTTGTAGGTTTGTTTAAAAGCTGACTTTTGCATTTTTGTTTTATTTGTGAAAAGCGAGGTAGTAGTAGTGGTAGCAGCAGTAGTTGTAGAAGTAGTAGTGGTAGTGGCAGTAGAAGCAGTAGTAGTAGTAGTAGTAATAGTAGTAGCTGTAATAGTAGTAGTAGAAGTAGTAATAATAGCAGAAGTGGAAGTAGTAGCAGTAGCTGTTATAGAAGTAGTAGTAGTAATAGATGTAGTAGTGGCAGTGTTTTTATAAGAAGTAGTTGTAGCAGTGGCGGTAATAGTAATAGTAGTAGTAGCAGTAGTAGTGGCAGTTGTAGTAGTAGTAGTTGTAGTAGTAGTAATAGTGATAGTGGCAGTAGTAGCAGTAGTAATATAGCAGTAGTAGAAGTAGTGGTAGTAGTAGTAGTAGTAGAAGTTAAAGTAGTAGTGGCAGTAGTAGCAGTAGTTGTTGTAATAGTAGTAGTAATAGTAGTAGTAGTAGTAGTAGTAGAAGTAATTGTAATAATAGTAGTGGCAGTAGTAGAAGTTGTGGTAGTAGTAGCAGTAGTGGCAGTATTAGTAGTAGTAGTCGAAGTAGTAGTAGTAGTAGTAGTAGTAGTTGTAGTGGTAGTAGTAGTAGTAGTAGTAGTAGTAGTAGTAGTAGTTGTTGTTGTAGTGGTAGTGGTAGTAGTCGAAGTAGTAGTAGAAATAGTAGTAGTAGTAGCAGTAGAAGTAGTAGTAGTGGTAGTAAGAGTAGTAGTCGTAGTAGTAGTAGTAGTAGTCGAAGAAGTTGTAGTATAAGTCGTCGTAGTAGTATAGTAGTAGTAGTCGAAGTAGTAGTAGAAGTAGAGTAGAAGTAGTAGTAGTAGTAGTAGTCGAAGTAGTAGTAGAAGTAGAAGTAGTAGTAGTAGGAGTAGTAGTAGAAGTAGAAGTAGTAGTAGGAGGAGGAGGAGGAGGAGTAATAGTAGTAGTAGTTTGTTTTGTTTTTGTTACATCGCACCTTCACAATTATTGTCATATTGGCGATGTCCAGGGCTGGAAAACTTCCCCACATGAAAGTTCTTGCCCCGACCAGGACTCGAACCCACGCGGTGAGGGAATAAGGATAGTAGTATTAGTAATAGTAATAGTAGAAGTAGTTGTTGTTGTTGTTGAAGTAGTATTAGTAATGGTAGTAGTAGTTGCATGGTAGTGGTAGTTGTAGTTGTAGTAGTAATACTAGTAGTAGTAGTGGTGGTAATAGTAGTAGTAATAGTAGCAGTAGTGGCAGTCGAAGGGGTAGAAGCAGTGGTAGTAGTAGTAGTAGTAGTAGTAGTAGTAGTAGTAGTAGTAGTAGTAGTAGTAAAAGTGGCAGTTGTTGTAGCAGAATTAGTAGTAGAAGTAGTAGTGGTAGTATTTGTAATAATAATAATAGTAATAATAATAATAATAGTAATAATAATAATAATAATAAAAGTAGTAGTAGTGACCTTAGTAGTGGGGGTAGTAGTAATAGTAGTAGAAATAGTAGAAGTTATACTAGTAGTGGCATTTGTAGCCGTAGTTGTAGTAGTAGTAGTTGTAGCAGTAGTTGTAGTAGTAGTTATAGTAGTAGCAGTAGTTGTAGTAGTAGTGGTAGTAGTAGTAGTAGTAGTCGTAGTAGTAATAGTAGTAGTAGTGGTGGTTATAGTAGTAGTAATAGTAGTAGTAGTAGTAGAAGTAGTAGTAGTAGGGGCACTAGTAGTGGTTGTAGCAGTAAAAGTAGTAGTAGTGGCAGAAGTTGTAGAAGCAGTCGAAGTAGTAGTTGTAGTAGTAGTAGTAGTCGTAGTAGTAATAGTAGTAGTAATAGTAGTAGTAGTAGTAGTAGTAGTAGTAGTAGTAGTAGTAGTAGTAGTAGTAGTGATAGTAGTAGTAGTAGTAGTAGTAGTAGTAGTAGTAGTAGTAGTAGTAGTAGTAGTAGTAGTAGTAGTAGTCGTGCGGTATGATAAACATTGCTATGGTTTGACTCACGATTTGTGTGCCACACTTATTGCAGTGAGTTTCTAAAAAACAATTCTGAGTCGTGTTTTGAACGTTTTGCGCAGCAATTTAAGAGGACAGAACATAGTTTAGGCCTATATAGTTTGTATTTCTAAAAGCCAACATATCTTAGGATAAACAATGTCATTGATGCAGACCAATTCAAAACAAGAAAACGCACGGATGTGACACATCCAAGGAGACGTAGAGAGCATGCGCATTAAAGAAGAGTTATAGTCTGGGAACTAAATACTCTCTTACAATGGTCAATTCATTACATCGATATTTAAATGACGAACGGTAACTCTGATGGAAACAAAACTATCTGCTGCTTTACCGTCTTCTTTGTTCTTTTCTACATCTGCAATTACAAGCTGTATCATTAACATCGACATACTCGGTTTCTTGTGTTAAGCAATACCTAGCCAAACAGCTGCGAATTCCTTTTAATCCTGCTACTTTTTTATAATTGCAAGCTACACTTTATTGTTGCAAGCTACACCGTTAAAAACGGAATACTCTTTTCTTAGAAAATGGCCTCACCGAACAACTGCGATATTCTGTTATTGACTGCTACACTGCTGTCCAATAAAAATGCATTCCATCAGAGCAGCTCAAACAAGAAACAAAGAAGATGACCTTGATCACGTGTTTATACAATGCAAGTTGTCACTGCGTAAAATTGATTGTCTTTAGGTTTGGAGAATCGAACGCACCATCATATATTTCAACGTATTATTTATAATATTGAATTGCATCTTGTTTATTTATCAGTTGTAACAATTGACTCATAAGATGGCGACAGCATTCCATTTATTAGAGCGAGTAACGTACCATTTGCACAATGTAAGTCATTAATCTGAGTGACCGCTGAATGAGTGCATGACACCTTTTGTTATATTAAAAGTTAATAGGCTTGACTGAAGTATTTGTATATTCTAGCTGTAGAAAAAGTCCACACCTTATGCAGGTTGAATTTGGAATGCTTATTGTATGCTTTTCTCTATTACGTGTTTTGAATGATTATATTTACAAGCAATGGAAACAAAACAACTTAGTTTTTATAAAAATCAAACCTTTGTTAAATGTCTTTTTTACTTGATAATTTTTTATTTAGACAGTTGTCAAATATGTTAATCTTTCAGGTAAATAAGAGATTTCAAGCAATTTTTTTTATTTTGTTGTCTTAGAAAACAATGCTTATTTTATTTACTCTTTGAACTGGAAAGATAAAATGTACCTATCCACACCCAGAGCAACATTTAGTTCGTTATATTTCTTATGTAAAGAGCAGAATTTATCGTGACAGAGTGTATTTTTTAGCTCCTCATTACGGCAAAATAGTATCATTGTGCTATATTATAATCATTTATTTTAAAAAGTCATAAATGTGCATGCGCAAGTCAGTAGATTCTGTTAGGGTTTTTTTCTTGACAGCTCAGAAACAATATATTTTCATTTCTTTTGCACAATCTTACCCTTTTTAACATATTCTTAAAATGCATATAACAACTTACCAAACTTAAGATCTTTACCATACAGTTGCAGTCCAAAGTAAATTAATCGATAAGCAAAGAATATAAGATAGCGTCTACTGCTATCAAGAAACACAGACTTTCCGTAAAAGTTTTAAAAATATTACACTGACTTCCAGGTAGGATTTACATGTTTATTTTCACGTAAAACTTAAATTAATACAACAACAACAACATATAAGGATTAAAATGAGATCTTCCTACAGTATTAAATATGTCATGTTGTCTTATATGTTAATTTCATGGGGTGTAAGCAATAAATAAACTAAACCAGAATAGAAGCACCTTTATCACAGAGATACTAACAATAAAATACTTGCCATTCTGAAACCTTTCAACACATAAATTTCAGCAATATTACAAAATATACTCAATGTACTGCTTGCAACCAATTACACTGCCCTCTTAATAGAAATATGCAAATGAGGTCCCTTATTTACAAGAAGGCCCTTAATCTGATAAAGAAAGTTTGGTTAAGCATTTCACAAAACCTAACCTTTCCTAATTTATATGTATGTCAACAAACAAACACTCTTTTCATTAAACACCCACAACTGCTTATGTTGGTTGAGGACCTGACCTAACAAAAAAAAAAAACAATCTTATCCTGTGTGACCTTTAGTTAAACATAAAAAACTTCATTTCTATGGCATCAAACACAACACCTTTTGATGCATTTCTTTGATAATCGACCACACTCTAGCCTGTGTCACATGCTAGACCAATGTCCGCTGGATCTCACTAATGTTTATATATATATATATATATATATATATATATATATATATATATATATATATATATATATATATATATATATATATATATATATATATATATATATATATATATATATATATATATTCATAGTCTGTCTTATTTTATATAAATTACCACCCTAAATACATCACGGCATCTGTTGGATTCTTTGCTGATTGTACAACACTGTTCCGTTTACTATACAATGGATCTTAATCCGACATTCTGCAGAAATGCGAAACTGGCATGTGCTTTTCAGCCAATTAAAGCGTAATTTAATTAATATCACGACTAAAAAAATACCTTTTCTGCACAAAACCGGATTGAAGTCTGTTTCATCAGCAATTTATATTGGCACCACAATCTTACTTAACTTGGAACACTCACATCGAATGAAAGGCAAATAAAACCTTTTGTTTCTTAAAAAGAAAGTACAAATTTACCCCCGTCATTCATATCAATAGCTGCCAATACACTTGTCAGACGTCAACTTGAAAAGAGTGAATCTGTGTGGTCCCTTTAATCTGATAGAGCGATTAACAAGTTGGGGGCTGTCCAAGAACAGCCGAGAAGACAATTAATGGCTACATCAGAACAAATATGATGCCATCTCTACAGTGGCAAAGACCAACGGATAAAAGGCCAAAAACTTTGTTTATTTTATCGCATCAACTCTTCTCTTTCAGTTCATTAACACAATTACGCAACGCAGAATCCATGGCTTAACCGACATTTACTACCCTTTACGCACATTTCAACAAATTTCGACTTTTACAATTATTCATGTTTTCACTGGAGCATCCTGATATATTGACACTTCCCTTGCATCGTTCACCATCGTTTGGCCTTTAAATACACAATTAAACATTTTATTTTTTATTTTTTTCAGTTAACACCATTTTCATTCTTTGTAATAATAATCCACTTTTCCTTTTTTTTTACTCGTTATTTCTTGTCATCTTCTAACAGCATCTATTCTAAATCTATACTAGCAACGCACATGTCAAGTTTCCAGAAAGGGATGTGACATAAACGGAAGAAAAATAGATATTTTAATTACATAGTATAATTTCTTCTTGGCAAAGGTTCTTTGAAATTGTTTTATATACAATGAAAACTAATGGTAAAATAAATATTGAGTATCAATTCCTAAATTACATATATTAATACAATAATATCCCATAATATCCAAAGCCAAAGGATCTAATCACCACTTCATGTTTGGAAAGACAACTGTAACCTGGCTTGACTTTGTACCTTGTACGAGAGAACTGCTGAGTTGATTTCGGGGCTTTGTCATGAAAAAATATTGACTAAAAGATTACGTTTACGGTACATGTCATTGTACTTTTATGGATTTCAAGTGATTAAGAATAAATACAAAAATGTTCGCCACATGATTTGTTGAACTTTGGAAATGCTTAAGAATGTTAAAGTGGTAATTCCCATAGAAACTTTTCAATATTCAAGCTGCAAGTGGAGTTTTTTGTGTCACTGACGACCTCAAAAGGAACCATGATCAATATCACTACACATAACCATTATGTAATGTTTGTTGCAGTGTGTTGACGATGATTACATATTCGAAATTGCTTTATACATATGTGCATACATTTTGATTTGTTATTATCTTAAAAATAAACATGACGCTTATTTTATTAATCATTTTTTCCAACAATTTACTTTTTGTGTGTTTCACTTTTTATGGTATATACATTGCTTCTTGCACAACACCGCAGAGAATTACGTAAGTCAAAATGGCGGACTCCTAGTCGAAAAATTTGGTAAGTGAAGGCAATTCGGATTATTCCAACCCATGCATTATTCGAAGTAAATCGGGGGGTCTTCGAATAATCGAAGTTTGACTGTACAATTAATGTGGCACGAACGAGGTATTGGAAAACATTAAAAAACAGAATTGTACAATATAAGAGTATGTCTCGCTAACAACGTTGATAAGCTTGATCCTGTCGTTGTTGTTCTTTTTCCATTAAAAAAAATAAGCAAATATGTTTCGATGAGCAATTTACAGTACGAAGGTTAAAATCAAGAGATGAACTAAATAATTATTTATGTTATAAATGAAAGCAATCCTGAACTTGGGCAGACGATTGTCCATGAAGATTTTAGATGAGGAAAGTGATATCGAAAAGAACACAGTTGATTGGTAAATTAACTGACAGGACTGAGCAAAAAGTCGAAAACGATCTGCCGAAAGTGAAAGCAAAATTATTCTGCAAAAAGAAATGAACAAATAAGTGCTCTCTCAGATGAATGAGCAAAAGCATTTATAAAATGGCAAACTACAAAGAAAACGCAGAAACTGTTATTACTGGGGCGTTACACTTTCTTGATGGCTGTGAATTACAAAATTAACTCTCATGAATGCCTGCCTGGTGAGGAACAGTATACTTAATTAAGAGAGAGGGAGAGAAGACAGAGAGAGGAGAGAGAGAGGAGAGAGAGAGAGAGAGAGAGAGAGAGAAGAGAGAGAGAGGAGAGAGAGAGAGAGGAGAGAGAGAGAGAGAGAGAGAAGAGAGAGAGAGAAGAGAGAGAGAGAGAAGAGAGAGGGAGAGAAGAGAGAGAGAGAGAGAGAGAGAGAAGAGAGAGGAAGAGAAGAGAGAGAGAGAGAGAGAGAGAGAGAGAGAGAGAGAGAGAGTAACATATAATACATGGTTTAAGGGCTAAGACAATAAATAATCGATAATCGCGTATTATCCAATCGATCCTGTCATTCTAGTTTGCCCCCAGAAACCCCAGAAAACTTTCAATTTACTAAAACAATCAGCATATTTCATAAGACATTTGTTTTGTACCGGCGGATGAAGCTGATAATATCATCTTTCGGATGAAGCCATTACTGCAAAAAGTACTGAGTGCTGGGGTATCCCCCACTGGTAGATTATAAGTACCTACTTTCACATTCAAACTGACATTGGCAGTCATTAACAGAAATCACAACGGCTCAAAACTTTTATAGTAACATGACAAAAAATCCTTCGGTATACTTGATTTTAAAATTCGTATATTCAAGTTCTAGCACGGCATCTCTAATCTGTATTTTTTATTTATTTTTTTATTTTATTTTTTATTTTTTTATTATTATTATTTTTTTTTTTTTTGTCTTAGTGAAATTCGCGATTACGCCGTGAACTATTATAAAAAGGCGTATAAAATATGCAAGACGCATGTTTTGGACCACAGATAATTTTTTAAAAGTTTAAGATAAATTTCAAGGTTAAAAGTTCAGTTGCTCTGCTGTTAGTACTTAATGATGTTTTCTACTTGTTAACACTTATTGTTGGGGGTGACACTTGCTAGTGAAATGCATCAATAAAAGCAATGAAAACAATATGCTGTCCAACAGTTCATTCTAAGGAACTACACAAAGTAGACATGTATGGGTTGTGAATAGTCAGTAGACTAGTGAATGGTATTCCCATAGGAACCACCACCATTGTGTGCCGATAAGTTTCATCCTTTTTATATGAAGCTTAGATTTGTTTTACCTCCCTCATACAGCCATATCATTAAATCGTTCAATTTAGAATGACACTTGACGATAGGCTTACTTTCTTCGTTCAAATGAATTTTCTGACTTTCCCACCTGTTAAACTACAAAGCAAATTCTTGACATAAAACAGAACATTTTAGGCATTGCAATCGCAATTTTCAATGGTAAAGTTTGTACTAAAATTTATGACAAAAAAAAAAAACAACAACAAAACTTTTTCAGTTTGAATGTATGGAATTGCCCATGCCTTTTAAGGTGAAAAACCTTGTGCTACGCCATATGAGATTCATATTTCACAGCTTACTAAGTTTGTCAGGTTTAATGGGATATAATAACGTAACGACCGCATAGGTAGAAATAATTATAAGCACTGAAAACCAGCCTCGCTGCTGGATTAACTCTTCAGAGACGCGGTTTAAGCGGCTTCCAAAGTTGCGCGGTTACGCAACGGTTACTGTGGCTGGTGTATGGATGGGTGACCGTAGGAGAGCGCATCAGTAGTGACAGCGGTGGGATAGAGTAAATACTATATAGGAGTTACTTGGACTTCCAAGGTCAAGTACCGGGACGAAACTTCTTGGAAAGGGAAGTAATGTAACGACCACAGAGGTAGAGATATATATCACTGAAAATCTGCCTCGCTGCTATGTTTATTCCTTAGCGATGCGGTTTAAGCGGCTTCAAAAGTCGCTCGGTTAAGCAGCAGTTATTTTTTCTGCTGTATGAAGATGGGTGACCGTTGGAGAGCGCCGGTCTGCATTACAATAAGGTGGCAAAAACTGAGGAATATTGTATAGCTTTAATATGAAACCAATAAAAAAATCACAACTTTACCTTTTTCAAGAATAGCTAACCACCTTCCTACCGAATCAAGATAACTTTTTATGATGCTTACATGTCATTAATTATCGATTATTGTTCAGATATTTGGGGAATAAGCAGCACAGCCGACTGTGGAGGAAAATTTCTAAACTACAAAAGAGGGTATTAACAATTACAACGCTTCAAATGTATCTCCCAAAAATCAAAAAGACAAATTATACAAAGAGTTGAACATTTTAGCAAGTGATAAGAAACAACGTATCAAATCGGCGCATTGATGTATAAAGCCGCTCACCATTTAGCCCAAGACTATCTTTGACATGCCATTCATTTTTGTAGATTACATTGGGAACACAGACAAGTTAATCATTGTAATGTGCAAGTTGAAAGACGTAGATGTTAAAGAAAGCATTCAAATGCCGCGGAGTTAAGTTATGGAATAGCTTGCTGTTATGTAATAGAAAAAGCTTTGATAGCAATAGTTTTATGACAATGCCATGCACTTATTAGATGGCTCAACATGAAGATGAAACGCATACATTTTCGCTTAGATATAAATTATATATGAATATTAATATTACAGTCACAATGATAACAATAACAATTGCAAATATGCACTTCGGGAATAAGTTTTATGTATTCTTTGGAGAATGTCTTAATATCATTATAACATTATTGCTTTAATTATGGAGATGTTTATATTAGGGATGTCAACGGATACCAAATTTGGGATCCCGACATCCGTTGAACGATCAGTATGGATATCCGGATATAAAACTGTGTTAATAGTAATGCTGCTGTCGGATGTGTGCGGAGAAAACTATCGTTTCCATAAACATAATTAAATCGTCATTTCTATGGAAGTCAACGTTTCCACAAACATTCATAATTTTCATAACTCATAATTTTAATAATTAAAGAAATACGAACAACAAAACAGTTGATAATTTATATTCACAATAAATCAAATAAATACCTGATCAAAGAAAAACTTGCGAACATGCGAAGCACATTTTTTTGAAAACGTACATTATTTAATACGCCGTTTGTGTCCTATTTAGTAAGTCATATTAATTTGCAATTGTCCAGTCTTCCTCTGGTAGCGTCGCGTGATTCTTGTCCATACGCTAGCTCCACGATGCGGTAATTTCGTTTTGTGTTGGATTTGCCAACGGAACTCACAAAATGTCGCCAAACATCGGACTGTAGATTGGAAGGCATTACTTATGATTTGTTTAGAAATTGGATGTGAATATGTCAAGATCGCAATATCGAATAAAACAAAATAATATCATCAATTCATTTATAGAATTCAAACTGACTTAATTAAACATGAGTAACTGATTTATAAACTCCGTATGCACATATACTTGATTTTTATTTGAATCTTCATCATTCTTTGTCTATTCCAGAAATATTTTATTGATAATTCTCATCCTTTCCATTCTCTATTCAAGCTATCACTGACATTCAAATTACAACGATGCATTGTAGTATGTATTTGAATTGTTGTCGAAGGCCTCTCTTAGAAAAGAGGTATTTGTATTTGTTAACGTATATGACTTATGAGTTGCCTTTGATAAATACAGATATTATTACGATTATTTTTATCATTATTGTTGCTATTATTATTATTGTAGTTGTTGTTGCTATTATTATTATAAAAATTATTATTATTGCTGTTGTTGTTTTAAGGTTATTATTATTATTATTATTATTATTATTGCTGTTGTTTTACTATTATTATTATTATTATTATTATTATTATTTTTATTATTATTATTATTATTATTTTAATTGTTATTACTATTCTCTGCGGTGCTTTCGGTGCCGCACATCAAGGATCTTCTTTTTGTTGTAATAATATGTTGTTACACCCTTAACGTTCCTAAAGTCTGTATTTGCGGCTTAAATGTCTAACGAATTGTACTCTTATCCCTTTTTAAAGTATTGCAATAAATAAAATTGCTAAAATAATCACGATGTTTACATAAGATTGCGTCAACGCGTAGAAAAAGTTTGTTACAATCGGATAAATTACACGTTTCCTAAATCATGCCGTTATTCTTTTAAAAAAAAACATGTTATTAACTTCCCTATATTGTTTACCATCTTTATACATATATACTGAACTCCGGTGCGCCGGTGATTCTTAACGGACCTGTGTCTAGGGTTTTTCTCCACCAATAATAAGCCGTCGACTTGCGGATCGGGAGGTCGTGGGTTCAAATCCCGGCCGAGTCAAACCAAAGACTTTAAAGTTGGTAGTAGTGGCTTCACTCCTAACGCTCGGGACTTAGGGGACAGTATTACGCCTGACCCGTCGGTGTCAGTATAATGGACTGGCCGGGTTCAGTCCCTGGGCACCTAATGAGAGCCCCTGTGCTAAAATGATAGAAATGTCGCTGCTCAGTATCGGCAGAAATGCCGGCAAATTCCATCCCAGTAATTAGCGGGTCGTTGCCAATATGGCATGAATCGTTGCGATATAACTAAAAGTAAATATATAAATAGACTGCTCATTCAATGAGCGCAGTAAATAAGAGCAGCAGGTGACGCTTGAACCTTTCCGAGCACCAATCGACTGGCTTACTCATAGATGTCATATGCAGTACAGGTACATGTACATAGTAATAGATAAATGTTCTGGTTTCTCTTTTTCGATTGCCTGAAGCAGTGTACGCTTGTTTTTCTGTATGTCATCCAATCTACGATGCATGTGAATCTGTTTGATGTCAACCCATCTACCACGGATGATTTTTCAGACAGTGTAAGTGTGCGATTCTGTTTGATTTCAACCTATCTATGACGCCAGCTGTTTCAGACAGTGTAAATGTGCGATTCTGCTCGATTTCAACCTAACTATGACGCCAGCTGTTTCAGACAGTGTAAATGTGCGATTCTGTTTGATTGCAACCCATCCATGACGCCAGCTGTTTCAGACGGTGTAAGTGTGCGAATCTGTTAGATGTCAACCCATCTACCACGCATGCTTTTTCAGACAATGTAAGTGTGCGATTCTGTTTAACATCAACACATCTGCGACGCATGCGGGTAAGACAGTGTAAGTGTGCGATTCTGTTTGATGTCAACCCATCTGCCATGCAAGCTTTTTCAGACAGTGTAAGTGTGCGATTTTGTTTGACATCAACTCATCTATCACGCCACCTGTTTCAGACAGTGTAAGTGTGCGATTCTGTTTGATGTCAACCCATCTACCACGCATGCTTTTTCAGTGTAAGTGTGCGATTCTGTTTGATGTCAACCGATCTACCACGCATGCTTTTTCAGACAGTGTAAGTGTGCGATTTTGTTTGCCATTAACCCATCTACGACGCTGTATTATTGAAGCTTCAGAACTAGCTCCCTGGCCATGTTTATAGCTTGTTTCAGAATTCGTCTGGGTTTGTTTTTGTTTTTTTTGCATCTTCCGTTTCTTTCTAGTAAGGGACTTTTCATTTTTGTAACGGACAAAAAAGATCATAAAGGTTATGATCCGTCCTTTTTAAAGCTTCCATTTTTTTCTAAAATGTAAGCGAATTTTCTTTATTGGTGACTGAACAAGACTCCTGCTCATGTAAAGGCACAAGGAAAAACGGTGGATAGTTGATTAATATGGCACGACTGGACAGGCAAATATGGCGCTGTTCATTTCGTTTCAGAAGCCACCAATATAACACAAAAAACAAACCTAGAACACCAACAAGTAGCTTTTACCAAGACTGTTTAAGTAAACCATACTTTGTTTGCATTTTCCTCATTATTTGTGTCTGAGAATTTCAATTAAACACCCCTAACACCTCCTTATTAGGTAGTGTCGTATTTTAAGCATTTTTAAAACGCACTTTGTAAGTCAATTAACGCATGGAGCATGCCAGTATATAAAAATTTATTTTTAAGAACAGACACATGCATGTAAGCAATTTGCGGCAGACAGATATAAAAACTCACGTCAATTTGTCACTATTTCCTAGCACAAAAAGAACCACGTTTAATCACTGTATTTTATCTTTAAAATATCCGAAGGGATATAAACACTGTATTTTAAGCAATTGAACAAATCATATTTTAGCTTTAACATTATTTTTTTCATCAGTCATTTGATATCTTCAGTGTAACAAATATATTTACACGATATAATAATCGTAACTAATAATGCATGCATTTTAATTCAGTTTCCAAACAATTTTTTCTATAGAATTCTTTAAATTGGCAAATATGCTTCAATCATTTCTCAAACATGGTACTTTCACACCTTCATCCAACTATCAAAATCACTGAATTACTAGTCCAATACCTATCTTCCTTATTCTGTTACAACAAACATAGCATACCTGGAATAATAACCGTTGCATAATACCATAACTTGTCAGTTTGTCATATGTTTCAATAAGAATGCAAATTATATCAAATGTACATGGACTTGAATTTTATGCTATAATTATGTTATACACTATGCCTTGCAAGTATATGGACATTACCAATTAATTGGTCTGGCCGAGGTGACGTAAGACCAACTAAGCTGAAATTAAATTAAGATTTGTGTGCTTGGTAACCAGAGGTATATTTTGAATTATTAGGTCAAAAGAAATTACCATGAAAAACCAACAATGTTTTAATGCAAAGCATAAAAATGCTTGACGGTTTTAATTTGGAATAACAAATACACCGAAAACATTTTTTTCTCAGAGTTTTAATAAAAAAGACTATCATAGTTAACCTATGAAGTTCTCTTCCATAATATATATAACGTATGCAACAAAATAAAATTTCTGTATTATAAAATTCTTCTGTCACACATTTTCACAATGTTTTCTTAATTTCAATTCACACCCGATCTATCTAAATCATGAATACAACTAGATCACAGTCTTAAATTCCATTCCACAACTCTTTTTCACTATTTGCTTAATCAGCACTTGTTACCTTTCTCATGCTTCTAAAATTAAATTATTACTACATTTTTTTAAGATTCTGAAATGGGCAGGCAATGACTGCACTTATAGTCCATATGTGAACAGTAAACTGGTTGCTATGACCATACAAAACCTTGAACATTCACACCAATTGGGACACCTCGGGCAATTCCGTTGTCGGGACACCATTCCTCGGATGTATCTGGTGCAATGATACTCAAAGAAATCACGATCATTTTGTTCGCTGGAAGTCGGAAGAATATGCTTAAAATGTAGTTCGCACAAAACATAAGTTTTCAATTGCGTCGTTTGACAGCTGTGTCTTTGCTGCGCCGGGTAAATTAAACTTGGATGATTTAAATTTGAAGCAGCCACAATGTGAAATTTTACAGGCATCGTACTATAGAGAGCTGTCATCCGAGCTACCATCTTTGTTTTGACGTCTGTCACAAAAGAAGTCCCATTTAGGGAAATGGCTAAGGTAATCCGACTACCTACATACATCCGAGAGATAATTCGTGAATTATCCGAGGTGTTCCGATTGCATTCACACTACAATCAACTTTCTCAACCATATAAACAAAATCTTAACATGATCATATACCTTATCTTTTACTTAACAGTCATCCTAATAAATGCAGTAGTTTAATTAGAGACATTAGTGGAAAGTCTCCCCCCGAATAATCCTTACATGCAAGTAGGTCCATTTATTTGGTTTACTTATTTTTTTTTTGGCTTTTACTCCTAGAATTGTTTGTTCACTTTTATACTTTTCTTGTGATACCTAGATTCATCATCATCTACCAACACTTCCATTTTGTTGTTTAAATAAAATATCTGTATTTCAATGGCTGGAGACTCAAATTTATGTAATTTGAAATAAGAAATTTTTGATATTGCACCATCTGCAAAAGTACAGTCGATAAAGTCCAAGAATTCCAACTAAAAGGACCTACCTACTGTTTGGACCACCTCAGACATTATCTAACAAGGGGGACAATTTAAATTTCAACAATGTCCCCCATTGGGTTCTAACATATGTATGATATTCCTCCAGTTATTTTTATCAGTTTTAACTAGTACCCAGTTACATTTAGAACAACTATTACCAGCATTACTTAGCAACACATACAAGCAGAGGCATATGTGAGCAGACGCTTGCAAGAGACTTGGCAGCAGAGAGTGCAGATTTCGATCACAGTTCCAACTGTAACCTGTCTGATCTTGACCCTCTGCTTAAGGATGATTAATTAATGCTAAGCAGATTTATCCAAGAAAAAACAGTATAAACAAAGAAAAGCAAATTACATCCCTATAATTTATAAATTAATTTAGAGTCTTTTAAAAGTTAAAGAGATGCAGATTCTTAAAGACAATTAATACAAAGCAGATCAATATGTAACAATATATTTATATATTATGGAAAACTTACTTATGGCAGACAGATTTCATACATAATATTTATTTTAAAACAACAAATTAAAAACTTGCATGAGCATGCATGCAAAGGATGCCATAAAAAATTGAATACATTTAAAATCTACCTCCAGATGGACGAAATAAATGGGAAAGTACAAAAAAAAGACAACACACATAGTATGTTCTTTAGTCAGCTTTTTTAAATGTAAGAAAAGTATATTCAGACCCTGTTCCAGACAAGTTTGACCAGGACATAAGAAGTAGACACCTTCCGTGGTGCAGACACATGGAAAAGATGCTGCTGCTAGGATACAGTCACAAGTATAAATTCGTGGAAGATGCCCACCTGGTCAGACAAAGGAGAAGTTCAAAGCCAAAGAAAAGACAACTCAACAGGGAGCTTTCCCAATAAGGAAAAATGAAAAAGCCCCAGGAGCATTGCCACGCGTACACAAATTTGAAAAGGCACAGGATGAAGGGCTTCACATGCAAGCCAAATGCAAAAGTATGAACATATGTGTGATCGGTCTAAAGTGCAAACACAAGTTACTGCCTGGAACAGTCAGTTGGCAAAAGGGACCGACTGGGGTGCTTAACAACCAAGGCCAGAAGGAATTTTTCATGTGACATTGTCAAAGCCCTATTGAGGGATAGAGACCCAAAATGGAGAGAAGACAACCTTTAAACAACAGTTGCGTTTTACCACTTCTCTTTCGAGTATTGCTAATTAAAAATTTGAAAGCATATAACTGATTTACTTGAAAAACAACAAAATAAATCCATCTTAAAAAGCATTTATGGATGAAATCATTTTCCATTATATAAGCTCTGCTGATAAATATCATACGTAGTTCAAGTCCTTCTTTTCAACTAAGGCCATGAGAACTGCATTTGCTACATTTAAATTGCTGTGCAAATTACTTCTATATGGAAATGTATTCCAGCTGACCTGTGGTTCTGCCAAGACATACTTCTTAGGTCTTCCTTCACCAAAATAGCTGGATGTCACTATAAAGACCCTTACTGAGTCATTGTGATGTATTTTGACAACAATAAGACAAAAAACAAAATTGCTGAGAACAAATATGCCCTAAGAAATGACTGCTACAAGGCCAACAGCATACTGTAGTAAGTACCGTAGAATTTTAAGAATAATACACAACCGTTTTTTGCAACCTTTAATAAATTTATAATTTTACTTATTTTATTTCAGTTAACACTCTGAAAATTGCAATTATTGAGATACATTTATGTTACTTGAGGACTGAGGATTAAAATCATTCAAAATGACTGTCACTGACATACATGTAAGTTATAATGACATGATAGCTCAATAAGCTTATAGCTTGTAGCTAAATAAGCTAATAGCTTGTAGTTCAATAAGGTAGCATTTTAACCATTTTTACAGCTCTGGTAGCCTCACCTGAACATTGAAGTATTGAACTGGTCACTAAAAACAAAACATGCTGTATTGTTAATATCCATAATGGATGTTAAAGAACTCAACCCTTGAAACATAATCACATATATTCTCCTATTAACAGACATAAGCTATAACTTCCTCATAAAAAGGCCAACCCAACGCCAAGCTGTAGTCCCGGATTCGCACTGAAAATAAAAGAACAGGATAAACAATGAGCATATATATATAAAAAAACAATCCTTTAAAATAATACTTAAAATAATTAAGTAAAGTATATGCATTTGCTCTGAATATTATATATTTAAAAAGCACTGGAAAAAATGGGATAAAAGTTATGAATTATAATAGAAGATTTATCCAAAATATGTGAAGGTTAGGTCTAAATTTATAAAAATGGTGTTGATCATAAGATTAAAACTGTGTTGAACAGGTATAGAAATACAGTAAAAAAATTAGAATGAGACTGCCCTCAGACAAGAGTCAATAGTGAAGCTGAACTTACCTATCACCTTTCTGTAGCCACAAAGGGACAACATAGTTCAACTCTAACCGTGCCACCCCACCCAGTCTCAGCGCTATACCAGCACCATATGACAGACGGAGAGACTGCCTAAACAAGTCCAGATTCTCTCTGTTAAATTGGTCTGTGGAAACAGAGGAAAATGAATCTACATACTGATTAAACTTTAACAAAGATGACAAGAATATTTGAGATGGGATAGGATCTGCTAACATTTCTGCCTATACTGTGCATCAACATTTCTATCATTATAGCATAGGGGCATTTATGAGGTGCCCAGGGACTGAACCCGGCCAGTCAATTATACTTACACCGACGAGTCAGGCGTAATGCTATCTCCTTAGCCCCGAGCGTTAGGAGGGAAGCCACTACTACCAACTTTAAAGTCTTTGGTTTGATCCGAAGTCAGCAACTCTAACAGCCTCGTCTTGGGCGCCCCCCTTCTAACAGAAGTCAATAATTTTTCAAATGAGAAAAAATGCAGGTTTATCACATGTTTAACCTAGTGCTAAATGTCATACAAGAGACATGCCATGCCATGAAACCAGGTTTTCAACTATTTAACAAATCCAATCTCAAGCTTGGTCTTCATGCAAGCTTGCTATATCTAACATTTCAGATTGATTGGTTTATCTGAACTGAAGTTATTGACCGGAAACCCTCTGTTTGATGCCGCCCGCCTGCCCGCCCGACCGACCACCATACCCCAATCGAATAACCAGGATTTTCATTGAAAACCTGGTTAAAAAGTATTTTTTCAAAATATACATGAGGCATCATGACACCACACTAGATTATTCAAGCCCGTGATACTATGATGTAAGCATAATAGCAATTGCATGCAAAACCCTTTACCTGCTGTATCAGCAATTAATTTTTCTAACTTAAAACACATTTTTCACAGGATCTAAATTCAAATTTGATTATAACAGTAGGTGTGATTACTAGAAATTGTTATATTCCAGTCTATGCACTGGTTAATGAGATATAAGCTTGACAGTACACAAGGTTTTAATTAGAAATAAAAACAAGTTTTTCCCTAATGCAACCAATTACAAGGTTAGTTTACTGAGATATATTCTTGATTTTTATTATTGTTCCTTCGCACCAACACAATTATGGCCGTATTGGCAATGTTCGGCTAATTATTGGTAGAGGCAGACGCTAGTGCACCACAGGTTAGCTGGACACCTCCCCACATGAAAGTTCTCACCGCAACTGGGACTCGAACACACACGATTTTGGAACAATTATCCCCACTTAAGTCAAAATTGCTGAGGAATGACAGAATGGTAACTTCTGATTATAACCGCCACTCTTCAAAAGTCCCAAAACTGAGACACAGAAGAGCCAAACTTAAAGCGCTAGAATTTTAACTGCCGCATAATGTTTATTTAATTTCATTAATGTTTGTCAGAGACACAACATCATACCAGCACTGATGTTCTGGATATTTCCACAGCTGCCAGCATTGACAAAGAAGTGTGAACGGAAGAGCTCTCCCAAACCACCACGACCAGCACGGAACGGAAGAGGGGTATAGAGATGTAACGCACCCATACAGTACATGTCTCCCCCTAGGGCATTGCCTGAAAGTTGAACAAAAAAATTTAAATGTAAAATTTAGCTGCAGCCATATCATAAAGGTTTTAAAATATATAAATAGAAATGAAGACGAAAAGACTGACAAGGAGAGGAGTTGAGATACATTTATTAGAAAAGGTCATGTATCATGTAAGAAACATAACTACTCATCATACATAAAAAGACAGAAATATCTTCTTTTCATTTGACCACTTCCTTTTTTCTAAAAATTGCTGTGTAGTTCAATTCCCTCAGCGCCCAGCCAGTGAGTGACAATATCAACCACCCTTACCATTGCTGTTTTGCCCCAAATATTTCATACTGAAGTCCTGTAGTAAAGTAAAAAATAGCAACCATTACTAACACCTGCCCATCAACCATACTATCGCCATGTGACCCCACTTCCTTAGAGTCTACCATTACCTAGTTACACCCCACCCATGGACCTTACCATTGATGCGTGGCCCCACTTCCTTAGAGCCTACCATAAATAACACCCTACCCATTAATTTTACCATTGCTGTGTGACCCCACTTCCTTAGAGCCTACTATAATTTACACCCTACCAACCAAAATTCCATACAGCCTTCCATATACAGTAAAACCTCTCGAAGCGGCACCTCTAAGCAGCGGCTACCTCTAAGCAGCGGCAGTTAAATTTCCCCCCAGTAGTTTTCAGTGCATTTTAACCTCTAAGCAGCAACTCCTCCGCGAAGCGGTAAGCGGCCGTGTAAATCTCTTCCCGGAGGCTAGTTTAACCTCTGCGTAGCAACACCAGTGCAGCTATTTTTAGAACAGTATGTCGCGTACACCAGAAATGTCACGCGGTCGGCTGATCACTGCTTGTACCCAGTTGAGAAGGTGTTAATTGGAATCAAGTTGTAGTTGGACGGGAAACCAGCTGCATGCTACAAACATACCGTTGTAGATCTAGGGTATTGTGGGAACGTGTGAAAGAAGTGTCAACTATTGATGATGTTGACGAGTTGGTTTGTTTTCTTTAATTGATCGAAAGATTAAAAGATATCACTGTATTGATTGATTACTTAAAAAGATGTTTACGTTAAATGCTTAATGCAAACTGTCATTGTTTGAGGATGTCTGACTTTAAATTCGATTTTTAATGGTAAAATCTTTGCATGACTCAATACTGGAATATTGGTCATTTTGTCTTGAAATGTCTTATAAAAATGTTTATCTAACGTTAGAGCAGAGTATTACTGCAAGGTGTTAGAACAAGGAAGGTCAGCACAGTCTATTGCTACTGAGTTGGGCTGCGGCAGAACTTAGAAACAGGTCCGTTACTGACGATATTGTTTTTGTAATAGACAAGCAAATGCTGATTGCCTAAAGTACAAAACTATTTAAAAACACACACATTTTCTCGCCTCATTGAAACCTCTGAGCAGCAACACCTCTCAGCAGCAACACTTTTTCTTGCCTCTGCCAGATGTTGCTGTGGAGAGGTTTTACTGTATAACACACACGAATCAACCTTACCATTGCTGTATGACCCCACTCCCTTTGAGCCTACCATTAGATACACCCTGCCCATCAACCATCACCTTAGAGCATGTCATTATTTACACCCAGCCCTTTAACCTTACCATCAATGTGTGATCCCCACCCATCAACCTTACCATCACTGTGTGGCCCCACTCCTTTGATATTGAAACCTCGTAGAGTCAAAGGCCCGCCCAGGAAAAATTTGTCGTTGATAAGGATCTCCTTGTTTGGGTCCAGAGACCTCATCAATCCACCTGCGACTGATACTTGAAACACCTACAAGCCAAAAATGAAGTGTTAGTTTATTGGAGTGGGATTGTCCACCTGCAAGGTGCATGACTCCAGATTGGGGTTCTTTTGTTCAAAATTCAGTCAGGTTGCCGCTAATTATCTTGAGTTGTTCCACTTCACCTAGATGCATAAACAGGTACCTATGATGGCTATCCAGTTTATGGCTTTACAGGGCTACGTGTCAGCTGCTAGGATGTTATTAATGAACACATGTATGCCCAATGATGTGGGGAGTAAAATATTCTGTAAGGCGCCAAAATTAGGATTCAATAGTAATTAGGTATATTACCTTGGCTTGGAAACAGACTTATTATGAATTTATTAGTTGAAACCTGATAAAAGAACTGCCTCTGAAAATAAACATGCTGAAACAGTGAAATTATTAAAGAAAACAAAGGACCATACTCATCAACCTTTAGTGGACATTAATCAAAAAAATACTTCACCCATCTCTGGAAATATCTTTAATTAAAATCCAATTTGAAATAAATCCATTCAGTTATAATTGCTTGGAAATACAGTGCCCACTATCCAAAAGTGATTTCTCTAAAATAATTACCTCACTACCAGTTTGATTTCCCACCTGTCATTTGAAACATATTTTTCTTAAACGGCCATTTTTTTCCCCCTTTTTTGCTTCCATCTCATATTAATTGCCCCTCTTAAGCAGCCAATGATCTGACTTGTCTGATATCTGTCCTCAGCATGTACATTAATTGCGGAGAGAGAACACATGCCACTACTCGGACATGATGAGATGAGAAGCATTTGTGACAGTTACCCACATGATTAGCTATTCACATAATGATAGGAACCACATATTATAAATATCAAGCTGATAATTATTTTCACATTTGTATTCTTGTGTTTGTATGTAAACGTTATATTATTTGAATGACTATTACACAACATCATTGTACACAAGTTTTAAATGCACAGAAAACATTAAAAAAGCATGGGTAGGTTGACAGCAGTAACACTTTAAACACTTTATCCTCCTACAAAAGGTCCATTCTTTGAAGGTCTGGGGCGACTATTAAATCTTTGGCTAATAGCTACGATATTAAATTTAAATGCCAGAGGTTTTCATTTGAAACTATGCTCATGAAATGCATTTTAATGTACTTTAATTTTAATGTACTCTCTCATTTCATTTATAGAAGTTTTTAATGTATAGGCTTGATTAGGATGTGAGTGATATTCCTTAAAGAAAAAATCAAAATTTCAAAGATAATGAAGCAGTGTTATTTATACATACAGAATCCCAAAACAATGCCTGGTTAGCTTGTAGTTCCACATCATTCTTAAAGAACTTAGCGTTGCCTCCCAGACCTGCATATTCCTGAAAAATATAAGAAACTTACTTACAGACATCTTAAATTTGACATGATTTGGTCATAATACATGTAAACATTAATGGCATTATACTTGTTCTGGTTTTTAACAATAAGAGATAAGTTGGAACTAGCAAAAAATGAAATACTGATGTCCACTGTTGAATCTCTAGGCATAACAACAGTACTGTAGACACAGTTTATACAAGACTGCTCTTCATCTTACCAGACAGTGTATTAATCAGAGATTAAACTCATGCAATGGTTATGTATTTAACTAAAAATAAGAGTGCTTCATAAAAACTGCTTAGTGACAATTTTGATTTTGACCAAAAGTTATCTAATTCACCAACCTGAGTCAGTTTAAATAGGGTTCCTTCTGTTGGGAAGATTTTATCATCTCTGTTATCTCGCACATATGTATGCTGAAACACAAACATTCCAATTGAACAAAACTGAGAAAACAGCAGGATAAAACATACAGCAATAAAAAGAAGAGAAAACATTGAGACCAGAAAATGCTGAATTTATTTTTTAGCTATGTTGCTAAGTTAGTACAGGTACTATTTGTTTGTCTCAAAGCATATAAACAAATGAGGAATTATGTCCAAAGCAATTAAAACAGAACATTTGAAATAACAATGCAACTTTATTTGTATTTTTTTACCAGAGGTTGTCATTTGGGCCAAATGGCATCATAATTGAAATCAATATTTGTGATATTCATCTTTAAGTTATTCTCATGTAAACTTAAAAACATGCTTTTAACAATGATAAAATAAGATGGATCATGAATTAGAAAGGTAATTTAGCAGGGGGAGGAGCAGCATTAAAGCTGACTGGTAAAATTTCCCGTCCACTTTGGAATTGTCAAAATGACAACCTCTTTTCCCGCGCTTTTTGTGTTGATCAGAGCTCAGTGAGGTTTCTGCAATACTTTCTAAGCGGGTAATTTCATTATAAAGCATTGGGTTGTTTTTTTCTTGCCTGAACTTATGTTCTTATCATTCCAAACAGATTCCAAGCATAACTAATAACTAACCTTGACACTTGATTTGAGGCTGTGACCGGCCTGTTCCCGCACAGCGAAGGCAGTGGTGTTGGAGAGAGATCTCAAGTCTCGCCAGACACCCTCCCACTTAATGTTGTGGTCTCCAATCAGAGAAGGAAACTAGTGAGGGTATAAACAATGCTCACATTATATTAGATTAGTATAAGTGTGAAAAACCAATGTGATTTTTTTTCTGATTTGTTTTGTATTCTTAAGTAATTATATTTTAAGAATGTAGAAAATACGCCTTTGGTAAGGTAAGATTTAAATCCAATCAATTTTCTGACAAGAAAATGCCTAAATTAAAAGGATAATTATATTTTAAGTATAGGCTGGGTTTGTTATTCATTCAATTTTAAGATTTTAATAGAAACGCCCTCTTTGTGTTGCTTTTTTCCAATGTAAAACATTCCAAACAAACATTTGCTTTTGTACTAAAATCTTCAGGAAGTTTTCAGACTAAACAATCTTCAAATATGAGCAGCCATTTGCTTCAAGACCAAATTTGATTCCTAATAAAGATAAGCTATTAAGGCCATTAAAAGAATCATTAACAACTCTACTAGAGTCACAGTAAGAAAAATATGATGAGAAAAATAAAGCATCACTCACAGAGAGGTCAAGGCCTACACCCCTGTCCATCTCCTTGTAGCCGCTCCAGGGGTACTCCCCATGGGCCTGATACACACTGGCTCCAAACCTAGACAATAGTAAAATATACTGTAATAAATGGCATATTTGGAAAACCAAACCTGTAAAAGATTGTGAATGCAGTAATGCACAGATTAGGAATGGGATGGGATCTGCTGGCATTTTTGCTGATACTGGTAGCAACATTTGTCATTATAGCACAGGGGCACTTATGAGGTGTCCAGGGACTGAACCGGCTGGTCTATTATACTGACACCGACAAGTCAGGCATAATGCTGTCCCCTTGCCCCGAGCGTTAGGAGGGAAGCCACGACTACCAACTTTAAAGTCTTTGGTTTGACCCGGTCGTGGTTTGAACCTGCGACCTCCCGATCTGCAAGCCGACGCTCTACCACCTGAGCTATTACAGCCGGTAATTCCGGTTTGCGTGAACTCATTGAAGACAAACTGTCCGATACCACCTTTGAGAGTAATTACTGTAGACATGTGATGCTGTTATAGCAGAGAAAAGTTTCTGATTTTCTTTTAATACTAAAATGCAATGCACGGACCAATTATGGTCAATATAGCAATGTCCAGTTACTTTGGTGAAGAAATATCCATACAAATTTTCTGGGTAGAACCACTGGCACACCACAGGTCAGCAAGAAGACCTCCCAAAGTTTAAGTCCTTCACCCCAAATAAGACTTGAATCCCAGGATGAGAGACTACACAGTCAGAGACAAGTAGGCAGCTCTACCAATTCAATACAGGTTCCCTGCTTTCAGAGAGAAAGAACATTTATAGACTTAACAGATATTTTAAGCTATAATCTCATTTCTGTTAATTGGGTTTATCATCCAACAGTATTTCAGTTATCTGGAGACCGTGTCCACTTGAAGCAGATATAGTGTATAGTATGCCGAGAACAGGTGGCATGATACCACACCCAGTCGCATTATCCTGACACCAGGCCAACCAGTCATCGAGCTACCCTTATATTTGCTTGAGCGTTAGCAAGGGAGCTATATTACCAACATTTTTAACGACTTTGGTATGTCACTCTAACGATAAAGCTACCTGGTTTGGTTTGTTACTGTTTATTGTTGCTCAATAGAAGTTTGATTACTTAAAGTGTTTCTGAGTGAATTTGAGAATTTGCATAATTGTATAATGGTAAATGTTGTCTGCACTTATAACAAGTACAATTATCTCCTATGTTTTCTGGTCGACACTTTGAAAACTACCACCTATTCCAGTGCCAACAAAAACACAGAAGCTGTGATTTATTTTGTTAATTCATTGTGCTGAGTTCTGTCATTGGTTTTCACTACTAAAAATTACTTTTTGCTCTTGAGATTTAATCATTTTGAAGTTCATATTGGAAAGTAGAAGCTTTAATACTTAAATGCCTGCAAATAGAAATGGCGATTAGCATAAAGTGTTGCATCTGTCTTCCAGCACGACCATCAAACAAAATTAACACTTACCTTGCGCTGAATCACCCCAAATCCTTGGCTTAGTGAATAGCAAAAAACTAAAGCTGTAGTTTCTTTGGACAAGGACTGAATAAACGTCTCTACTTTTAAATAACAACTTACAAAACATCTGGATTGCCATCGATCATCTTGTTCAGATGGACGCCCATTCCTCGTGTCTGTTTGGTGCCATATGTATACTCAAATGTCAGTTTCTCTGCTCTGCCAAGCAGGTTGGGAATCCGGAGGTTAAACAGCTAAGAAAAAGAGGTACGATGTGGTCAAAGACTGACTTCAAAGTTTATATCAATTCTCAGGCTAAAACAATCATTTCACCTTCTAAACTCTGACAACACTAACAATCAAAAATTGTGTTCTTTTTATTCATGGCATAGTTTAAAACCTATACCTCATTACATAGCCCCACACAGCATTGTTTTGAAATTAAAAATATGTTATCAATAAAGTAAATAACAAAATTAAATTGTGATGAAGGAAAGTATTAGCTTTTAAAATGATTAGAATAAAATTATCACATATAAGCAAACAGTGTACATCCAAATCAGCCAGCTACCACCTGGAGTGATGGGATTTGCTGGCATTTTGGCCGATACTGTGCAGCGTCATTTCTATCATTATATCACAGGGGCACTTATGAGGTGCCCAGGGACAAAAACCTGGCCTGTCCATTATACTGATACAGACAAGTCAGGCGTAATACTGTCGCATTAGCCCGAGCGTTAGGAGGGAAGCCACTACTACCAACTTTTAAGTCTTTGGTTTAATCCAGCCGGGGATTGCACTCACGACCTCCAGATCTGCAAGCCCACACTCTACCACTTGAGCTATTGCAGCCGGTCCACTTAGCGGTGTCCAATGCAGATCTGCAAATTTTGCTGCAAAATCTCTAGCAATGCCACTACATGTAGTCATCTTGCATGTAGCTATTAGCAAATCATTAAGAACTTCTCTAGTATATTAACAAATATAGTAGCATATGTGTCGAAGAATAATCTTTGTTAAGGAAATGAAAATACAAGAATACCAGGTTTCCATCATTTGTACCAATCTGAGTCTGGGCCCCGCCTGACATGAAGCGATTCTCCTCCACCACATACTTCACATCATAACCATAGGCACCACTTCCTGGACCTGAAAATATGGGCAAATTAACTGTAGTTGCTGTAGTGATTATTCTTGCTTGAACCTGTGTTCTCACAGCTTGATCCCTGTATGCCCTCGAGCTTCACTTGGCGCCACAGAAAGAAGTGACATAAATGGATGTATGTTTTTGACCTGCAGTTGGTATGCATGTAGTTTGAGCAGTAATTTTTGTTGAGTGCAACACTCTCACCACAATCTGCTTGACTGTGCGGCATTTTAGTTGTTTTTATAATAAGGCATTCTCGTTAGAGGATCACCCATGGCTGAGAAGTAAAGATTTCTAACTTATATAATCTGCACTCAGCTTCAAACAAAAGCTTGTCTCATTTTTTCCGTAAAACCAATTTTGTAAAACAAAGATCTTTTGTGAACTCTGATAACTCAATCTGGAATGACATGCCTAATAATAATAATAATAATTATAATAATAATTAATAATAATTAATAATAATAATAATTATTATAATAATAATTAATAATTAATAATAATAATAATAATAATTATTATTAATAATAATAATAATAATAATTAATAATAATAATAATAATAATAATAATAATGCATGCTCAATAAATATCTTCAAAAAATGTTATTAAAAACTTTTATTATCATCACTGGGTTTTTTCCACAGCATCTTAAATTGTGTGACTATCTACTACTGTTTATGTCAATTTGCATACCTGATGTATGTATGCTGTTAATTTTGTTGTAGAAGGCCGCAATAAAATAAGACTTTACAGCAAAATTGTTGTGACTATAAAAGAAAAACTTGCACTGATTTTGTCATACCTTTACTTGTATCAATGATGACCCCAACATGTTTGAAGATTCCAAGTCTTTTCAAATTCACCATCCCCTGCTGTATCAGTTGGAGCATCTGCAAAGAAAAGGAAAATTAACATTGGATATGTATGTATATCAATGTTCGGAAGCTTTTTTTATTTGGTTTAATATCTGATTAAATCATGAAAAATAAGAACATTTCTTAATAAAACAATCCATTAGAAAAATGTATGTATATATCTTTGTTTAATAACTATAAACTAGAGGTGCATATTACACATGGTCTGTTACGGCAACAAATTTTTCAGCATACAAGAAATATGGGAATGTGGATTCGATTAAATTAGCATGCCTAAGATTTAAGTTAAGTCTTAAAAGAGGAGGCCTGATTTAGGGCCGAGGGGCAAGACTAAAAAAAAACAGGATCCGATTTAGGGCAGCAAAAAAAAGTACAAAATATGGTCAGAGTTTTTGTTTTCCTTGCTTATGGTAAAAATGCCTGTTTTAGGGGCAAAATCATTACTCAGCTACAGCGGCATAGGAAACAAAGCCTTGGCATTACAAACATACAAGAAGTACAGGGGAGAAAAGTACTTTAAATGTTTTGTATAATAAATATAGAAAAGTATTTCTTCAATTACCTCAGCAAAGTTTTCAGTTTCAAACATCCCATCCAATTGTTTTACCACAATATCATCTTTGGTACGACACAAGCCTGCCACGGTCACATTCTTGACTCTGGCCTGGAATTATAATTTCAACATTTGTAGACATAAGAAAAACAATCTATATGTTCAACATCAAGTTGTGTAAAAAGAAAAAACAGGCTTGTAAAAAGCAAACTTGATAATAGGTTCTAGCAACTGGTGTACATCCAGATCAGAAACTCATACAGAGAGTTGTCGAATAAGGTTCAGCTCTGTTTGATTCTGACAAGAAAAATACCAAGGCACATCACAAGAGAAAAATTGTTAAAAAAGTGACAACTTCCTGCTATGGAGTGATATGCCCTACCAACTAAGCATCATTGACAGACAGCTCTGGGGATATTCACACCACACCTCCTGTCTAAATCCTTTTGTAGCCAGGCATAAACTAGACACAACCCCTGTTTGTACCTTGTTACTGCTCTCACCCAGTAGCCGATCAAATTATTATTGAAAACAGATCTTGAGGTTTTAACCTATGACTTCTTGCTCAAGCATCATGTGCTCTACTACCTGGGCAAACAGCTATGGGTAGGACATATTCACTACACTCTTTGCTTTTTAAATCTTTTGAAGCCAGGCATCAACAATGCTCTTGTTTCTAGCTTGTTCCCTTTGATCCTCTGAATAGCCACTTCTGACATTATTAAAGTGACCTTAACTGGAAAAGTCACATATCTCAGGGCAGGGGTTGAACCCATGACTGCCTGGTCCAGAGTAAGTTCTTCTACCAACTTTGTTTCCTTGGCATAAAGATCTGGAGACAGCATATTCACAGCATCATGTAAAACTTTATCAATCATTTTAATTTAGACAATAAGTGGTATACATACCGGAGTCTGTGTTAAATGGTCCATATCAAGAAAGTTTCCTTGCTCATTCGGAGCCTGAAAAAATAGACTTTTATACACAAAAAATTGATTATTTAATTCAATCTGCGTATGTATGACGGACAACATTCAAATCACACAATCTTGAAGGCCAAAGTCATTTTAATTATGCCCAACATCATGCAATGGTTATACATTTGGCTATTAAGCATTGTGTTTCGAAAAAATAACGTATATCGGCAATATGAACAAGTCGGTTACCGGTCACTTCGGTAAATGACCACTTCGGTAAATTCATCTTATGTAAGGATGAGTCCGGTAATTTCGGTAAATGGGTAAACATATAGTATAATACCTGATTGAGACGGAGAATTGGCACTGTGTCCATGTGTTTAATCATTTGTTCATTATTTGTTGTCTCTTTGTTTAAGCTAGCAGAGAAGCCTGTCAACTAGAAAACTAAAATAAAATAATGTAATAAAATATAACTTTAAGCATCTAAATATACACCACATAATTTTAAGCATTACAGATGTTTGGTAATAATACATACATGAATATTCATATTTATTTTATTTACATCCTGAGTTTTTGGAGCAAAGTAATTGTGATGGGCCCCGGATGTTAGTATTTTCTAGTTGACATGCGTCTCTGCTAGCAAAAACAAAAAGACAATAAATTAATTAATAAATGATTAAATTGTCTGTCACAGGGCTGATGTCTGAACTGAAAATCTTTTCACACCTAGACATATCCTATTCTCCGTCTCAATCAGGTATTATACTATATGTTTACCTATTTACCGAAACGAACGGACGCATCCTTACATCAGATGAATTTACCGAAGTGGTCATTTACCGAAGTGACCTGCACCCGAACAAGTCACATGTACGAACTTTAAAAGGACGAAAAAGCTCAAATTCACCTTGGGGAAAAATATTTTTTGTATAGAGAATTACAAGAATAAATTTACAGTAATGAATTATATTTACTAAAGCATGCGCGTGCACGAAACTATTTATACTTTACCCTTGCATGCACCGTGCCGGTCATTTTAAAAGAAATTATCTATTCGTCCCTTGACTTTGTCAGAGTAACCAGCAACAAACTTTTCAATGCGGCGAGCAATAATTTATCAATTTCGGGTATGTGTTATCTTTATTTCAGTAAATTTATTTTCCCTTAGATTTATTAGCGTAAAACATTTCATAACCCATATGACAAGTTGTGTTTGGAAACACAAAAAGTTACCTTGTTAAAAAATTGTTTTGGACTTATTGTTGGATACATAAAAAATGAGTATTTGCGGCTTCACATAAATCAGTGCGGTTGATATATATAAATGCGCAAGGTCCGATGGCGAGATGGCCACGCCTCCATGTATAAACGTAAAATCTGATAATTCCGATAACCGCACTTCCTTACATCGATTTACCACCACGCATCTATGACGATTTCGCAATAAATAACTTTAAAATATAAAGTAGGGCGGTCTAATCAAGTGTAATGCATCCATCAGACCGATAGTCTGGTTACCACGCCTCCTAATAAATATTAATACACTGCCACAAAACGCGGTAAGGTGTGACCCAACAGCTATTGAAATATTTTTTTTATATTTGTTGATGTTGCGTTAAATTTGCTTCAGTTAAGTCTTATGAGTCTTTCGTGTCTACAAAAACAATTTACTCCAATTTATTAAAAATCAACAAAAATAATGATGATAAATAACAACAACAACAACAACAAAACAAACAAACGAACCACAAAACGTAAGTATGAGGTGCGATAATCCCGATGACCAGTAGTCCTTATACACTAGTTATCAGTATGTGTGAAGTCTGATAAGCCCATCAACACGTAAGGTTCGATCTTTAATAAACATCAACACATGCAGTCTGATAAGCCCATCAACACTTAAGGTTAGATCTTCAATAAACATCAACACAAGCAGTCTGATAAGCCCATCAGCAAGTAAGTTTCGGTGTATAATAACATTAACATATGCAGTCTGACAAGCCCGCCAAAGCGTTCGGTTCGATGTTTAATAACATTAACATATGCAGTCTGACAAGCCCATCAATTCGTAAGGTTCGATTTTCAATTAACATCAGCACATGAAGTCTGATAAGCCATTCAACACGTATTTAAGATTTAATTTTCAATAAACATCAACACAGGTGTATCCGGTGTAAGTTTTGGGCTATCTCTTGGCTGGTCGGCGTACAGGCCGCTTTCCTAAACAGGTAGGCACCTGCGCTTTTTTGTGCCCCCCCCCCCCCCCCCCCCCCCCCCCCATCGATCTCCAAAATGGTAAGAGATATCCAAACCCCATTGTGATATAGTTTAAGCTATGCTTTGAAGCAGAGTGGATTTCAACAAGCATCGGCCCAAAATCCAACGTTTTGATGAGCGATTTTGGCATTTTTGCCGAATTGTTTTCTTTTTGTTAGACAGATGGCTCAATTTTTGTTCAAGGTCTAAACCGGCTATGCTGAACACGAATCCGGTGATAGTGTTGGGCTATCTCTTAGCGTGTGTCGGCGTACAGGCCGCTTTCTTAAACAGTTGAGCACGAGCGCTTTTTTGTGACCAAAATGGTAACACTAGATATATCCCCCAACCCTTTTGTTGAGACAGCACGACCGGTCGATTGGGGACATATCTTTATTAGTATGTCAATGATATATTGGGAACATACTCAGTCACAAATTCAGCGAGGTAAAAGTGAGTTCCTCCTCTTTGCAGTATAAAATTAACGAAAAGCACGTACATAATATAATCATTACCGACTTTGCCGGGAGGGGAAGTGCCCCCGGTCCCCCCACCCCCGCTGGATCCGCCCCAATTAATTAATCTATGACACAGCAATTTCTGTTTTAGTTGTTGCTGAATTGAAAATCAGTACAAGTTCAAGCATCTGGCTTATAGTCATCAGTCTTTGACATATTGACAGAGAAGTTACTTTTTACGAAAGTGTTCGCTAGATGGTCCCGTCATATTCTGACTGAGGAGCAGAAAGAAAAGCTTGTTGACATAGAGTCGGAAATTGTTAATACATTTAATATTTACAACAAAAGATGCCTTAATAAAATTGTTAATAGGGATGAAAGATGGACTTATCATGTTGAGCCTGAAAAAAAAGTTTTTAAGATCACATCTGTCGGTGAGCACACTGTTACTGCTTTAAAATACTGTAGACTTACGCTACTTTGTTTGATAGACATAGACCATGTCTCCAAGGTCCGGTTGCCAGAGGCTCGTCATATGATTTATTGATACATGTACTCATTCATTTTATCTTATTGGATTGATTATATTATTTAATCAAATTTAAATGTTTGGTCATTACATTGAAGTTTAAGATCAATTTTGATGAGATTGGTCATATTTAAAGTGTGGTGTATTCAAATAACAAATTGTGTTCATATGAATTGTCTTTGCAGTATTATTTGTAAACAAATTATAGCAACTGACAAACCAAACAAACATGTTATTTGATATGTTTGACTAAAACTATCCGAAATATGTAATTAATTGTTTACTAACTCAACACTTTTTGTCTGATTTTCCCATTTTTTCTGCTGACTGCGCTTTATTACAAAAAGAATCACCGAGCTCTTGATAGCCAAACGATTTATTTCAGAGCTGCCCAAAAGTTTTTTTGGCTGATGCTGCATAATATAAAATAATTTCACCACATGGTTTTGATTTCTTAGTTTAGACTTTGAATATACGAAGTAATAATTTTGTAATCAAATTAAGCGTAAATCATTCAATTAAATTTCATTTACAAAATAAAAAATAAAAACTACACATATTTTTTTCTTCATTTGGTATTGAGGTACAGAAAATAATTCAAGTCAAAAAGTAGGAAGAAATAAAAGTTGTCCGTGCGTGCCCGTACTCAGTCCACAGTTTTGAAGAATTTAAACCCTAATTTTGGTACTTTCCAATTGATGGGCTTAACAGACTACAATTAATAAACCTCGAATCTTGCATGTTGATGGGTTTATTAGACTACTTATATTATTTTAACTAGTAGATGACTGATCATCGGGTATTTTTGGTTTGTTTTGTGTTGATTTTTGATAAATTGGAATAAATTGTTTTGTAGACACAAAGACACATAAAACTAAAGCAAATTTAATGCAAAATCCCCAAATATAAAGACTGATTTAAATAGCGTTTAGTGGAATTATCAGACATTGAAAGACCGTGTATCAACATTTATACGGACCTTACGCATTGCATTTTATCAGACCGCACTAATTTATATTTAAAACTTATTTAATGCGAAATCATCATGCATACGTAATAATAAATAGATGTAAAGAAGTGTGGTTACCGGAATTATCAGACCTTATCATGTGTTGGTACGAGACACATATTCACAAGGAGGCGTGGCCATCACGCCCCATCGGACCTTACGCGTTTACATATATCAGACCGCACTAGTTTATGTTAAGCCTCTAGTAATTACTGCCAACTTAAACTGGAAGGCCATGCGAAAATACAAATTTATATTCAGCGTTGTTTTTTTTTAGATTAATTGATATTCAGCTTGATTATTAAAATTAATGGTAAGTAAAGTTCATTTGACATGTACACACCGGAACAAAATTATGTATCTTTGTTACTAATGACAAAAAAGAGAAGTAAATGCTTAAATATGAATTGGTGGTCTGTTCTGTTCCTTTGGCTTTACTCAGTCAGTCAGTGGTAAAGGGTCAGCTTGGCCTTCTTTGAACTCAACTTAGTAATCCAACTCGGCTGGACCAACTCAGATCACTTAATACACCTGACTGTTTGGGTAATTTAAGAGAAATAACTAAGAAGCTGATAAAAAGGGGATTTTGAATGACAGTGTAATTTAAAACAAAGTTTGTCCGGATTCCCTATAATGAAAATGAAGAAAGTGTGAGTTGTAGGGATTCACAGTTTATTTGGCCCCAACTGCAGGTTATTTTTACCTTATACAGAAGGAGCTCCCCCCCCCCCCCCAGAACTGTGATACAACATTATTTATCGTATTTTACTTGTTACTCAATTTTCCAGTTTCTATTTAGACACAGATAAAAGATCTCCCTCCTATATATACCTGCTTTAAAAGAAGTTTGAAGTTAGACAAGTAGATGAACCAGTAATGGGATTGGATTTGCCGGCATTTTTGCTGATTCTGTGCAGCGACATTTCTATCATTATAGCACAGGGCCCAGGGGCACTTATGAGGTGCTCAGAGACTGAACCCTGCCATTCGATTATACCGACATTGACGAATCAGGCTTAATGCTGTCCCCTTAGCCCCGAACGTTAGGAGGGAAGCCACTAATACCAATTTTAAAGTCTTTGGTTTGATCCGCCCTGGGTTTGAACTGGCGACCTCCAGCTCCGCTAGCCGACGCTCTACCAATTAAGCTAGTGTGGCCAGTCTGTACCAGTAATGTGTGAACTAGTTATCATCCGGGTAATCTGCTCTGACGTCAACATCTGTTTTTAGCAGAGACCACTATAGGCTTTTTATAGAGTTGGAAAGAATGAACATTAAGCTTGATTTTTTTTGCAGTTCGTACTGTCTAACAATACAGATTGTGTTCAAAATCTTTATTAAGACGAAAGTATGGGTTAATGAAAAAATTCTGTTTAAATTCCCCAATATTAAAGTTAGATATTGTTATATGTATTTGATATGGGCAAACTGTCGGATACCACCTTCAATAATGAATATTAGCATATAGTTTAGTAGAAGTGCCCATGCATAATTGGCCTGGGGTCAGTTTTAATTGTTTTAAGATTGTATGCAATCTTCTGTTTCAGAACGCTATATGATGTTACGCAGAAATCCAACTCGCATCGAGCTTAAGCTTATAGATATAGAGAAGGAGTATGAAGTGATGAAAAAAGAAAAAGAGTCAGAAAAGCAGAAAGTTATGAGTGAATTTCAATCAACTAGTGATACACCAGTAACTTTGAAAACAAAAACTGATTTAGTTCATGAAAGAATTGGATATGATCCTAAACCAAAACTTCAACCCACACGTTTACCGCTAGTTAAGTAAATGGACAGTTTAGTTTGACTGTGATAGTAAAAATAAAATTAATAAATCATATATTTTCATATAGAGTGGTCAGTTTATTGTTTTAAATTAACATATGACCCATACTTGTGTTTAGTAATCATTATTTGACTGGTCATATTTTGTAGATAGAAAGTAATGTTCAAATCTGCAAGTCAAAGCATTTTGAAAATATTGTCTAAGACTCCCATTATAGATAGATTTGTTTGCAGAAATCTCTATCCTGTCGCTGTAGATTATGGTATGCTTAACCTTGGTTCCTCCTACTTGAGAAATGGTCACATTGATACAAATATCCCAATCAGGGTGATACACACATGCTTCAAATCTGTTTTTCATCATGAGAAACTGCTGTGTCAAGTTCCTCCATATAGTGTTGTAACTTACAGAGGATTGTGTTCTAAATTTATTGATGATGTTGGAGATAGTATTTATGAAACGTTGGAGGAAGAAGAAGAAGAGGTGGAAGGAGAAGATATAGACAATTTGGAGGAAGTTGGTAAGTTTCAGATGCTATGAATCAAAATGATACTTAGTAAAGTGTAAACAGTATTTTTCTTTTTAATCCTAATCTATTTTGTTAAGTATTGTCTTGGCAGTTTCAGGATTATCACTTATTTAAATAATTAAATCGTTAGCATATAATAAGTAAACAATACTTAGTGTAAAATTTGCTAAATAAAAAAAATCTTATCTGTATAGTTTGTTAATTCAACATCTTACCATTTCATTTATACATGAACAGCATTTATTGGAAACACAAAAAATGCCTTCACTATGATTATTTAAGGTCACATCTTATCATAATACCCTGACAATAAATCTGTTGTACCGGAATATGAACTAGAAAAGCATACCTCCTCTTTGTTTTACCATTAGCCATGATGACACATTTAAATGCTTTTCACTTTCCAGCTAACTCCCTTCTAGGAGATGCAGAGTTCAATGAGAGTGTCAGGCAGTTCTGCAGTATACCAGATGCTGGTCACAGACTTTTTGTCATACAACCAGGTAAGTGGTGTCCAATTATTGTACAGGCAAGAACTGTCTGAAGTTTTGTATTTTACTAGCACCATCTATGCTTGTGTAGCTCCTTGTTAAGTGTTCTGGGCTTATATTCCTGGGTTTTGAATTAAAACCCGAGTTCAGGTACAACCCTCCTTGTGAAATGTCTTCCTTCTGGCCTTGGTTCCATCCAAGCAAGTTAATGTGAAAATTATCTCCATCAGTAAGAACACCTCATAAATTGGTGCTAGATGACATCACGAAAATTCATAGATCCAGACTTCTCTTCACTTTGGGGGCACTGTGGCCAAGCAGTTAGAGTTGCGGGCTTGAAGTCCTATGGCCCTCACCATATGGGTTTAAGTCCCGGTTGGAGCGAGAACTTTTATGTGGGAAGGTTTTCCAGCTAACCTGAGGTGTGCCAGTAGTTCTACCCAGACATAAGGTTGGGGTCTTCCTCCATCGATATTTAGCTGGACATTGCAAATATGACCATAATTGCAGTGCGATGGAACAAAAAAACTAACTATTCTGTTTACAGTTGAAAAGTTGCCAAAGTCCAAACAGCTATCTACAGGAGCTCTACAACTGGAGGAGGCTGAAGCCTTGGTGAAATCTATCCCCAATTGGACAGTGGTCAAATCAGTAGGTCCACTTCATGACATTTTACCCTACATTCTAAGCACAAAATAATTGGGTTAAAGAAAAACATAGACATGTGAATCAGACAGCCGCAAAGTGGAGGATCAGCACTAGATGTTAACAAGTTTGATTCAGTTAAAAAAATATGTTCAGATTTAAACAATTTGAGTGATCAGAAAATCTGCCCTATTTACAAAAAAGTATTAAAGGAAATTCATATACATGTATATAAATGACATTTTTTATATTTTCGATAACTAGTATTTAGAGAAATATTGAAACATTGACAAAATAAGGCTGTTGTAGATCTATCACAAATTTTAAGAAAGAGTGCCAGGAACCATAACTGCCTTTTTACTTTATTTTGTATATTAAAGCATTTCTTACTTTTAAAATAAGAATACAATGTAATTTTTATTTTATTAACAGGAACTGTTAAATGTGAGTCATATCAACAGCCAGTACATATTTGGAAGCGGCCAATTTCAAACACTGACGGAGCAAATCTCCCGTGCCCCTGGTGTGAGTGCTGTATTTGTTGCTGTGGACCACCTTAACAAGTTGCAACTGAAGAATCTGCAGAGAAAATGGGGACTGCCTGTGCTGGATAGGTACGTTATGCTGCCATCACTGTGACTTCATGGTACGCACTCTTGAAATGATGTCACTACCAGTCATATGAACAACTGAGAAACCTGAGATCCACATTCCAGCATCTTAACCACTAGATGCCACAGGGTTGGAGGGAAAACTTATAGAATAATATTGATAAGGATATATTTTTTTATAACGTTAATGATGCAACTCATGAGTTAGTACAATTATTATTTTATTACTTTGTTTTTATTATTATAATTACATGCATATATTTTATGGTAATGATGGGCATGGTATAATTATTTCTGAACTATGCCATTGCAGGTATTCAGTTGTGATCCAGATTTTTAAAGCCCATGCCAAAACCCATGCTGCAAAATTACAGGTGGCCTTAGCTGAAGTGCCATTTCTCAGGTTAGTATTTTTAAATACAATACAATTAAACTAAATTTATAGTAAAGAGAGAGAAAATCAAGAGATAAATGTTCGCTACTTCAGATTCTTGCGTCTTTGGTAAGAATCATTGTCAGGTTATCTTCTAGTGAAAAATAAACTTCACATTGTTATACTGCACTTTGGTGTATACTGGAAAATATTTAGATGCAGTTAATCTGTGGTGTGCCAGTGGTTCTACCCAAACATTTGTCTGAGGTGTTCCTTCACCAAATAGCTGGATGTTGCCATAATGAACAAAATTTAAAACAACAACAAAAATACAACAACAAAGATATTCATAGAATTGTTTGATAGAATATACTTAGAAAATGTTAATGAAACTGTGTTAGCTGAACATTCCCATGAAAAAAAGCAGGCCTTTAAATATCCTTTTTTAATTCATTTAATATTTTGTAATATATGTATGATTTTACATTCACATATGATTATATTAACTGACGTATTTTGTAACAGCATAATAAACAGTTTTGTCCCACCTGTAAAGGTCACGCCTAGAAGAGATGCAGGCTGGTATGTTTGACAATCAGACAGGCGGGGCTCAGTTTGTAGGAGGATCAGGGGACCATTATCTTACAGCCAGGAGTGTCTTCCTCCAGGTCAGAAAATAGAATTGTTCTCTTTTTAATAGGTGTACGTAGTATAATATTGTAAATATTGCTTTGGGACAGCCCCTAGTATGTTAAAGGAATAGATTTTCATTATTTTAGTCATGAATGTCTTCCTCTAGGTTAAAAAAAAAAAAAAAAGAAAAAAAAGACTCCAGATATGGGAGGCGCCGAGTTCAGTCCCAGGCCTTGACATACCAAGTCATTAAAAAATGGTAGTGGTATAGCTCCCTTGCTAATGCTCAAGCAAATATAAGGGTAGTTCCATGAGTGGTTGGCCCGGTGTCAGGATAATTTGACTGGGTGTGGTATCATGCTAGGCGTTCAGGGCATGCTATTCACAGCAGCACTATATCTGCTTCAAGTGGACACTGTCTCCTGATAACTGAAATACTGCTAGTGGGACAATAAACCTAGTAAAGAAACAAAAAACAGAATTGTCATGTTTTAAACAAACATGTACATGTGTGCTTTCTTATGATGAGAATGTAAAAAAAAAATTGTGAAAAGTATAGACTTTAGTTTATATAGATATATGGATTGCTTCTAGGGCTAAAATCAATGACTCAGTTGTAAAAGAAATCATGGTGGTTTATCTCCCTTGCTTCACTCTAGCAGTCAATTAACTTAAATAAGCAATAATATATTTTTTCTAAAGCAACTGTTTCTTCGATCTTTTGTACCATATCAGAGAAGAGAGAGAAAGATTAGGAAAGCCTTGGCAGCATTAAAGAAACAGAGATGTATGTTGCGTGAGCATCGACTGAGGAAGGAGATACCAACAGTGGCTGTTGTGGGATACACAAATAGTGGTGAGCATATTCTTATATAAGCTGATTTATCTACTTTAACTTAAGGTATGTTATAGAAAGTGACGAGACATTATTTGTTGAATTCATTATTATACATTAATGACAGTCATAGAAATTAGGATTGAAATTAACCAGCACGTCGGGCTAGTAAGTCATTTTCAAAAGCCTGAAAATAAATTGACTGGTCTGAATTAAATTCTATTTTAATTTACAAACAAAAACAAATCTAAAAAAACTCAGATAAATATAGAAGAAAACACTATTTAAGTATCAATCGCCCGGCAACTTCAGGGTATTTTTTCCCAGGTTTTGCACCAGAAACATATTTCAGTTTTATTTTCCCTGCCATTTTGTTCTGTGGCCCAGCTGATTTTAATTTGGTATTGAACATTAGTTACCATTCAGGAACCAGAATACCGTGTGGTTCGTGTGCAGTAAACATGTTATCGGTTTAGTGGGCATAACATGTTGTTGATACAAGCGATAGCTTGCCGAAAGAAATTAACAGATAAAAAGTTTGTTTACAAATTGTAAATGAAATTATAATGATTGTTCAACGATCTGTATCTTAAAAGCCTTCAGGCTAGTAAATTGGGAATTTTGACTACCCGCGAGAAAATCTGTTATTTGCTGTTGGGCTAGCGCTAATTTCGACCACTGTAATTATAAATCAGTTTTTGGCCATTTGTTTTGGAATTGAATTTTTAATACCCAAATTGTAGGCTTAACCTTTTCATGAATTGATAAAAAAATGGGAACAAAAATATAGAAATTATTTTTTTAGAATATGTGTGTTCAGTACATTGATGTTTATATAAACATATGCTTAATGTCACATTAACTTTCATCAACATAATATTTTAAGGAACCTCTAACTAAGGGTTAGATTAACAGAAGTTTTTCTTCAAAGTTAATCATTTTGTTATTATTTACACTATACTGTTGGTAGGGCACACTGTCTGTGTGTAGCGGGGGCGTTCTTACTTCCAAATATGGAAATACTGGGAATAAAATTTGTTGAAATACATAAATATCTTTTTTCCTTACCACCATGTTTAGGAAAGACTACCTTGATCCGAGCATTGACTGGAGACGAGAGCCTTGTTCCCTGTAACCAGTTGTTTGCCACGCTGGATGTGACAGTTCATGCTGGGCACCTGCCTAACACCATGTTGATGCTGTATGTGGACACGGTGGGGTTTATCTCAAACATCCCCACCCATCTGATCAACGCGTTCTCAGCAACACTAGAGGATGCTATGGCAGCTGTAGGTTTCAACAATTAATCTTGTGAAAAACTTAGAGCAGTCATCTTCATCGGGCATTTAAAATTCTGTTTTCATGGGTCTGGGTAACACATTGCCTTATAGCTTTTTCTTCAGTCTTTGTCCAGAGTAAAGATAGGGTTCAGACAAAGTTTTATGACGTCTTTCCTCTTAGTTTGTCCTAGGATTTGCTTAAGCTGCACCCAGGCACAAGTCCCATCTGCTACCCATACTTTCCCGCCAGGTCTTATAACCCAATTTGTGCTTGCCAGTGTTACCATTTTTTGTCCTATTATTGAACCTTATCTGTGCTAATATTTTTCAAATAGATTAATTGTTTAGACAATATTTTGTTAAAGGATATTCACAGTTAAAAATATTGTAACGGGTCAACCTTTCAAAGAACCTGGTTAACCTCCTTTAATTTTTGAAGCTTATATGACTGTAATGCATAGTTAACCTAAATGGTTACTGTTTGTGCTATACATATTGTTTAATTAACCAGCATTTTACTTTATCTTGAAAGTGTTAGTCACCTTTTAAAGATACAGATTTTTATTGGCCTATTTTGTGCTAAGCACAAAATCAGTTGTGTGCCCGATACTTATCACTGTTCTTGCTTAAGTGTGTAAAGACATCATTGTCCCAAGTGATTATTTTATGTTTATTATTTTCTTTTCCTGATCATTCAAACAAAATAAAGATTATGTTTAATAACACATACAAAAATTTACAAAATATCAAGACTGTAAATGGTTAACCCTAAAAAAAAGATTAATTTGTTAACTGTTAGTACCTATTCTTTGTTGACATGTGTCTGTAGATGAATCAATAGACAAAACTTAGTTATTGACAGGCCTGAATATGTTAGATGAACCAACACAATAATATACAAATAAAGACTTGTGTTGAGGTCAATATATAGTTTTAAGGACCTGGATAATGTGTGATTGACCGAGGAAGCAGTCCGAAGTCAATATCACATTTGCCAGGTCCACAAATCTATATTGATTGAAAGAAGTCTTTATTTGTTATATCACATACAAAATGAAATGACGCTGTCATTATTGTAGGGTTGTATTTTTAGCTCACCTGAGCACAACGTGCTCAAGGGGGGCTTTTGTAATACGCTTCAGCCGTCGTCCTCCTTAATTATTGGGTCACGTGGGGTCAGAAAATAGGTCAGTAGGTCAAATCTTAGAACAAGCTTGTAAACACTAGAGGCCACATTTATAGCCCAATCTTCACCAATCTTGATCAGAATGCTTGCCTACATGAAATCTTGGATGAGTTTATTACTGGGTCATGTGGGGTCAGTAATTAGGTCAGTAGGTCAAATCTTAGAAAAAGCTTGTGAACACATTAGAGGCCACATTTATTGGCCAAACTTAGTCAGAATGTTTGTCTGCATGAAATCATGGATCAGTTCATTATTGGGTCATGTGGGGTCAAAAAGTAGGTCCGTAGGTCAAATCTTAGAAAAAGCTTGTGAACACACTAGAGGCCCCATTTATGGCCCAATCTTCACCAAACTTGGCCAGCATGTTTGCCAGTATGAAATCTTACATATGTTTTGAAGTGAGTCATGTGGATTCAGTAGGTTACTTGGTAATATTATAGAAAAAGTTATCAACCCAGTGGCTACACTAATGGTCCAGTCTTCACCAAAAATTTATAAAGTAAATTACTCTTAATCACTTGATGCCAGATTTGAGCATACTAAAAGCCTGTGTCATCAGGTGAGCGATTTAGGGCCATCATGGCCCTCTTGTTTTTACTGAATACACTTAATGTACTGTCTTAAGGACTTGGTTTAACTTGTATCTGTTGAGCTGGGGAAATCTTATTCCTAAATAAGCCTCTTTTGTATGGTATTATATTTATGTCTAGGATCTGATTCTGCATGTGCGAGATATCAGTCACCCCAATACGACAGCCCAGAGACACAATGTAGTGAACACTATCCACCGCATGCTGACAGATGTACAAAGAGACACCATGGTTGAAGTCTGCAACAAGGTAGATCTGCTTCAGAAGTGAGTTCCAGTTTTTATATTTTTTTATATTACTCATTCTGCTCCTGTTAATCATTACCCTACTTCAGAAATTGATAATGTAACCCATTAAATTTCTTCAGTTTTTTTCTTTTGATGAATATTAGATGGTAACAACTCATTGTGGAGGGCATCTAGGTAGGCAACTTATAACTCCTCTGCATCTGACAGTGTGTGCTTGTCCCATTTGAAAATGAAAACTAGTGGCGCCCATAAAATAGTGGTAGAGTTGCCGACTTGTAATTCCTCTGACCAGTGAGCCTCTCACTGCATAGGTTTGAGTCCTGGTCAGGGCGAAGGACTTAATGTGGGAAGGTCTTTCAGCTGACTTGCGGTGTGCCAGTGGTTCTATCCAGACATTTGTTTGGGGTCTTCCTCCATCAAAATAGCTAGACATTACTATAATGAAAATAATTGGTCGCTACGATGTATTTCAAAAACAAAACAGATGAAAACTGTCATGGTCGTCATCTTCCAGTTGACCTGTGATAAGTTGGTGGTTCTATTCAGATTTTGTGTATTATTTTTTGTTACCAGTAAAAACTGATTGTTGCCATTAATACCATAAAAGGTAGGTGTGATGTTGTTATGATAACAATCAAGCAAGGAAATAACTATTTTTCATGGTACTTACTGTTTTAAAATTTTGCCAAATGTTCGTGGGTAAGTGTTAACTCAAAATGTTTTAGAATTTTAAAGCAGATAATACAGATCCAAATGAGAATGCTCCCAGCAGTGGGAGCTGTGATGGAGGTGTTGGCTTGTCATGATCTACTCTATTTATCTCTGCTTGATAAATACAAGCTAGTTTAGTGGTTAATTTGCACCTGCAATACTAAGCGCCATTTGTATTATGATTTGCTGGCATCAACTTGTGTAATATATGACATGCTATATATTTATCCAGCGGTGAGAGTACCAGTACATCATGTACAAGCCCAGAGAAGAATGTATTCTGCGTGTCAGCTGTGACGGGTGAAGGTTTGGACTTGCTACGATTGGAGATTCAGAGGCGACTGCTCACAAATATGGGATTCCTGCAGAAGAGATTGAAAATTCCTCTCGCAGGACCCCACCTAAGGTACCTTTACAATTTCTTTTTTGTCTCTTTGATTTTAACTGTTATCATGCTTCATTCTTAGTCACAGGGCGCCTGTCTCCGAGCGGTTTAGAGTTGCTGACTTGTAACTCCTCAGCTCCTCATTGCGTGGGTTTGAGTCCCGGTCAGAGCGAGAACTTTCATGTGGGGACGTTTTTCAGCTAAGCTGCGGTGTGCTGGTGGGTCTACCCAAGAATAAGTTGGGGTCTTCCGCCACCAATAATAAGCTGGACATCGCCAATATGACCATAATTGTGTTGGTGCGATGTAACAAAAAACAAAACAAATCATTCTTAGTCATGTTTTTACATCTACCTGCAAATATATTTAGATATTTTTCTTGTGACTCAACAGCAAACAATACATATCTTGATGAAACTGTGGGAGATGGCTTATGTGGATCTGCTCTTTAAGCCGTAGTCTTACCAATTTGTGGTTGGTAAAATAAGTGCTTATAGTCAACATGGAAAACATTAACTGCTGGAGCTGCTCTGGTGCCTATAATACAAATATATTAAATGACAGTACAGATAATGTAACTTATTGAATAACCTACTATTAAGAGCACATGTTTATTTATGCAGAATAATGAAGACTTGTCACACAAGCAACACTTTCCCTCAAACAATAAATGATAAAGTATGAAATATTGACATAGTAGTTGGAATGTTGACCATTCTTAAAAGTTCAGTTTAGAATTTTTAAGTGATTGTATGTCATATAACTTCCTAAAAATGCACTGCTTACTAAACTTTTTGATGTTGTTTTTTTCTAGAGTGCCAGGTGCAACAGAGACTTTGCATTATCACCTTGACAAATGAGCATATTTTCAACACATTTTATCAGACTGTCAGTAATTTATAGTTTCAATAGTTGCATTACCGTAACGTCTTATTGATTAGATGCACACAAAGATAAGACGCGTATGGTATTATTATATCTCATTACATGTTTTATATTTTCAGTTGGCTGTATAAAATGGCTACAGTCATTTCTACTGACACGGATTCTGATACAGAGAGCTTAATTGTTGATGTTGCTATAAGTTTGGCTAACTATTCTAAGTTTCAAGCAAAGTTTGGTAAACCTAGAAAGTCCAGAGTAAACAGCTGATGTGAGAGACGTAGACATGTGTGGATCCATAGTGTAGCATTTAAGAGCTTGAATAAGCAAGATACTAAAAATAAGGGGTTAAAGAGAAAACAAGAGACAAAGGGGGTGTAGAAACAAACAGCTAAACAACAATTATTTAACCAAACCTTGAGTAATTGACCTTCCTTTGATATTCCTATTAAGAAATGGTGTTGGAAGCATTGTTGTTGTTCTACTGTGGGCGAGATGTTTGAATGTGGACTAAAGTATAATAAATGAGTTGCAGAAAGTACACACTGTGTTATTCCATGTTTGAATTTGCTATTAAATAAAAAAATATTAAATATTTACTGTCGGTATAAAAAAAAAGTTATTAGAGATTTTTTAACATGAAAGCCTTAGAAAACCATCACCAGTAATCAGTTTATAAAGTCATTTGCTATTGATGTATAACTCAGTATTATTTATTAAAACCAAATTCAATCAAATAACTGAAATTCTTTAGTATGACTGAAAAAGTAGACACAAAGATATTTGTGGTGTGTTCTGGAACTTATAATCAGATGACTAGAGGTAATGACTTGTACAGATTACGACGCATTTAATAGATTACTGTCTATATATTATATTATTCATCGAATGGATTCAACAATTTTTTTGTGTCTATTACATAATTGTGGTAAGTAAATGCCCTATTTTTTTCTGACTGCTTATATACAAAATTAAATGTATAATTACGTGTCCCCTCATTATTTTATCTGAATATTCTTGCTTCATGAAATAACTACCCATATCCATTTTTATACAGTACGTTAGATATTTGAATATTTTGAATTTGGTAATTTGTTCAATTTTGCATTTAATATTCATATCAGTGATGCTTGATTATTTTTTCTCTTGATCAAATAAATAAATAAACATGTGTTTTTGTTTGATTACTTTATCTACCATTTACCAGTGATATTTTCTAAGTTCTTGTCTTAGACATCATTCAGTATAGAGAATTTAAAAAAAAAAATTCCTGTAATCTAACTGGTCTGAATATTCCTCTTTCTAGATAAATCTATTATCATGGGTGGCCAAGGGCTAGTCACTCCAGTGAAACTCTTCTAACTCTGTGGCCTCCCCTGTGGGTCCAAACACCAAGGCTAAACATCTCAAAATAATATTTTACAATCTACCAGCTGACCCACAGTTCATTTGTCTGGCCTTTACCCACCAAAACTGTTAAGCAATGATGTATTGCTGTGATGTTTTTCAAAAACATAAAATAAATCCCATATAAGGTTTTAGCTGTGATGTATTTCAAAAACATAACACAAATCTAATAAGGTTTTAACTACCTGATGCATTGCTTTGAAAATGGTCTTGTCTTAGGCCTTGCATCTTGTGTCAGTCTAACAACCCTTACCTGGGACCTTCCCATCCATGATCATTTTAAAGCCAAAATATCTTGAAAAGAATGTAATTAATACAAAAACATTTAAAAACAAGAAGTATGTAACTCAAAAGAATAAGAGCCTGTTAAAGCCTGATGAAAACATAATGTAGGTTGTGTTAAAAGTTTTAATGTGCCAGTCACTATGTATAAAAAATGCATCCGGCAAGCATGTAAAGGTAAAAGTCAATCATTTGACCAATGTGTACATAACTGGCATGCCTAAATAAACGACCGGCCGCAATAGCTCAGGTGGTAGAGCGTCGGCTTGCGGATCGGGAGGTCGTGGGTTCGAACCCTGGCCGGGTCAAACCAAAGACTTTAAAGTTGGTAGTAGTGGCTTCCCTCCTAACGCTCGGGGCTAAGGGGACAGCATTACGCCTGACTCGTCGGTGTCGGTATAATGGACCGACCGGGTTCAGTCCCTGGGCATCTCATAAGTGCCCCTGTGCTATAATGATAGAAATGTCGCTGCACAGTATTGGCAAAAATGCCTGCTAATCCCAATCCCTAAATAAACAATGAATGGTTAGACAATGTAAGGTGATGACATACAAAAACTAATGTTATTGTTAGGAAATATAAAATAATACAAATGAAGGCTTGGTGTTGTGGTTAGGCATTTGTTCTTGTTATATTTCTTTTGTTGGTCGAGTTCCTGCCAAATCCTTTTATTTCATAGAATCTATAATTAAATAAAAATGCCTCTTTTTGTCATTTAATCCAACAATCAATTTTTAGTATTTATATATTCAGTTTTAAAGAACACACCAGCACCTTCAAAATTTATGCCACACATCAGCTGTGAACACAATTAGCAGTAGCTTGACTGCAACCACAATTGGCTTTAATGAATGGTAATGCCAGAATAGAACAGCCACATGCCCACCCCCAGATAATGTTTGTTTTTTGTTACATCGCACCGACACAATTATGGTCATATTGGCGATGTCCAGCTAATTTTTGGTGGAGAAGGACCCCAGACTTGGGTCTGGGTAGAACCACTGGAGCACCACAGGTTAGCTGGAAAACCTCCCCACATGAAAGTTCTCGCCCTGACCGGGACTCGAACCCACGCAGTGTGCCCCAGATAAGAAGAGTGCAGCTGCTGTTAACTTCTTTATTTCTCCTCCAAACCCTTTATACTTAGTACTCATCTGCATCCTCTCGATATGATAATTCTAATGAGTACCAGTAATATAGGGTTTGATTGAGAATTATGGGATATATGATAACACAAGCTCAGATTGACTTCTCTTATCTAGAACTCTGCACAAGGTGTGAAAACACACATTACTTGACTGAAGGGACTAGTGTTAACTTTTACCACCCCATAGTGATATATATTGGCAAATTGATACAAAGATCCATTTGACAGATCCTATGAACTCTACTGGTCCAGTGCAAAAGCAAGCAGGGTTTGATTGTTATTACTTTGGGTCTTTCTCCATCAGCTTGTTTCTTTTTATGGAGTTATCAGATGATCTGCTGTTGCAAATTAAAGGTGGTATCCGACAGTTTACCTCTATCATATGCATACATGTAACAAGATTTTTCCACAGTTTCTGAGAATCTGGGCATATTTTGGCATTAACCCATACTTTAGTCTAAGTAAAGCTGATTTTGAACTCTACCTTTATCGTAAGAAGTACACATTGCAAGAAGATCATTGCAAATGTTCATTCTTTTCAAATCTATGAACAAGCACGATACTGTTCTCTGCTAAAAACACATCTTGACCTGCAACATATTGAAAAGCAACATATTTTTATTTGCAGGGGGGCTCAATACACAGCAAAGCAGATTATAAGTATGTTAATTGTTATAATAATCAACACAGTAAATGCTCAATTAATCATCAATGTTTGTTGGACAAGAATTCAAGATAGGTTTAATGAAAGAACATAAGAAAGTAGTCCGAAATGTTTATTTCAGGGAAAAAGCCCTGATATTGTACAAAAGTAAAAATTAAAAGTAAACGTGTATAATTAACCAAAAAATAAACAACAACACTTATTTAATCGGGGGTGCATAATGATTTCATGCATAATCAAAATGAAAATTTGTGAGAAAATAGTGAAGTGACATCAATATAGTTTGACTACTGACTATTGACATTTATAAACACTTGTGCAATGTTTGTATAGTTGGATGGCTGTGAAGTGATGTTCAGAAACACTTATGCACGACAAAATCGACAGCTTAATACATGAGTGACATTAAAGTGAATCAAAGTGACATTAGCAAAAATATTATTTTTTTAAGAAAATGGATTCATAATTATATAATGCACTTAAATATAAAATATTTTAGGTGAAATTCAAATAAAGTACACGCCTATGTGAACAACTAAATTAGAAATAAACTAAGCTGTTGAGAGTTTCTTTAAAAATGCAAACAAAGAAGTGTATAAACCAAAATGAAGGTAGTATTAATTTTTCAGTTACTGTGTTGCTACTGTGGCTGGCTTTACCCAGAAAATTAAGCCAACAATTAAATAACATTCATTTGATTTTCCAGCATTATAGATACACAAAAAAGCAAATATTTCTTTCCAAAAACAAGTTCATACTATTCTAAAATATTAAAGGGATGATAAAAAAATATGTACTATGAATGTGAATTGAGATCTGTTGTAAATTTGAAGCTAACGTGGGTCCTAGAAACAGAGTAGTATGTGATACCTAAAGAAAAGTGTTGACTTAGATAGAAGATTTTTGAAAATATTGACACTTTATATTATAAGATGTATTTTACTCTTACTGTTCAAATTACATTGAGTTAACTCCCTTGTGGGTAGTTCTTTATTGCAGAAGATAATAGGACTTTTCCGCTTGTTTCACTTTTAAGAATGCCTCTAATTGCAATATTTACATCAATCTGTATCTTGTTGAATCAGATAAGAATGAGTAAAGTGCTTGAACATTGTTAAAAAAGGCGAAAATAAAATTTAAAATCTTTCTTACAAGATGTATGAAAATACCAAAATTGAAGATAACAAGCACGTTTCTTTAATTTAAAAAATTGGAGAATAACACTACTCTTCAATTGGATTTAACAATCAACAATCTTTTAGTTATCTAGAGTCAAAAAACTACTGCACCATTTATGTCCAGATTTATGCATATAACACACTGACAATATACCAGGCAGAAACTATCCCAAGGCTCATCATTCTTCCAAACTATCGACAAGAAAATGCTTTGCAGAAAAAACTTCTCAGATCCGCACAAGCAAATAGTGGTCAATGGATTGTATTAATCAAATATTCAATTTGGCTTCATAGAATTAAAAAAAAACAACGAACCAGAAAATCATCGGTGTCCAAGCTTTTGTATTTTTGTAGCCATATCGAATAAGCTGTGTACTATTTTATCATAACTAAGTCTACGCTAGAAATTGTAAATATTAATATTGCTCTTGTGAGGCAATATTAACAGAACAAGTTTATGTAAAATATTAAATCTATGTACATGTAATATATATGTAACATTTTATTTACACTTTGAAGAGTAAAACGATTTAAAAAAAAATAGACATTAAACGTGAACAAATAAACAAGCAACAGAATGGAAGACCAAACCAAAATACTTTGACCTATTTAACAAAAGAAAAAAAGAGAATGCAGGTAAATGCAATAGATGACAAACTAAACAACTTAAGGTTAACACAAAATGATACTGAATAACATGGTAAATGACAAATAGTTAACAGAGAACTTTAAGTATCAAGTCCTGAATTTCTGAAGGGACTTTAAAGGTGCTATCCAACAGTTTAGTCCAATTTTTCTCTCTCTAAAATAACCAAAAAAGTCATTGGTACCTGAAAACGTCTTGCAAAATACTGTTGATTGATGACAAAGAAAGATCTTTGTTAACAGTCAAGGATAAATCCTCACTCATCATTGCAAACAGGTGTTTCCTATCCAAGCCATGCTGCAGAGATATCTACTTTTAAACTTAGAAAACCCTGTGACCTCTTACTTTTACATAGTCATCTGGGTAATTCGCTCTGACATCAATACCTTTTTTTAGCAATGACCACTATCGCGAATTTGACAGAGTTGGAATGACTGAACCTTTAGAGTCAAGTTTTCGCTTTTAGTACAGTCTAACAAAAAATAAGTGTTCAATATCTTCTTTGAAACTACTAAAGTATTGGTTTATGCAAAAAGTATGACCAAAGTCCCCAAAGCTGTGGTTAGATATTGGTAAGTGTACTGAATTTAGACAAACTGTCAGATACCACCTTAAAGATAATGACAATACAAAATTTCACATGTATACAATTGTGATTTAAATGGCTTCGTTGTAAGATCTGACCCTTCAAAACCATGTAAACAACATTATTTACAATATTTAAACTTGTAACATACAGAACTCTTGAGATCGTTGTAAAATACTTCTACAAACTAGGAAAGTGTCTACAATACACAGTTGGTTCTGCCATTGGCTTAAAATATTTTTCAACAAGCGTCATAACTCTGGTTATATTATGAAGATAGGGGTCAAAAATATATATATATAAACCAAATATAAATTATTTTCATTTTGTCCACCAAAAATCATTTATCAAAAACAAAAAATAATGACAATAGAACATGAAAAGAAAGGGCCATCACTCCACTTTCAAGTTGAAAGTAACTAAATACCAACTTGACTTGTATTAAAATTCATTCACCAAGAACAAAAAATAAATTAATATTTTTGAAGCCATAAAAAGTTATTGACCAGGAAAATCCAAGGATGGACACATAGACAGAGACTACTCTTCAAGCCGTTTGACCATCACTGAAAACAAGTGGCAAAAATAGTACCGGTACTAAACATATCTGCACATAAAATAAGGAGTTCTAGAAAAAAAAACTGCCATTAAAATATTATTATGCTCTCTCGGCTGCCAAAGGCAAAAATTTGTGAGGTTGTTCGTTATCAAACATCAACCCAGGAATTGAGTTGTGTCCATTTTGACAGCCCTAGAATTGAATTGTGCTCATTTTTCTGGCTCTGGAATTGAATTGTGTTCATTTTGCTTGCCCTGAAATAGAATTGAGTCTCTCTGCCTCACCTTTTTATGTCAAAATAAAAATTGTACAACACCATACACATAAATTGCAAAGAAAACAGAATAAACCAGTTTTGTAAGAAGAGGAGCAAAAGTTTATCATCTTGAAATATCAAATATTTTATCTATGTGAGCACTGGGGTCTAGATGCTGGACTCTGGATCTGAGAGTCCAAGGTTAAAGGGAGACCACTACAGCCACACGCATTGGGCAATCAGAAGGCAATTATGTAAGTAGAAAGATCTTGTTTCCCAATTTACCATATAGACAACTACTGGTAGATCGACTACTAAATCTACTAAATATTTTACCCTGATATCTCTGATTTAATCATTCTTGAACTTTGAGCTTTAAATAATTTTAATGTAACTTAAATCAGCAAAGTACAGCTTTCTCTAACAAAACATCAATAAACAAAAATAGCTGCAAATATGATCATAGAGAGTATTATAGATAACAGAAACAGGTCAAATAACAATAGCGTAAAAAACAATAAACATAACAGAGTCATTAGAAATTGCTTCTCCAGATGTCAATAGTTGCAAGACTAGAACTAAACATATGTTTTGTTTTTTGTTATATTGTACCAACATAATAATGGTCATATTTGTGATATCCTGCTAATTATTGGTGGGGAAGACTCCAGACATATATCTGGGTAGAACCACTGACAAGCCACTGGTTAACTGGAAAACCTCTCCACATGAAAGTTCTCGCCCCAATCGGGACAGGCCATGGGTGGCCCTAAGAACTTTAAGCCAATGGCAAACTAGTATCTTATGCAGTGTCTTGTATAATAACAAAAATATCTGACAAGTTTTCATATTGTCAAGTTTTATCAAAATTGATGCCAAGCTTTGGGAGAAAAAGCTCAACAAAACTATATCCACTGACAGACGGGCTGATGAACTGATTTCCGTATACACCCACCAAACTTTGTAATGGGGCGGGGTTTCAATATAACACAAAAAACAGTAAACAAAATTAATATATTTGAAGTGTTTTATGAATCATTATTAGTTATGCTACTGAAAAAATACCAGTAGCAAGAGAAAAAATATACAATAATAATGAACAATCAAATAAAAACATTACCTTGTGCATTAAGAATTATTTATAGCACTATTATTGTAATGGTCACCAAAAATTATAGTTATGATTAAGAAGATCTATATAATTCCTGTCACACATACGTTTAGTAAGTACTGAAAAAGTGTCGCTGAGTACAATTATTTAACCAGAAACAGTTTTAGCTATTTCTATAATGAGGTACGGTACACTGTGAATGCATGCCAAGGATATACAAAATATAACAATAAAATGTGACTTTATTATTTTGTTTAAAATGGTACTGAAAGTTGTAATTTGTAGTTAAAATGTTAAAGAAATTCAGGCTCTTTTTTTATTAATACAATTTTAACATTAATTAGTTTCTTCAGCACATTAAGCTTGTACTGATATGTTCACACTGAAGTAAAGACAGTAGGGTAACACTTTAACAGCAGTGACATTAAATTACCCGTTGAAACGTGTAAAATAATTTCTAAATATTTTGATATCAAAAAGCTATTATATTTCTATCATCTGATACCTATTATATGTGTATTAGGCTTGTAATAAAGAAGGATACATTTACTTGCCACTATAACGGGGCATCATTTATCCTTGTTGGTTATATTTCAAAAACACATTTTACAACTTAAGCTACGTTCATATAAATAACATAATACAGTCATTTGATTCTTTCAAATTAATTCTTCAATTTTTACCTAACAGGCAAAAACAAAACAAAAATTCAAAAAAATACAATGTGCAGTGAATAGTTTTGCATTAAAAACTGATATGAAGCAGCAAATACAATGTTATACTTTCTAGAAATCAAAAGGAAACAAGAAGCTTTCACATTGTGTCATGCAAATGCATAATTAAAAATATGGAAGACATTTCTTTAAAGAGAAAGTGAAATATAAAACATGGATCTAAACAATTTATAATGTTACTTTCATACATGTTACCAAAATATTAAAAAAAGGGCTGACGCATAGAAATACAAAACTGGTACCACTCTAACATACATGTGAACTTTTTCTGAGGCCAAAGTGGGAGATTTTCACTTGCAAAGTGGGAGATTTGTTATTTTCATAAAAACAAAGAAGGGAGATATCTGTTTCCAAGTAGGGAGATTTCTGAAAATGTGTAAAACACCCCTCATTTTCAAATAATTTTCAACCTTAAAAGAGGGAGTCTACCTCCAAAACAGGAGAGTTCACATATATGCTCTAAGAAAAAATAGTAATAAGAGGATCATGATGGGTCTAAAAAACTCAATTAAGGGCCTGGCCCTCAATATGCTATCTAATAGCAAGTCTAAATATACAACACATTATCTTTCCATTCAATGACCTTGAGTTATTTCCAAATAAACACTTGCGCACAAATTAAGCCATCAAAGATTCCATGCAGACGAGGATTCTAATAAAGTTCTGTGAAGATTAGGCCTAAAATACCAGGTATCTACTGGTAATTTAGGGTGTCCACAAGGTTGTTCAATGGTTTGACCAAGTGACCTACTTTTTGACCCCTCATGACCCATTTACAAACTTATCTAAGATGTCATGCAGACAAACATTCTGACTTAATTTGGGGATGATTGGTCCATAAATTTTAGTTACCCCTAGGGTGCTCATATGTTTTTTCTTGAACATGAAATAATGACCCACTTTTTCACCACAGAGGACACTGTTAAAAACATACCAGGAACTTTGGGCAGGCAAACATTCTGACCAGGTTTGATGAAGATTGGGCAAAAGTGTAGGCTCAAGTGTGTTTCAAGTTTTTTCACGAATGTGATCTTGTTACCTACTTTCTCACCCCATACAACCCAGTTATGAACTAATCCAAGACTTCAAGCAGGCCAACTTTCTTACTAAGTTTGGTGAAGAGTGGATCAGAACTGTAGCCTCTAGAGTGTACACAAGCACGAAAAAATCTTTGAGGCACGCTGTATGATGACAAATGGTGGTCTGAAAAAGACCACTTTGAGCATACTGTGCTTAGTTAAACCAAAACTATCAAGTGTTTTCTACATTATCTCTTGGCACAGAAAATTGGCAATTTACAGCTATTGGTGGTGGGGGAAGACCTTAAATAAATATCTGGTATAACCAAAGTCATAATTTGAGGACCTCATATAAATATATGGGTATAGAAAAACAAACATTCTCAGTTGGAAAACCTCAGATAAATATCTGGTATAACCACAAACCTACTCAGATTGAGGACCTCAGATAAATATCTGGGAATAACCACAAACCTACTCTGTTGGAAAACCTCAGATAAATATCTGGGCATCACCACAAACATACTCTGTTGGAAAACCTCAGATAAATATCTGGTATAACCACAAACATACTCAGATTGAGGTCCTCAGAAAAATATCTGGGTACAAAAACAAATATACTCAGTTGGAAAACCTCAGATAAATATCTGGGTATAACCACAACATACTCAAATGACAGTTTTACCACAACTTAAATCAAGGTACTAACTATGGAGTTACAAGTTACTATCACCATTCAGTGACTTGCCCTGTTGTAAGAATAATGAAATATATGTAACAGCTCATGACATTATAACATGAAATGTCTGTAATAACTCTCAAGCAAGAATAAAGCTCTAAGTTTTATAAAACTATTAAATAAAAATCAGTGTATAATCATGCCTGTCAGTGTTTTGAATTCAAGAGTCAATTTTACATTAAAAATTTGTTTGAATGTGCTTAAAATGTTTGAGGATGTTGGAAACATGAAGCAAAGAAAAAAATAACCCTGAGTCATTAAATACATTTCTATATTTTACTGTGGTCAAAATTGAGCTACAAATGTTTGTTTATTGAGTTAATCGTCCCACCAACAGTATTTCGGTTATCTGGAGATGGGCTACATATGTTTCTAGACAGCTACCCACTCCTCATGAAAACATAAGTAAATAAAGATCAATGGTTCATATTTAGTAAAATAAATATGACAGGGCTTATTTCTTTGGGAAAAATATACAGCCAAAGTATGTAGGTTGGGTATGTTTTAACAAAATCTGACTTACAGTTTGGTTAAATTTAATTTTAAAAATCAAATGGACCACAGAAAAATCCTATGACTCGAGTGTATAATGACCAGTTAACATTTATGATGCAACTGTTTCACATTTGCTCACGCTGTCTTCAGTAATCTCAAACAACAGACAATTCTCGCTGGTCCTTCTACAGATGTCGTACGCCGTTTCTCCGATGCTGTTCTTCAAAGATGTGTCCACGTATTTATTTGTAAGTAATACCTCCAATGTGTTTCTACTTTCCTTGTCACATGATGCCAAGTGAAGGGATGTCTGTCCACTGTTGGTTTGGGCATTGACATCAGCGCCTTGTTGTAACAACAATTCAATCACCTGGGCTTGGTTCCAGCGAGCAGCACTGTGAATTGGATGCCAGCCATCAATTGTACGAGCAAACACGTCAGCCCCATTGTCAATCAATAACTGAAGAACAGAAGTAGAAGAAAAATAACAATATTTTCGGTGGGATAAAGTTTTTAAAAAGAATCTACATATTTCTCAGACTTGTCAAACCTCAATATTAAGGAAGGTAATTTAAGATAATCTATTATTGTCAAAATTCCTAATTTCACACAGGAGAACAGACAAAATCCCTACCAGACAAAATCCCTTATAGATTTTAGGCACAAGACAAAATCCCTCCTGTATTTTTTCTCAGGCAAACAGAATCTCTCCTGTTAATTAACAAAGGCCAACAAAATCCCTACCAAATACAGCATCTCACAAATACATACCAAGTATATTTGAATGTCTTACATAAATTGACAAAACAGATGAATGTAACTTGTTATATATTCATTCTCATTTCAATTTGATGATTGGCAAGAGATTCAGATTGATTAGCCTAAAAAAGATGTTCCATGTGATCAAAATGAGTATACATACACAAAACATGCAATTTGAGGTTTTCATTAATATTGGGCATGACAATGTTGCATCACAAAAATGGTGTATTTGAGGAGGGATTTTGTCTGCTAATGTCACCATGCATGAAAGGGATTTTTCTTAGAGGTATTTTATCCTTCACTATTATTATGAATTATTGTTATTTTTAACTTAGTACTTAAGACAATGATAACATTATCCCTACCTGCACCATATCTGTATGGCCATTATATGAGGCCCTGTGGAGCGGTGTGTACTGGTCCCCATCCCTCGCATGAACCAACTCTGAATCATCCTGCAGTAGTCCCTTCACTACATCCAGCAAGTTGTTTTCTGCTGCCCAAAGGATCTTCTTACTGGGGTCCTCTGATAACACAATAATGGCATAAATGATACTGTTACAGATCATACCACTTACAGCATATATGTGAACTTTTTTCTGGGAGATTTTCACTTGCAAAGTGGGAGATTCGTTATTTTCATATAAACAAAGAAGCAAGTTATCTGTTTCCCAATTGGGAGATTACTGAAAATCACTTTGGCCTCAGAGAAAGTTCACAGGTAAGAGTTGTCTCATAAACACAGGATTCTTAATCCACCTGTAAGAGATATACAATTGAGGTTGTTTTTTTTCATTATCCTGTCCATGAAGAACATGGTTTACTTTTTTATGGCACACTGACTCATAGCCTGTTTAATACAACTTGAACAATGGTGTGGATCCAGGTCATCCAGCTCCCCCACTGTTGGCTGGTAAGTCTCAATAAGAATATATGACAAAGTCCTATGAGCATTGCAACATATACCAAACTCTGAAAAGGCACAGGACAAAGGTATTTAACATGAAAGGCCAGTGAAAAGTAAGAACAAATTTATGATGAGTCATTTAACGAAAAGAGCAAACCGGTTTTACAGAGCTCTAACCTCGCACTTCCTGATGGGTTTCTCAAATGCAAGCAATGAAAAGAAAACCGATCTACTTGAATACAAAATGTCCAACCGCTGATATTTCTTTGATAAGTTATGGTGAAAGCATAAGGTACAATTATCTATAGGTGCATTCACTAACAAATAACTAAAGATAACTGGTATATTTGGAAATAAAGCAGGTGAAGGGTTCAACTAAATATTGTTTTTATTACTTAAGAAGGTAACCTACTCTGTATATCCTCCATTGACTCTTCATCTACACCTTCCTCATCCATCTCCCAGTAACTCTGGAATCTGTTGGGGTCACCCCTTTTTGCTGCAAGAATCTGGGGATGATATTTAATACACATTATTTATTTCACAGATAAAACAAAAATTGAATTACTAAACAGTCCACATAGATATAAAAGTAGATGTGCAAAATCATTAAAATCATATAACTAGGTAGAATAAATGCAAGAATTTCAAAAAGTTTAGAGGCATATGCTTTAAAGGTAGCATCCAATGATTTAAATTATAGCTTATTCAGATGAATTGTATAGAAGCATAAATTTTATTTTCTTGTAATTTCTTTATATGTGGTCCAAAAATCAAAAGATATACACTATCGGAAAGCTCTTGAAATTCATATCTTTAGAATACAATCTTTTTAAAATGGATAAATGCACAAAGAATTAATACACAGAAATAAATAGAATTATTGGCTCATCCTTAATCAAAATGAACAGTGTATCTTTTTTTAATGTATTTTTTTTATCTTTTAAACTATCAAAATATAGTTTTCATATTTAAAATACTTCATAAAAGCTGTTAAATTTGATATAATATTCAGTAAAATAGACTTTAAAATAAAAACACAATGGTGAGTTTAATACAGCACATATTTATACAATTAGGCTTGCATTAGCTTCTGCCTTCAAAGATGGCTGCCTTAAACTCTTATCAGTGCCTATGATATCACATGCCAGGGCACTAGACAGCTTTTGGGGACAGGTACCCATACCCTCAGGAAGGGGAATTTCGTGCCGTTTTAAGAAAAAAAAGACAAAAAGGGGAATTTTATTAAGTCATATACCCATTTTGATTTTAGTGTCACACTAACTCCTTAGAACCCTAACACTGTTTTTTACCACATATTATAATAGCCAGTATATTATTTCAGACTTAATATTCAAAAGTCAAACTTGCTTGCATTAAAATGCAAGAATTTTAAACTTAAAATCCCCGCTCAGATATCAATTTTTCTGGATTTGAAAGTAAAGTGTTGGATTGCTTTCTCAAGTTGAGTGTCGGACTCGGAGTCTGAATCAGTACTACTGTCAGAAGATTCATAAGAAATGCTACTGCTAACGTCTGCTTTCTGTTTTTTTGTACAGGGCTCTTCACTTACGTCATTTTCAATACTAGATATAGTAGGTTCTGGGATCGAAGACAGTGACTGCTGTTTAAAGAGGAAATCGATTTTTTTGCAATTTTCTGAAGTTTTTGAAGTGATCTTCTTACGATAGTGCTTTTGATTGTGCGACATTTTTGTTTACAACGGCCATATCCGAGAACTCCAAATTTGTCAGGGGAAATTACTCGTGAAGGATTCTTTTAATTAGACTCTTACACAGTCGTTATCGGTAAATAAACGTGTCAACCTAAGCCGAGACATGCGCAGTAAAACGGTGTTTTTATATGGGTTTCCTACTAAAAAATGTTCACGAAAAGTTTTACGTGTATTTTCGGGTGACCCTTTCGTTGTTTTTTTTTTTCATTTTCGAGGGGAATTTTTTTCATAGATAGGGGAAAAAACATACTATTTTGATAGGGGAATGGGGCCGATATTCGGCCCCAAAAACGGCCAAACGAGTGCCCTGCATGCAAACTATCTATTGTCTTGGTATTTGGGAATGCCATAATAAGTGTAAATCGTTATGGTCTGAGAACATAATGTACATGTGCAATTCAAGAAATACTCAATCTGACTTTTCATTGTGAAATTCTGCTCAATGCAGAATTCAAATTTGATGGAAACGTTTATTTTTCCCAGAAATACTTTTTTCAAAAGTGGCAGAGATTGGATTCTCCCCACTGAAATCCTGGTAATGGTGTTACAAGTAAACTTCCACACAAATTGATGACATCAACAAGCATCCTTAATTTAAACAAAACTTTCATTTTATACATAAGTAGTTTTCCTTTTCTTCGATGCTATGTCTGGCTCAAATTGTCAAACTGAATTGTCAAGTCATACCATCAGTGAGTTCAAAACTCAAAGTCAATCAGTAGGTGCCAATTATTTTTCTCCAAAAATGTAAATCAAATAAAAAACACTGTCAAATAGCATAATAATAATAATAGTTTTGGGTGTGGCAAATCTGTTTCTGGAATAAAATTCAAAATAGTGTTGTGAATATACTCTCCCAATTGGTTTAGACATTTACATTTGAGTGAAAATTAGAATTTAACTAGAAATAAAAAGCTGACATCATATTAGGCAATGATGTTTGAATCAGATACATGATTATCTGACCTCACAACTATTTGACCCCTATCTGTTCTAGCTGTTTATTCAACCCCTAGACTATTTGACCTCAGCAGAATATTTTTAGGGGATTATTCAACCCTTATATAGGTTTATGTTGTCTAATGTCTGTTTTATATGATATGTTATTTGATTATATCCTTTTTTCCATTTATTTCCATCTTCACTGATAATATAGTACACAATACCTGAATTATTAACAAAATATTGATGACAATATGAAATTTATACAGTTTAACAAAATGAATTATATAAAAAAAAATCATGTTTTGAGAATTGAGAATCTTTTTAATTGTACAATGTGTTTATTTAGAACTGAATTTTGCACATAAAGGGTTATGATGAAGTAAAATTTGTTTAACTGTGGTAATGTGGAACAAAAGTGGAATGACTGAAGACAGTTGTTCAATTAAAGTCTTCTTCTAGTGTTGAATAAATTAATTAAAGTATTATAAATTTAACAATTGCACAGTAAATTGAACCAACATAAATCTAATACAAGTTATAATTAATTAAAAAAATTGTTACCAATAATAACCCTATTCCCATTTTTACCAAACTGTAAAAACACGCATTTCAATTCAACCTCCCTATCCACCCAAATCCTATGCCACCAGTTAATATTGAATTACATATACTTTCAATAAGGATATTTAAATAAAAATATAGCATCTACCAACATTTATAATCAACAAAATAGAAAAATACACTTTCACTAACTTCTTAATAGGGGTCGAAATGTCGAGGGGTGGAATAGTCACTGAGCAGTTCGAATCTATAAGTACAGAACTGTGATCTAGACATTAATGCACTATCGATTACAAATCAATACAAATTATTTTGAATATGACTTATTCACATAAAATCCTCAAGTTTTTAAACATTCTCGACGGAATATTGATTTGTGTTTGTTGTTGACTGGTACATTTCCGCCGCTGTATCACAAACGTCCGAATGTGTTTGTCCGACTTTATGAGCACTCATTATATCATTTATATACGCGTAATAAAATTATAAATTTATGTCACCTGTGATAAAAGCTCGTCGTTAAGATTGCAGTCCATCATATCTGGGACAACATCGTTGACATCTTCTTCATCCATGGCTAAAATCTGTTTTGTCAGGTCAACTGTCAAGTAAAAAAAAGCTTCCGACTTTTTTTGTTTTTATTTTTATTCACTTTGTGGTGAAATAGCCGGGTCTCGTAGGAAATCTCGGTTCCAATTCTGGGTAATTTTACGGAAATTATATTTTACATGTATAATTGTATATATGTAATTATAGTTAAACGTACTCTTGTGTGTTTTTTATCAAAGTAGTTTGTTTTTGTTTAACAAAATGTTGCCTCGTTGGCGAAGAGTGGCGAGTAGTGGACTTCAATTTTAATACAATTAGATCGGACATAGCTTCGTATTTCGGTAATAGGATTTGATAGGAAAGTCAGAGTTACGCAGTTTAATTCCGGTAGCAGAATCATCTAATGTTTGTATAAGTATATCAAGACTGTTTACACTAGCAGCAAATGCGATGATAAAATGCAACAATAATAGATTCGAATAAATAAACACCCTCTGAATCGCGTAAGAATACAACATCCAGTGAAAGGTAACTACGTGTGATTTAACTAGTGACCACCTCCCTAGCCACACTCTTCACACCGTTTACGTTTAGCTGTGCTACTGTGATCTGACAGTTAACCTTCTGTTTATGTCCACATCATTGAAAGCGGATTTGTGTTTTTTGAGAAGGTACAGTTTTTTTTCCACAAATATAGGCTAAATATGGCAGTTTATTTACACCGGATGTAATTGTCTCAAAAAGTACTTTCCCGAAACAATAATACATGTAGTGCTATCATTCTTTTTGTGGGCAGTGTAGAGGATAATTCCCATATTTTGTGCCGCCAAGATGTCCTGAATATTTAAACATGAACTTAGATAAAATCAACAGTATAATGAATTGATTTGTATTATTAACTCACCAACTAAATCTATTTCTTAATTTTGTTTGCCAGAAACTGCAAAAAAAATATAAATACTGGAAAACACCACTTATTTGTCACTTTATAGTGCAAAAAATAGTATAATTTTCCAGTATTGATATTATTTTTTGCACTTTCTGGCAAACAAAATTAGGAAAAAGATTTAGTTGGTTTAGTTGGTGAGTTTATGCAAATTAATTCATTATACTGTTGCTTTTATCACAGTTAATTATTTCTTATTGATGGTTTGTAAAAAAGAGGAGTAAACTGTATGTGCACATGGAAGCGCAGTCGGTAAAGCGTCGGCTCCAGGAACGGGCGGCCTCGGGTTCGAGCCGCGACCTACCAATGTCGTTAAAGATGTAGGTGGTATAGCTCCATTGCTAATGCTCAAGCAAATATAAGGGTAGTTCCACGACTGGTTGGCCCGGTGTTAGGATAATGTGACTGGGTATGGTATTATGCGAGGAGTTCTTGGCATGCTATATACAGTGAAGGCAGCACTATATCTGCTTCAAGTGGACACAGTCTCCAGATAACTGTTATAATGTTGGTGGGACGATAACCACACAAACAAACAAACAAACGCAACAGTTGGCTTGATAAGAAAAACAATTCAATAAATAAGTGCGATGAACCAGGCGCGTATCTGGGCCGTTTTTCCAGTTACGCACAATTATTATAAGTGTGTGTGTGTGTGTGTGTGTGTATGTATGCGTGCGTGCGTGCGCGTGTGTGTGGTGGGGAGTCTGGGGACATACCCCCCCCCCCCCCCCCGGATTTTTTTTACATCGGCTCAGTGGCATTTTAGTGCCTTTTTTGCCCCAAAATTTGAGAAGAAAAAAGAAAACAATATATTTTAGTTTTTCCTGGTATTGACTGAAAAATACAGCTTTAAAACGCGATATTCAACTCGATTGATGTTTATAAGATTTTATAAAATATAGACTTAGGAAATAAAATACACCACGTCTAACCCGTGTGAGGCATCGACTTTCTTAGTGTTTTTGTTACTTTTAGATTTTCGATTTTTCGAACGGAGGTTACGCACGTGCGTAAAGTGCGTAATGGCAGACACGCGCCTGCGATGAACACAGCATTCTCATAACTGCAGTCATATTTGTCTAAAGAGTGTCTACAAAGTCGGTTATTTTGTGGTATTCAAAATGTGTCAAATACTAATTATTAAGTAAAGACCTAAGTAAATCGTTCGCGTACCTCGATTCCTACTTTTTTTGCTTAACGATCAATAAATTTTGTTAGTGATGAAGCCGATATTATATGTGTTGTTCTTTTTAATAAATAAACGGCCATTTTATTTATTTATTCATTTATTTCGAAATATTCATAGTTTACTTATTTATCTTAAAACTAAGCTGCATGTTGACGGAATTGAGTATTAATTAAAATGGCAATCGGTAAAATAGCTAAACATTATGCTAGTGCGGTTTTGCAGTGCTCCGTGGTTCTAACCAAGATGTTTAAATACTTGGGCGTTGATGAGCATCTTTTTGCTGCATTTTAAAATGGTAACTCTAAATCAGTGGAATAAGCAATTTTAAACACATGCTTTGTTTTATTTAATATTGAATGTACATGAAAAACATCTTAAACAATAATTCAACAATCATTATACATATACATGACAATGGGTATTTTAAGAAATATACACATATCTTGCAGACAAACGCACATAATCCACAAGATACAGTATTTCAAATCAAAATGTAAAGGCACAATTGTGTTTCAATACATTTCTCATAAGTTTAAAGATATCCATTGTAATGCAAATATGAAAAAATATGCGATCCTTAAAATGTATAAAACACCATATATAAACTGATTAAATAAGCAACATAAGTGACGTCATCCCATGGACATGCTTGTTGTACATTTATTTACCGTAAAAAACAAACTCTTTAATCCTGATTTTTTTCGGTTTGTTTGTTGTTGCTTAGTTGTTGTTGTTGTTTATATTTCATAGCTGTATAACTACATATACATGTATAAATGGCAGCAGAAATGCAAAGTTATAATTAATTAATTTGACACGATCTGGTAAAGTTGATGTCAGGAAAGCGTTTTGCAGGTGGGTATTTGAGTTAATTACATGTAAAGATATTAATGTCTAAAGAAATTCTCCTAACAACAGCATTATCCATAGTTGTGTATACCAATCCCATGTATGAAAATTGACAAGATGCTTTTGTGGGTTTATTGTCTTAAACCAATTTATACAGGAAACTATGTAGTTTTAACTTTTGTGCCTACATATACGTACAATATTAACAGTCTGTATACTTCTGTAAATGTGTAAAAACTCAACAGTCACCGACTAGTGAATGTTACATTGGGAACAGTAACACAAATATTTTGTATTTTTGTACATTACATTATTTCATGCTACTTTCGTTTGAAACAGTTTATCAGTCTGGAGAGAACTTCGATTTTAACTTTCGCAATCTTCTGCGAACGCCATTTTTCTTCGGTGGCCCTCGCTCTGACTTCTGCTTCCGGTTTCGGTTTGTGTTGCCTAGCAACTGTTTAATGTCAGCTCGCACCTCGGTCAGTGGGGTTTCGAAGTGGTATCTATAAATAGGCATGCCGGATTTGTCAATTAGGAATACTTCGAAGTTCCAGCGGACGTCTCTGACCTTCAGTGGACTGTAGAATAACCACGACAGCTGTAGAAACGTGTCGTTTGTTGGAGCGCAACGGGACTAGAGGGGAATAAGAAAAAGAATTTCATGACGATCATCATCATCATTATCATCATCATCATCATCATCATCATCATCATCATCATCACGATCATCATCATCATTATCATCATCATCATCATCATCATCATCATCATCATCATCATCATCATCATCACGATCATCATCATCATTATCATCATCGTCATCGTCATAACTATCGTCATAATCTAAATCATCATCATCGTAATCGTCATATCTATCGTCATAAACATTATCGTCATCACCATCGTCATCGTCATTGTCACCGTAATCGACATCGTCAAAACTGTTTTTAATTTTCATGCCAAACAGGGATTACATATATCTAAAATATTTTTAAAAGATTTTCATTTATTGCTTAAATATCATAAAAAAATACATTTTGACATTATAGTGCATGTACGACCAACATTTCACTCTCTCAAAATATTTTACCTTCAGAAAAGTATAAAGCGGGTGTTCATTTTGGCCGTTGACGTCGATCTTTTTGAACATCTGGAAGCTGGGCACATACCCTCCGCCGGGCCGAACGTACTTGATCCCGTTTAGAATCTCCTCAGCATTCCGACCAGGCTCTAACTGCGACAAGTAGACGAGGTTCAATTGATAGAAATGTTATAAAACAGCTCTTTTTCGAATTAAAAGAAAACAATATTGCAACATTTTTAGAACGAGACTTCAAACATTCGACGATGATATTGCTATACATATAAAAATGGGAAGTGTGTCATTACAATGTCTACACACACAAAAAAAAACTTCATGTATTACAAATGATTTACACATATATTATAAAGGTATCTGAGCCCGTAAAATAGTAACGCACATTACGATTTTTTAGGACTATTTTCAGTCATAACAATATACAAGCCAGTTACCTTTTCTTTTGGTGAATGATAGCTTGCACATACGAATGAGTTACCAAACAACGCAAAGCCTCGATCCTCCATTCCATATAGCTTAAGGCTTTCCTGTCACAGCCATGGAAGGAGAACAGATACTTTCGACAGTAAGGTATTTTCGTCGTAATAAGAATAAATACAAATCAGTGAAAAATGTGTATCAAGGTCTTTAGGCTTAGCTGCCATCTTGCAGAGGCTACTTCCGCCCCACCATACCCCACCCCCATATTACTTCCCAGGCCTATTTTTGAAAGAAAGACAGACAGATGATCCTAATGGTGCAGATCCTGTGGCCTTGGCTATTTCACATTAAGAAATTCTTTTCCGAACGTGTTCGGACAGAGCCGACATTGATGCGAATGGTCTTGTGGATCCATGTGCCATGCTCCTAAATTAAACTGTGCCCAAGCCGCATATATATATATATATATATATATATATATATATATATATATATATATATATATATATATATATATATATATATATATATATATATATATATATATATATATATATATATATATATATATATATATATTACATTAAAAAGCATAGCTATTTTTAAGACTTATGAACCTATTATGATGTTAAAAGCTTACCAAATCAAAAATATTACTAGGGAACCCGAACACTTGAAAACCAAAGCTCGAGAATTCCTCAACAAGTGCGTTTAGTCCGTGGTACTTGACCGGAGCAAGGTCTCAGAAAGTCGCCACATTCACGATTGCCAAAACTTCTCCTTTGTACCTCTCAAAGTTGATCGTTTCATTTTCGTAAATGTTCATTGCACTAAAATCGTACACAGTTTTGTCCATCGGCTGACCAGAGTCGCATTTTACTCTTGTCCCCCGGACAATCATCGGCAGCAGCATCAGAAAAATCGACTTGCCCCAATCTTGCGCCATCTTGAACTGCGCTACTTTGAATGTAGGTTACAGCAGTAATAAAATCATTAGCTTATCAAGGGCAATAACATAAACTTTTTCTGAATATAAGGGCTGTTGACAATGGTAAATCAGATCTAACTCCTAAATGGCTAGAACAATATTCTGGAAGATTGTATAACATTGTATATACCTGACCAAAAAAACTAAAGGTGTGTTGTGCGTTTTTATTGTTGATTTAACGGTGGTATCCGACAGTTTGAACCAAAATAAATTCTCTCAAATAACCAGCTAAGTCATTGTTACACGAAAAGATCCTGCAAAATGCTGTTCATTGATATCCTTGATCTGTGTAAATTGTCAAGCATAAATCACCACTCGTCATTGCAAACAGGTATTTCCTATCCGAGCCACGCAGCAAAGATAGCTATTTTCAAACTTAGAAAACCACGTGACCATTTATTTTTGCGTTTACGTCATATAATCATCCGGGTAATCCACTCTGACGTCGATATATATTTTTAGCAGAGACCCCTATCGAGCTTTTTGTACAGCTGGAAAGAATACACAATCAGATTGATTTTCTTTTTCGCGATTTGTTCTGTCTAATAATTTAGTCTGTGTTTAAAATCGTATCTATTAAGACATATGTTGTTTATACAAAATTATACCCATATTCCACAAAGCAATCGTTCGGTATTGTTATATGTTTTTGACATAAGCAAACTGTCGGATACCACATTTAATGTTTAAGTGTACCTTTTCTCGTTTTTATGCTAGATTTGCTTGATCGCGGAACTTCCCAGGCCAAACCTCAGGACGAGACTTCTCAGAGGGGGGAATAATGTAAAGAACGCTGCTGTAGAAATATAAGCGCTTCAAACCAGCCTCGCTGCTGGGTTAACTCTTTTGCGACGTGGTTTAAGCGGTTTCCAAAGTTGCCCGGATAAACAACGGTTATAAATGGGAGATCGCTGGAGAGCGCCAGCCAGTTTGAATTGGCCCTCACTATTTACGGTTTAAACTTCGTCTATAATATTTATGCCATACAAAGGAAAAGATCTGTGGCATATTTTTCATAAAAAGTCACACAGAATGTGAACTCTCCCACTTTTGGAGGGAGACTCCTACTTTTAAGGTCAAAATTATTCGAAAATGAGTTGAGTTTAACATATTTCAGAAATCCCTCTACTTGGAAACCGATAACTTCCTTCTTTGTTTATATGAAAATACCAAATCTCCCACTTTGCGTGTGAAAATCTTCCGTTTTGACCTCAGAAAAAGTTCACATAAATAAGAATGTTACAAACATTTTGGACAACCCTCGGAAAATGAACTGGCCCAAAAATGCGCTGAGGGTGTAAACGCAGATAAAATTCCATTTGCTCCGCGGGTGAATAGAACCACATTCGTTGACCTTGCTTTTAACGTCGTTATTAATAACTTAATCGCTGCAACTGTGCTACTGTGTCTTGTCCCAGTAACATGCTTTTGAATTTTCAAGCGTTCAGTTGCAAATTAAATGTATTAGCAGGCAGACTAATAATGATGATGATGTTGATGTTGATGATACTGATGACATAAGTAGCAGTAGTTGTAGTAGTAGTAGTAGAAATAATAGTAGTAGTAGTAGCCGCAGCAGCAGCAGTAGTAGTAGTTGTAGTAGTAGTAGTAGTAGTAGTAGTAGTAGTAGTAGTAGTAGTAGTAGTAGTAGTAGTACTAGTAGAAATAGAAGTAGTAGAGTAGAACCAGCAGGAGTTGTAGTAGTTATAGTAGTAGTAGTAGTAGAAGAAGTAGTAGCAGCAGCAGTGGGAAAAGTAGAAGTAGTACTAGTAGAAGCAGAAACCGTAGAGGTAGTAGTAGTAGTAGTAGAAGAAGAAGAAGTAGTAGGAGTAGTTGTTGTAGTACTAAAGGCAGTTGTAGACATAGTAGTAGAAGTAGTATTAGTATAAGTAGTAGTGGCAGCAGCAGAAGTAGTAGTAATAGTAGCCTAGATGTTTCTTGAGAAAATTTATCAACAACAACATCCTTATACACTTGAAGAGCACAAGTATTAGTTGTAACAGTACTAGTAGAAATAGTTGGAGTAGAAGTAAAAGTAAGAGGAAGAGGAGAAAGAGGAGGAGAATTATAATTATAATTATTATTATGATTATTATTATTATTATTATTATTATTATTATTATTATTATTATTATTATTATTATTATAAAACCACTTGTTCGACTTCTTAAATATGTGTCCCTTTAAAGGCGATTTGTTGGTCAAATTTGCTTTTTCGCTAAACGGTTATGGTCTGTTAAAGCACAATTTAAAAAACAACAACATTACTACAGAAACAAAAGCGTCGTGAAACTTTTTAATTAATTTATTTATGTTTTAAGAAACCTAAGAAATCTTAAAACTGTGGATCCTTTGACATATATACGTCAGTCATAAACAGGATACGGGTTGGCTCGAAGGTTACATATATACATCAGTCATAAACAGGATACTGGTTGGCTCGAAGGTTACATATATACGTCAGTCATAAACAGGATACGGGTTGGCTCGAAGGTTACATATATACGTCAGTCATAAACAGGATACTGGTTGGCTCGAAGGTTACATATATACGTCAGTCATAAACAGGATACTGGTTGGCTCGAAGGTTACATATATACGTCAGTCATAAACAGGATACTGGTTGGCTCGAAGGTTACATATATACGTCAGTCATAAACAGGATACGGGTTGGCTCGAAGGTTACATATATACGTCAGTCATAAACAGGATACTGGTTGGCTCGAAGGTTACATATATACATCAGTCATAAACAGGATACTGGTTGGCTCGAAGGTTACATATATACGTCAGTCATAAACAGGATACTGGTTGGCTCGAAGGTTACATATATACATCAGTCATAAACAGGATACTGGTTGGCTCGAAGGTTACATATATACATCAGTCATAAACAGGATACTGGTTGGCTCGAAGGTTACATATATACGTCAGTCATAAACAGGATACGGGTTGGCTCGAAGGTTACGAAATAATTTAAATAAATATGAAGTAAAGATTGATCGTTTTTATGTTTGATCTACATAGGCTCTCTCACTCTCATTTCTGTTAGCCTGGGGAGTCAGGGCAGCCAAGAAAATCGTCAAAAAATAAGAATGACATGTGAAGAGAACGTCATATGAAGGCAAATTGCTGACATGATTTTCAAGGTGCTGTATAAGTGTGTAGTGTGTTCAGAAAAAAAACAAATTCTAACGATAAAGAAAAAAAAGAATGTATTTATCACTACAATCGTAACAACTCGGCCATTTCCGTCATTTCGCCAAGGGCGAAATTTCAGTGTTACACCGGTTCAGTGTAAACAATCAATGGATACTGTTGAAGAAATTCACAAAGTAATAACGAAGTTTGACTCCTCCATAAAAGCGAAACCCAAACAGATCGAGTGTCTGCAGTCTCTGTTGGCAGGCAAAGACGTCATAGCTAATCTGCCTGTTGGTTACTATCGTCACGTGATTTTGTATGATGGCAGTGGTTTTAAGCCAGCGTAGCGATGTCGTAAACCCTGTGCGGAGTTTGCCCATCTAGAACAAAGTTTTACTACCTGAGGATGAATGATAAACATTGTTTACTTTTCAGTTCTAGTTCCGTTTTGTATGACCAAAAACAAACTCTGCTTATCATGGAAATCGATTTTAATTTTCCCGTGGAGTGTTGAAGTCCTTTGGACATATATACCAAAATACGCGCACGGCGGAACAAAAAACAAAGTAGTTTTTTTGCAACTAAAGTTAGTAGAGATAGCCTCAATTTCCAAGCGATAGAATTGTATATATGATTTAAATCCCTTCAATTGTCCTAAGATTTGGCCAAATGTTCTGGGGCGTCGTTTCACGTATGTTCGTTCATTGTAACAGAGTGAAAGTGGTAATGAAAATAGAAAACTTCGAACACCTTTAGGTTTTTTATATTTTTATATAAAACTTAATTACAACAGTCAATAATAGTTTATGCTTTGTTATAGGGCGGAATATTGACTTACTATTTCTACGTGCGGTAACGCACAAACCCCACGTATAATTTAGTACCATCCGGATATACATACACTTGAGTGATTTATATATACCCTTCAAATTGTCAGACCGCCACATAACAAGACATTAATATCACAACTGTAATTTAAGTGATTATGTAAACAAAGTTTACATCGAAGTAAAAACATGTTATTATAACTAAATAAGAAGAATATGTTCATGACACGTCCTGTGATGACGCTCAAGTTATACAAAGTATCGTTCAAAAAGTTGACGCTCGCACGTCTATTTGGATCTATCATTTTATAAAGATTAATAATGTTTCCATAAATTATATATCACAAACATGTACTGGACTTAAATCCCAACCTTATATATGTGAACAAATTTACAACAGTCAAAATTTACAGAAACAATCAAGAAAATATAAATAAAACTCATAGACTTCGGAATAAGTTGATATGTACGAAAATGAAATGAACAGAGAATATGCTGGGGAAAAGGTTATCTTATTGGTCTATTCGCTGATATTTATCATTTCATGTTTTGTATAGTTATTGTAATGAATAAAAGATGTTCCCCAGCATAAAAGGCGGCGTACTTCTTTTATTTCTTCTTTATGCTGCCATTATCCCCTTCCGATGGAATTGAATAACTGCAAAGCCAAAGAAAACAGATTAATGACAAACACGTTTAAATATCATATACACTGTTGATAAGATGAAAGTAAAATACAAATGCTAATCGTTCATACATGCACAAATACAAATCAGGCTAGTTCATGTATTGGCTTCCCGTTGAGTACGACATGCCTCAGGGCAGCGACATGCCTCAGGGCGGAAAATGGATCGGCGGGTTGTGTTCTTCTTTTGGGAAAATATGTATTGAGCTATGTAATACCTTTACAACAAAAACAATGTTTACCAGAATGCATGTATATATAAACGGACCAGGGATGGATCCAGTGGGATGGGGATGCCTCCGCCCCCCCCCCCCATCCCCAACCAGGTAAAAGAGTAGAGTCGTGAAAACACATACATGTAAGCATAAATTACTATGCTTTTAAAGTACATTTTGTCTGTTGACTGCATGCTTAGGTCGAAGTTAAGGTTCCTTGATGTGTATATACATCTAGTATTTACTGCGATAAAGTTGAACGGATCTTGATTCATACCGACCCCCCCCCCCCCCCCCCCCCTCACGAAAATTTTCTGGATCCGCCCCTTAAACAGACCAATTATGGCACGCATTTTCAATGTTTGTATATGAACAATTCTTTCAGAAACTCTCTATGGATTGTCAGTTTTTAGTGCGCTGTTGCGCCAATATTTGTCAATGTTGTGTTGACGTTCATACCATGCTGCTGCCTTTCATTCGAAAATACTCGGAGGTTTTCGGACAAGTCCGGACAACATGATGTGGGCAAGGTGTTTCAAATAAGGGGTGTTTGATCACTTTATTTATTGTTGTAATAATTATACAATTATGTATAGCATGTACAAGTGGGGTATACTGTACATAGGCACACTAAGATAGTTCTACTGTGTGCTGTGTGCATGATTACCTGTTGACATAATGTTGTTTATCCAATTTCCTAATCGTGCAATGTATTCGAATATCAGACGCAACCTAACCAATGAAAAAGTAAAAAGACGGGTCAAATGTTTAACTCAAAAAAGTCGAAAACTAATTAAAAAAAGCTTATGCAAATCCTATTTAATATATAGTGTCAACATTTCATATATATATATATATATATATATATAGCAACGGTGTTTTAGAAAGTTTACATGTACATGAATAAATAATCCTTATTACCAATCATATGAAATGTTGACAATTTCCACAAAAAATAAGTATAAACATAATAGTGTTAACGGCATTTCAGGTAGAATAAAATATCACGTGACAGATTAATCACGAAGACAACGTGTAAAATGTAATAATCGTATATGACTAACAATATTTTTATATCAGTCTTAATTGGAACATTTACTCCTGACTGTCTGGATTATTAAGGGACACTATTTATATACTAAATACAACAATTCAAAAAAAGGTCGTTACAAGTGGAATGTACACAGAAATGATTTAGTCCACTTCGCGAATACAATACAAAAGCATATATTTATTCAATGTTTTGATATTTACGCAAAATATACAAAGAAAGCTACGCTATATCTCCACAGTCTTCAGTAGCAACTCATACCCTTATATCGCAAGGTTATTGTACATGTAGTTTGCTGTAACTTCCACATAACTTTTATATGAAACCTCAGGACAGGTAACTTCGACGGTTCGGCACAAGAAATATCAACTTAATGTGCCTTTTGAAATTTCAAGGTAAAAATCCGCAACGACTTCCAAGAACATGTAAATCTTACCGGTACGCACAGAAATAAATATTATTTTAAAGTGACTTGTCACACCACAGAAGTTAGCGATAAACCACTGCCAAGAGAAAATAACTCTTACCTCTCTGGGACCAGAGGACGGCCACCCATCATTATCTTGATGTCGTTTTGAATGTCGGAGATTGGAGTGTCGGGGCTATACCTGTAGACAGGCATGCCGATCTTGGAAATGAGGAACACCTCGAAGTTCCAGCGAACATCACTTATCTTCAATGGACTGTAGAACAGACGGTCCTGAAATGTGTCGCTAGTGGGGCCACACTGGGCCTAGAAAAACACAGAACAAACTATACATCGTTTGGTTGTCGGCTTTGCTTTGTGGTCCCGCCGACATTTGTCAAGCTATCCGAAGACGAGACGAACGGTGAGCATGGAAAGACGGACATTAAAGGAACAGAATGAGACATTAATGAGTAGTCTCCCCTGAATAATCTTTAAATGTATGTAGGTCCTTTAATTTGTTTTAATCTTTTTTATATTCTTAATCTTATTTATATTCTATTTGGGGTGTTTGTTGACTGTTCTGCCTTTCTTGGGATACCCAGGTTAACAACCATCCACAAACACTTCCATTTTCTTTTTTTTAAATAACAAATCTATATAAGTACATACTTGGATTTTAAGCTTATATAATGCAAAAGCAAGAAATTTAAATGTTTGTAATTGCTTTATCTTATAAGGAACAGGCGATTTAGTCCAAGAATTAGAACTAAGATGACATACCTACTGTTTGGAATACTTCGGATATTAGCTTTTTGCATAAGATGGAATATTTAATTATATGCTAAATTTAAACACATGCATACCAGACACATCATTGGTGCGCGTTACAAATGATCTGTTCATGTGTAAATTAAATTACAAATCCGTATCGTTTGGAAAGAAAAAATAACATTAGATAAACTAACCAAACATGTTACTAGATTTGGTTTAACCTAAACTATCCCGTATATGTAATTAATTGTTTAAAACCCCACCACGTTTAAGATTGATTTTCATTTTTTTCTGTTTACTGTGCGTAGCCAAACGATTTACTTTTAGATTTAACGATTTAGAATTGCCCAAACTGCTTTATAAACTATGTCGGTTGATGTTACAAAATAAAAAATAAATTCACCCACGGTTTTGACGTTTTAGACTTTGAATCTGCCAGGTAACGAACTTGTAAACAAATTTAACACCAATTATCATAAATTAAAAATACATTCACAAAAATAACGATACATAAAAAAATACACGTTTTCTTCTCAATCGAATAGAGTGAAGCAGACATGACTGTCAAAGTGAAAAACCACAATAAAAAAAAAAATTGACCATTCGCGCCCATACTGGGATTCGAACCTTCGACCCCCCAGTTTTGAAGGATTTTAACCCTAATTTTGATTCTCTTCAATTGGAGGTGCAGCATTACATAGGCTCTACCTTAAACTATTTTCAAGGTCATCAAATGGCACGCAAAATATTTCTGTAATTTTATTACCTTCAGGAAAGTATAAAGCGGGTGTTCATTTTGACCGTTGACGTCGATCTTTTTGAACATCTGGAAGCTGGGCACATACCCTCCGCCGGGCCTTACGTACTTGATCCCGTTAAGAATCTCAGTGTAGTTATTGCCTGGCTCTTGCTGGAAAAACAACAACAAAAATAACAGAATAGGTCAAAGCGCGTAGGACAGACTTGTAATCCATTTTCTTGTGTTTTGTTTTGTTTGTTGTTGTTGTTTGCTGTTTTGCTGTTGCGAGCACGGGTGTCACATTGCTGGGTGACTCTACTATCAAATTGTCAAACTCACTTTATAAACATCAAACAAACCAAAATGTAGCTATTTACCTTTTAATCATGTCATGTAAATGTATCATATCCTCTTCTAGAGTATTATACTATATGTTTTAGACAAGATTTTGTTTACAAAGGGTTTAAACGATTTTCATACATTCCAGTAGACTGACCCACTTTATGCGTCTTGTCACATTTGATTACGTCTAGACAAGTGACCGATTGAGTTGTAGGCAAACGGTTTTTAGAATTTCAGTTGTAATAAACTATTGGTCGTGTGTTTTGCGACCTTATTTCTTGTTCTAAAGGTGATATCTGACAATTTGCCTATATTAAAACATAATTATAATAATATCGAACCACTGCTTTGGGGAATTTGGGCATATGTTCTGTACATATTTATACTTAAGTCTTAATAAATATGATTTTTAACTAAAACTAAATTGTTTGACAGAACTACTAAAGTAAAAACATCACTCTGAATGTGTTTTCTTTCTAATTGTATAAAAACTCGATAGTGGACTCTGCTGAAAATAGATATCGACTTCAGAGCTGATTACCCGGATGACAACGCAGTGTAATCGCAAACGTAATAGTATATCGTGATCTTAAAAGTAAATGGTCACGTTGTTTTCATAGTCTAAGAATAGTTATCTCTGCTGTGTGGCTCGGTTAGGAAATACCTGTTTGTAATGACGAGAGCGGATTTATTAAAGAAATTTTGTCCAAACTGTCGATTAACACGTTTAAGAAAATGAAAGAGGAAGGGCAGTGAAAATTGGCCGATCGATGTGTACGTCACAAAAAATATATACTTGGATACCCGGCCAATCAGATTTTTCTGCACATGGTCACTTGTTTTCATTGGAAAGCTAACTCCAACATAGGAGATAGTATAAAACTCATGTCTTCTATCAATCGGAACTCCTCGGGTAATTCCGTCTTCGGGACAATAATTGGTGCAATAATACTTACTGAAATCACAATCGTTTTGTTCGTCGGAAGTCGGAAGAATATTCGTATGCTAATTAAATGCAGTACGCACAAAACATAAACAATGGCAACGTTTGACAGCTGTGTCTTTGCTGCGCTATGTAAATTCAACTTGGATGATTTAAATTTGAAGCAGCAACAAAGTGAAGTTTTACAGGCATCGTACTATAGTGAGCTGTCATCCGAGCTGCCATCTTTGTTTTTACGTCTGTCACAAAAGAATTCCATTTTAGAGAAATTAAGAAATTGCCGAGGTGATCCGACTACCTACATACATCCGAGAGATGATTTATGAATTATCCGAGGTGTTCCGATTGGTCTTCCATCAATCGTGTCACGTGGTTTGAGGTCAATAATGCTCGGGAATTGTGTTTACAATCTATTTTCAAGTGCTTAACTGTTGAATCCTCTTTCGGAGTTGACACCTGCCCTTTCGGAGGCGTGGTTAAACTGACTCTATCCAATATGATCGCCGTGATTGTTTTTTGGTAAATGACTAAATATTTTAACTAAAATGAAACGTGCAGTTTGGGCGACAATCGGATTTATTCTAAGGCTGCATACAATTCAAAATAAATACTGGGCTTTAAATTGATGAAACATGTGTCGCTTCATACCACACATGTTACTGTCCATTGATCTGCCTTGTGACAATGCGGTGAATGCTATAGAAGCATGTCAGTATGACAACAGTTGTTATACACATGTGCAACAAATGTAATAAATGTTCAATAGAAACCTGAGAAAAAAAATAATGATAAAACCAATGTTCAATACAAACCTGAGAAAAAAAACAATAATGATAAAACCAACGGAACAAGTTTCTATAATTAATGTCAGTTACAGATAAAATGAAATCTTGATAAGGACGATGATTTTGGACGGTTAACAATCGTAAATTATGCGTCATTAAGTATATACGTGTTGTCAAAATAATGCTATGAAACAATTCCTTAAAACAATGAAGATATTAAATGGCATACAATAGCAAACATTCAAAACTGTATTTTGTTATGAAAATATATCATCAAGCAGCAACAATTACAATGAAATATATATATATAAAAACATGTGTACTTACAAGATTGAAATTATTGCAGGGAAATCCGAGCACTTCGAAACCGGCGCTCGAGAACTGCCCCATTAGTGCGTTCATGCCCAAGTAATGGACACGTGTCAACCCTCAGAAGGTGGCCAGATTGATGATGGCCAGGACCTTCCCTTTGTAGCGGTCAAACGAGATGGTCTCATTCTCGTAAATGCTCATCGCACTGAAATCGTACACCGTCTTTGCGGGGGTTCCTGGCACGCAGCTGACCCGGGTTCCCGAAGCCAGGGCTAGAAGCCCGGCCATGGATAGCAGGACAAATTGTCCTGAAGGCACCGCCATCTTGCTGGGCCTTGGTGAGCGTCTGAACAACGCAGTGAAGGACCAAGGTATGACTGAAGATACAAGATACTGGTATATATAACACAGATAGCACATGCGTTGATTTGTAAGCGTTGTTTATCAGTGATGACTACTTGTTTAAAGGAGTCTGGACCTGAATTAGCAATTATAAAATAAAGGAATCTGAACTTGAATTAGAAAATAAACTGAAGTGCAAATTGATCAATTCTTTATATTTATTGCTACAATAAACTGACCCAATCAGTTTGTTGTTTATGACTGATATACACACATAACTTATGTTCGAGCAAGCAGGTAGATAGGTGCCTGTTGTAATGCTTTTGATACTCCCATCCGGATTTGAAGGTAAAAAAGCTCTTATACATTGTATACAAGTGACGTTCATTGTATTCGAGCAAGCAGGTAGATGGGTGCCTGTTTTTATGCTTTTGATACTCCCATCCAGAATTGATGGTAAAAATGTTCTTAAAAAATGTATACAAGTGACGTTCATTATGTTCGAGAAAGCAGGTAGATGGATGTCTGTTGTAATGCTGCTGATACTCCACCCAGAATTGAAAGAAAATATTCTTATAAAATGTATACAAGTGACGTTCTTGGTGCTCGAGCAAGCAGAAAGATTGATTCCTGTTGTAATGCTGCTGAAACTCCACCCGGATTTGAAGGTGAAATGTTCCTATACGATGTAAACGAGTGATGTTCATAGTGATTTAATCATGTTTTACTTGTAAAGGAGACAGACCAAAGTATCCAGGCTTTTTAAAAGTTGTCACCGGAACTCTTTAAGCCCAAATCTCATTCGGTGGCGACACAATCGGAACACTTCGGATAATTCACTAATCATCTCTCGGATGTATGTAGGTAGCTGGATCATTTCTCTCAATGGGACTACTTTTGTTACACATGTCAAAACAAAGAAGGCAGCTCGGATGACAGCTCACTGTAGGGAATAAACTTTTTTTGTCTACATAATGCAGTAATAATACAGTGATATATTGAGCTACAGAAACGCACATTAACAGCAAACATATAGGGTAGCATCTGATATATAATTCCGTCCTCGGGACCATCATCCCTCGGATGTATCTGGTGCAATGATACTTACTAAATCGCGATCGTTTTGTTCGTTGATGATTTAAATTTAAAGCCGCCACAAATTGAAGTTTGACAGGCATCATGCTGCAGTGGGCTGTCATCCGAACTGCCATCTTTGTTTTGACGTCTGTCACAAAAGTAGTCCCATTAAGTGAAATGGCCGAGGTGATCCGACTACCTACATGCATCCGAGAATGATTCGTGAATTATCCGAGGTGTTCCGATTGATCCGAGGGATGATCCGAGGAGTTCCGATTAGATTGCGAATCTTTGCCGCTAATTTAAAAAAAAAAATAGAACTCGAGCTGTTGCGACGATTTTTGGAGGGAATTACAATTGCGACATATAAGGCTAATAAGGATAATGTACGAATATGAAGAGACGAGGTTGCGAAACAGGTTTTAATTTGCTAAGAACTCTCAAGCATTTCAGACGACAAACTCGTCAAAGTCGAGCGTCAAGAAAGAAAACCTTTTTTCCATAGCATTTATTGTATCAACTTCTACGCACATGTGCCTTGGTCACAATATCCTAGCTTTTATCGGAAATGTATTGAGAATAGTTTGTGATATTAACCGAAAACTTGTCTCAACACTTATTTTGCTGAAAACTATCATGCAATAGTTCTATGATAACGTCTAAAACATTGCAACTCTGCACCGAGTGTATTTTGTGATTATTGACTAATACCATTCGCAATTTGTGTTAAAGTCACATATTGCATGTTGCAGCCGAATGACATGGGGACTTAAAAATCGGAACTCCTCGGGTAATTCCGTCCTCGGGACAATTATCCGTCGGATGTATCTGGAGCAATAATACTTAATGAAATCACGATCGTTTTGTTCGCCGGAAGACGGAAGAATAGTATGCCTTAAATGTAGTCTTCACAAAACATGAACAATGGCGTCGTTTGACAGTTGCGTCTCTGTTGCGCTAGGTAAATTAAATTTGGATGATTTAAATCTGTAGCCGCCAAAAATTGAAGTTTTAGAGACTCCATACTGTAGTGAGCTTTCATTCGAGCTTCCATTTTTGTTTTGACGTCTGTCACAAAAGTAGTCCCATTGAGGCAAATGGCCGAGGTGATCCGACTTCCTACATACATCCGAGAGATGATTCGTGAATTATCCGAAGTGTTCTGATTTTGGGGGAAGGGGCGCTTCAGTGCTGCCTGCTTTACGACTTGCTATAAAAGAATTTGATACCACGTGATTAGAAAAACCTCAAGATGATCTAGATTACGTTCTAGATCTTCTGTAGTGATGATACTTATCAAACTGGATTACTGAATCGATGGTAGATAAAGGTCTGTTTCAGATACTGGATACTTGTCTAATAGGGCTGATTTGATATGCTATCACCGCCTGTCTATCTTTCAGTTCAAAGGTGGTACAAAAGAGAAAAGTATTAGTATCGAGCTGGAAATTCAATACCATAAATCTAGTAGCATTGTTAAGCCACTTATTTACAATTGGCCATATTTGCAAAGCTTTATATATACAGTGTTGTCTTTAGGTAAGGAGAAGTATTATAAGTGTCGTGGTGATTTTCAGCTATCTGTCCTCGTTATAATTTAAAGTTCAACAAGAAAAAAACCCATAGTAACACGTGAAATGCGACTGAAGAAATGTAGTTCATGCGTATACGTCTATCAAAGCCCTTACAATGATTGGATAACACGTGATGTAATTATTTAAACAGGAAGTGTTGATCACGTGATTATATTCGTGATGTTCATATGCTAAACCGTGCCTAAGTTGCTTTATATTTCTTATTCATAAATTTCTAGCAGATTGTGTGCTGCACCAACTGGAACAATCAATCTAAGTTTAAAATGCATACAAAAATGACCGTGTACAAAGTGGCATATACAAGTACTGAAATAGAATAAGTTTCATGTCTTTTTGTGAAGAAAGTCCCAGGAAAGTATGTCTAGGTGGAACCACCGGCGCTCCACAGGCTTGCTTTTGACTGCCTTTGGGTTGAGAACTAGTTGAGTTAACATAGCACGTATTGAAACAATTATAACAATCCCTCTTTAATAATGCGGAGTAAAATGTCATGCGATGTTCTGAAAAAGAAACAGCGTGATGTTCGGATATAAATGTTTACAATCAAACTGATCTTATCACATATGTAAGTATAAGTTACGCGCGTGTCATAAACTAAGACCTTATATATGAGGTATTTACAATATGTTCCGCTATATGGTGTTTAGTAGAACATATAGCTTGCGGTAGACCAATTGGTGTAACCTTGTTGCCAGCGCTAGCGGCCATCCATATATCAACCACACGAACCGTTGCTGACCGCCGACTCAGCAAGGTAAGCGAATATATTCCAATTTCGCAGCGCCATCACCGAGAGTCATAGAAAGACTTTCGCATGCAAAACAATCACATAAAGTTGACAAATGAAACATACATTTGAAGAGAAACGGCCATGGAAAATGAATCAACTTGAAAATGGATTTACGGTTAATATTGTTTTGTATGTATATTCATTGCCTGCTTTTAGTTTTACATGAATCGGCAGTAAACATAACGTAACCGTTTGTAAACAAAGAACCCGAATTCTGAATGAATCATAGACAAAGTCCCATTTAGGTCTTATTGGGGCTGCCTGTTTTCAATAAATACTTCCATAGCTAATACTATATGATTGATGGTATTCATTATGGCTAATCTTTGCCTAAACTGCACGAAGAAAGCCATTATATTTAATTAAAACAAAATCAGTAAGTCTTTGACTGGAGACACAGGAGGAAGACATAGTAAAGACTGATGGTGGAAAGGATTAAGTATGTAAGCAGCCTCAAATTGGAAAGAAAAAAGAATCACAATCAACTATCAATATTTGAACCCATGTATAATTAGATTATACCGATTCCAATAGACCTTTCCGAAAACATGATTCATCTGCCCCTATATATTGCTCTTCAGTTGAGATTTAACTTCCGGAAAACGCGCACCTGTTACTTCCGGTAGTAAACTCGGCCAAATCTGAACGCCCACATTACTCGGTTTATTGAAGCGAAGTGTAAAAAGGCTGACGTCATAAGCAATACATAGAAAAAGAAAGACAATGGGCACGCGCGTTACTCTTGTGTTTGTAAAATTATTAATAGGGTGAGACTTTCCTTACATTGATTTCCTGATTATGCCGCGGCAGTCCACAGTAAAAAATTATTTGTCTCTTTGGAAAGGCATACCAAGGTATCATGATCTGGATTTATTTCTCACATTTGCAATGGGAATGGATAGCATTACTTTGCATCTTACGTGCACAAAGTTATCCTTAATGCTGACGTGTTCTATGATTTACAGATGTTTCGCTACCTCGTTTATCAGCGCGTTTGTATAGTCAATAGTCGATATGTACTTGTATTTTTATACTGATTCTAGCAATACGACAACGGCGATGGCCACCCTCATCCAGAGACGTCTCTGCCTGGCATGTGCCTATTGCTCTGAGACTTTCAACTAGTACAGAGGATCATAAACCCATCTTGGAGCCAGAATTCTTCCATGACAATATTAAAAATTACTTATTATTTATTAAATGATGTGAACATAAAATAACATAACATTTTTTGTTATATATATTTTCATTATAAAAGAAAATTGTGAGAAATAGGTCGTGTAAATCATGTAAAACAACTAACAGCATTGAAGATGTGGTTTTCTTGGTGTATGTTTTGATATATATCCTACGGTATCGACAGGCAGAGCTTATTACCGACTGCTGATATATAGTTTTAACATTTTATATCAGGGGAACCCCAGATTACATATTTTAGTACACTAATTATAAATTGCGTCAAAATAATAGAAACTCTATTATCTGAACTGTTTATGTATGTTTGATGCAGTTATTTTGACAGGATAGTTGTATGATGTTTTGACAAGATTAAAAATGTTATAGTTAAGATTAATATGACCTAGTAAATTAGTCACAACAATACATATATGTTTAAGAATTAACAAATAAATAAATAAAAAATATAGTTTTTAGTTATATATTTGTATTGACTGTGAATAAGCTTCGTCAGCTTTTTTTAAAAATTCAGTGTTCATTGTTCAAACATAAAGCAATGAGCTTAAACAACACATGTCAATTTAACAAATCCAGGGGCGTGCCTGGGCTTACGCACTTACGCACGTGCGTACAGTTGCTTCCAAAAATTCAAAAAATAAAAACGTCAAAAAGCAAATAAAAATCGTACATAACCTGTGTTTGGCACTTGTTAGCTGTTTCATTTTTTTCCCAAATTCTACAAATACACTTCTGCAATCCTACCTGACGTATTTCTGTCCCTTCCTGCTCGTTGACTGTGGCAGAGTTTCTCCCCAGAATGCAACTACGGCGTTCTAAGGAAAAAAAGGAAAGAAAAAAAAATCCCCCCACCCCTCAAGGAATAGTGCGTATACTCAAAGGTCACCTAGGCACGCCCCTGAAATGATAGATATTTAAGTTGCAGTAGGGTTATTCATCAACTAAACTGAATCAATTAAGAGCCATTGGATGGGTACCAATATAACCAAGGCCTACCCCCAAAACACTATTTGATACTAAAATAAGAAATAATTGGGCTCATGATTCAAACCTAACAAATGCCTTTATTAATTTATAACATTCTTAAGTCTCTGCTTTATATAGTACAACTTTTCTTCTTGCAGTGTGAAAATTTTCAACTTGGCCCAAGGATTAAAAAGAACCCATTAAATCTTGCACCCAGAGATGACACTCTTACTTGGACTGGCTTTGAGCATACTATTTAATGAATGTTGTCATTACAAACAAGAATAAATAATACATTTATTATAAATCATGTTAACCTTTTTCCCAGCTAGTTCATGTAATGGTGTTAAAGCAAGAACATGGCAAGATGCATTTATGACAAATAAATACCAATACATATAAATTTAAATAAACAGGTAATGATTATTCAACATACGTCTTTTTAATAGAAAACAAATGTCAAATAGTTTGTTAAAATTGTTTCTTATAATTTGATCTTATCGTGAAGTTAATTATAGGTATAACAATAGCACATGGTTTATTCTCCTTATACTGTTTGATATAAATTGGCTATGTGCAAGTTCTAAATAAATGTGCCATTAAGTGGTTCTTGTTAAGTTTTGAACATGTGATTTAACCTTAGTAAAATACATTTTAAATATTTAAATAGTTGTTTTGATCACATTAAAAAACAAGATTCTGCCACCCATTAGATATGGAAATTGAATTACATTCTTTTATTATGTTGACGTTTGTTAACTGTCAAATTATTTTTAAATTATATGGAGAAATAAACAATATTCAACATAATCCTGCCTTGTGGTGTGTTAAAACAGTTTTATGAAAAGTAAAAGTTAAGAAAGGATATACCACTAAGAAAACAATGCTGAACCAGACTGAAAATTTAAAATGGTTTAATAAAACATAATCTTTTTCAAAGGACAGCAAAAAACGGATATCTCCTCTCTGCCTTCCTGACAGTTGTGCTTCTGTTGGATGGCCTGTGGCATTGAATTTAAAGGGTAACTGTCTCTTTAAAAAATTGGCTTTAATCATGGTAAATGAAAAAAAGTGTGCTTTAATTAAAAGCTATACACCATCAGAAAGCTCTTGAAATTCATATTTTTAGAATACAATATTTTACAATTGATAAATGCACACAGAATTGATAGACAGAAATAAATAAAACTATTGGCTCAAACTTAAAACGAAATGAACAGTGTATCATCTCGGTTGTATTTCTTTAACCTTTTAAACAATCACAATATAGTTTTGGTATTTAAAATACTTTTTAAAAGCTGTTAAATTTGATATAAAATCTAGTAAAATAGACTAAAAAATAAAAACACAGTGGTGAGTTTAATACAGCACATATTTCTCGATTTCGGCCTGCATTAGCTTCTGCCCACAAAGATGGCTGCCTTAAACTGTCTTATCAGTGTCGATGACATCACATGGAAACTATCTATTGTCCCACGGGTACATAACGCAGCATAGCGGAGTAGTGTAACGGGGGATAACCGACGATGGACTAAAGCATTTATGGTGAGAGAATGGGACTAAGGCATAGACATAAGAAAGATCTATTTATATGTCTATGGACTAAAGAGTCAATCGGGACCCCTCGGCGATTTCTTCGGAAATATTTTCCGAAAGTTACGGAAATGGCCGAGTTGTTACGATTGCTAAAGAGTGAGTTTATGCAAATAGTTATGATAAAATTCCCCAAAAGAAGGGTGAGATATTATTTCATGTACTTGAATAAGACAAAGACGGATACTATCTTTACAGTATAAACATCTTATATTTATATTAAGTAAATCTCAAAAGTACATATTGAAAAAAAAATTCTGTGCTATTCAATAGCAAAGTGGTATCAAAATCCTATTAAATACTGACTCTGAATACAAGTTTAAGGGTATTATTTGACAGTATATGATACTTTTTGAGTGAAATGGCATTTATAAACACTTAGAAATCCCCAATAGGTGTGTTGATTTTAATATGTATCAGATTTTTACATTCAGATGATTCTTTACATTACCTGAACCTCTTGGTAGTTGGTTTAATCTTTCGAAACAAAATGCCTCTATGTGGCTCGAAATGCGCTTTCATAAGATTTGGCAAAAGGTGCAGAAAGCAGACAAGTGAGACAAAAGACCATGAAGGCTACAACTATTATACAAAAGAACAGATATGCACTAATAACATTATTTTATACAAATTCTCTTTTCATAGATTTTCTATATGCAAGGATAGAAAAGATAATGCTTTTATTTAATGTCATATATTAGTAAGATAAAATTGATAGTGACACAGCACATGACATCAGCATACATGTACAGTGTTATAAGTAACCCTTAAAATGACTTGTAACTTCTTAGCGGCTAATAACCACTCTATGCATCGGAAGGTTTTTCAGCTAATCTGCTGTGTGTCGGTGGTTCTGCCCAGACATACATCTAGCGTATTCTTTCCTTCCTAATAAGCTGGACCTCGCAATGTAACCCCCAAAAGTGGGAAAAAAGAAACATCATAAATGCAAACCATATTCACAGGGTTCAGTTAAATATATATTAGCTGTCTCAGGATAAATTTTAAGCAAGTAAATTATTTAGAATATAGATTTGTCAGAATGACTTTGCATCACATTCCTTCATTGGTCTGAGCGGACAATCTCCCCTTGCCTGTTTCAGTTGTTCTCAACTCATTGAATTGCCTGACACCCTCTAACCATCTGTTCAAGTGTGGAAGAAATTAATTTTCTAGGAACTGTAAATACAATTGCACATTATGTCAAAAATCACATATCTGAGGCACATATATACTACTATGACAACTTGAAATTGGATGTTTTTGTGAGTAAGTCAACGAAAGTATTGCTTTATTTGTGTCTAGCATATCCACCACAGAAAGAGAGCGCTCAAAGTTAATAGCTTGTTCCTAAGATGTGACCTTAAACAGTGGTACATACGTTCGCTAGTAACACTCAAATTGACGGTTATACAGTACTGGTCTCAGAATAAAATTAGTGGGTTTAATTGATATGTCAAGTGTTCATGGCATGAAATCACAGAACAGGCAGCAGTATATTTGTTTTAAATTATTCATTGACAATAATAGTGACAGAAGTTGTGGGTTTGATTCGATAAATGGTTCTATTCAACAAATGATAAAAAGTAATAGATTAGACTCCGCCCTTTTGCCCACTACAGTCTGCAAAGTAAAAACAAACAAAATAGTACCTTTATCCATAGACAATAAAACAGATATATGTACAAAGAAATAAACACCATTTTTTAAAGTTTCAGACATTATTTGTTGTTTAGAATAATCTAATCCAGAAGTTTAAAATAAACAGTTTCTATTTATCACCATGGAAACCGAAAGTTGAACAAGGTTTTCTGACAACTGCTTTAGATTTCGATATAGCTATCAGCAGGAAAATAAACTTAAAATGACTGATTATATATAAAGATAACCCCGAGACATCAGATTAAACAACAACAAACGAAGAAATAGCTTATGATGACTGCAGACTCGAAGTGGGCGAAGCAGATGTGCGTCGTGTCTGGGTTAACACTAAAATGTGTACAATTATCAACAAGAAATAATGTCCCCTCCATTCGCTGATGGTAAAACCCTTTGGAAGCTACACTTTCACACCCTAGTACCCCCCGTACGATATTTACGCGTTTTTTTTTTTTTTCATTATCGTTAACACGGCTTCCAGCTTTCCGGCTATTGATTTAGTTTACAATAGCAATAGTTTAGTTTCAATGACTCCCGGTGATGGCGCTGCAACGGATTCAGCCTACTTATATAAAGCATATAGCGTGACGTCACTAGTCAGCGGTCCCTTTACGATATGACTGTGAGTTAACCCAGCAGCGAGGGTGGTATGAAGCGCTTATATATTTACAACTTATATATTTACAACTGAGATTGTTACATTACTCTCCCCATCCAGACGTCTCGTCCCGCGCCTGGGAAATTCCGTGAGCAAGCAATTATAGCCCGGCAGTTGAAGCTGATCCCAACACTTCCACCATTGTAACGCGGACAGGCAAAGGTTTGAAAATGGCGTAATAAATAATTTAAATCTTTGCAGAAACAAATCTGGAAACATTTTTTTTATATCTTAAAATGTAAGAATAGTTTGCAAAAAAGAAAGATTTTTGACCCATTTGTTTCTTTTTACCTGGCGGGAGGTGGGTTCGAACAAGTGTTTGTTCGCAAAAAAAAAAGCGCATTAGCCCTCTCGACCACCTACGCCGCCGAAAGTTTAACGCTAAAAGTTTAATCGTATATATCAGAAAACTTATTAACGCAAGCTTTATTTCAAAGATTAAAATGCAATCAGAATTTCAAGCTAAATACAAATTGGGTTCTTTTGTCTCACCTTCATTGTTTATTGAAATAATGGCCATGGTCAAGCAATTTCTAAAAGTAATTGATATGAATCAATAAATAGTCTTTGCAAAGAATCTGGAAACAACCTTTTCTATCATAAATATGGAATGATAACGTACAAAAAAGATTTTTTAACAATTTTGATCTTTTTGCTTGGCGGAAGCTGGGTGCCGCGTATTTCTTTCGCTATTTAGCATCCCAAAAGACTCAACTCAGTATTAACATGTTGTCAGTCCTGACCATTCAGTATGGAGGATGTTGTCAGTTCTGGCCATTCAGTATGGGAGATGTTGTCAATCCTGACCATTCAGTATCAAGGATGTTGTCAGTCCTGGCCATTCAGTATGGAAGATGTTGTCAGTCCTGGCCATTCAGTATGGGAGATGTTGTCAGTCCTGGCCATTCAGTATGGAGGATGTTGTCAGTCCTGGCCATTCAGTATGGAGGATGTTGTCTGTCCTGGCTATTCAGTATGAGAGATGTTGTCAGTTCTGGCCATTCAGTATGGAGGATGTTGTCAGTTCTGGTCATTCAGTATGGAGGATGTTGTCAGTTCTGGCCATTCAGTATGGAGGATGTTGTCAGTCCTGGTCATTCAGTATTGAGGATGTTGTCAGTTCTGGCCATTCAGTATGGGAGATGTTGTCAGTTCTGACCCTTCAGTATGGGAGATGTTGTCAGTCCTGACCATTCAGTATGGGAGATGCTGTCAGTCCTGGCCATTCAGTATGAGAGATGTTGTCAGTTCTGGCCATTCAGTTTGGAGGATGTTGTCAGTTCTGGCCATTCAGTATGGAAGATGTTGTCAGTTCTGGCCATTCAGTATGGAGGATGTTGTCAGTTCTGGCCATTCAGTATGGAGGATGTTGTCTGTCCTGGCCATTCAGTATGGAGGATGTTGTCAGTTCTGGCCATTCAGTATGGGAGATGTTGTCAGTTCTGACCCTTCAGTATGGGAGATGTTGTCAGTCCTGACCATTCAGTATGGGAGATGCTGTCAGTCCTGGCCATTCAGTATGAGAGATGTTGTCAGTTCTGGCCATTCAGTTTGGAGGATGTTGTCAGTTCTGGCCATTCAGTATGGAAGATGTTGTCAGTTCTGGCCATTCAGTATGGAGGATGTTGTCAGTTCTGGCCATTCAGTATGGAGGATGTTGTCTGTCCTGGCCATTCAGTATGGAGGATGTGGTCTGTCCTGGCTATTCAGTATGAGAGATGTTGTCAGTTCTGGCCATTCAGTATGGAAGATGTTGTCAGTTCTGGCCATTCAGTTTGGAGGATGTTGTCAGTTCTGGCCATTCAGTATGGAAGATGTTGTCAGTTCTGGCCATTCAGTATGGAGGATGTTGTCAGTTCTGGCCATTCAGTATGGAGGATGTTGTCTGTCCTGGCCATTCAGTATGAGAGATGTTGTCAGTTCTGGCCATTCAGTATGGAGGATGTTGTCAGTTCTGGCCATTCAGTATGGAAGATGTTGTCAGTCCTGACCCTTCAGTATGGGAGATGTTGTCAGTCCTGACCATTCAGTATGGGAGATGCTGTCAGTCCTGGCCATTCAGTATGAGAGATGTTGTCAGTTCTGGCCATTCAGTATGGAGGATGTTGTCAGTTCTGGCCATTCAGTATGGAAGATGTTGTCAGTTCTGGCCATTCAGTATGGAGGATGTTGTCAGTTCTGGCCATTCAGTATGGAGGATGTTGTCTGTCCTGGCTATTCAGTATGAGAGAAGTTGTCAGTTCTGGCCATTCAGTATGGAAGATGTTGTCAGTTCTGACCATTTAGTATGGAAGATGTTGTCAGTTCTGGCCATTTAGTATATTATCCGCCTTGATAAATCAATAGGGGAGGTGTATTCAGATGTTCTTTAATACTTTATCGTCGTTACTCCCATGTTTGTTATTAACCAGAATCCTTTGTCACTGCAACATTTCTATATTTCGTGTTGATAGCATATAGTGTTTATCTTATCTAGATAAATACGGTCGATATTTTTTCTAACACCAAATACTGTTGATATATAAGACTAGCAAATATTAGTTGTTGCAAATGACCTTTGACACTGAAAAATATCCGATTTTATACGAAATATAAACAACTTGTACCTTTATTTATGTTTAGACCATCGATAGTCATATTTATTCACCTAATATTGTGTTTGTTATTGCAACTGAAATTATTGGTAGGTATTCTACTTTGTTAGGACGGAAAAAACCGAAGGGCCACGAAACTGGTCCGGACATTGTCGAGCTGTTACGGACAATGACGATGATGAAATGGTGGTGCAATACAAAGTCTAATTATAGAACAGCGTCATCGGTTTAATACAGTACAGCCTATAAATACTAAGAAAATTCTGATCTAAACCAAGGCTAGACAGACATTTAATGTGAATGGTGCTTATAGGAGGTAAATCAAAGTCAATAATTAACTTACAGTAAGTACATTTGTTTTTATAGTGCCTTAAACATTATTAGGCCTATATGTAGTTGTTTCCTTAGTAGTTGTATTATTGAGCTGGTAAGTTTGCTATTTGTATCGTAACTAGATACAGTACAATGTGTTACCTATATAAGTCATGGAAGAAAGTTTGTAAACAAATGTTTGATTCTGTTTAAAAGATACTTCAGCAAACTGACTCCGAAGTGCTGATGTTTGCCGAGTGTTTATCTTTTACTCGGCTGAATATGATATAAACTGGCAGATTGGTGTGCGTTATTCTGTATTTCTCATATCATACACCCACTTATGATTTCAGATTCAAATAGATGAGGATCAGTTGATGTTCTAGCTGTATCTAATATCACTACTGGACAATGACTTCTTTCTAACAGACAACCTTCAATGGGCGGTGTTCGTTGTTGTTCTCCTTGGAAGGTTGTTTGAATCATAAGGTGGAACAGAAACACCCACTCAGCGAAGGCATAGGCCGGAAAATAATTGACGCGATTTTAGAAATATTACTTGTATAAGTGGACCAATTAAAATAAGCAATCTAATAACACTGAATCTTGGTCAAATCCAAGCATGTGCTAAGAAATCTCAAAGGTGAAATATGTCATGTAAATAATTCATTAGTGACGTCTTTTATTGGAGGACTATATGTAGACACCAAGAGATGAGGGAGTTGTGTAAATCATTATGACGCTATGGAAGTAAAAGGGACCGTGTTCATGTAATATTCGACTTCGTGTAAAGAGATCTTCGAGGCTGAGCGTATAGACACAATCTAGTGCTCAGTCGACAACAATGAAATGAGTCTTCAGTTCTTCACTGTTGACAAATGGTGTCGTTGGACAAGAGACGATGTTATAGTGGATGCGGACATGGTATTTCTAAATACAGATGCTGGAGGATAGAGAATCGATCGTGGGGACAAAAGATGTTACAAGCTAATAGCATCATGTGACAGGCATGTTGTTTTTGTTGTTGTTATTTAGGTGACAATGTAGGTGTGATGAAAAAATCCTATATGGAATTGCATCATAAAAGAGCTTGCATGGAATTGCATCGATGTACGAAATGCATACACGAATACATCCAGAGGATGAATACAAAAGACGGGAAACAACAGCTTGCTGTACTTTATACGCTCCGTTACAGCACTTAGGCCTACATGGTGTAGGCTGAACCGGTGTTCGGTGAAGTTGAAAGAAATGTCAGCAACCACAACTATGATACACATTAATTGCTGGAGTAGAAATGATAACAATAGCCGATGCAGTTAAGCAGGTCTGCAGCTGTTAGAAGGATTCCTGTGCCACAGAGTGCCGATGCAGGAAATCAGGTCTTCTGCTGTTAGAAGGATTCCTGTGCCAAATAGCAGCTAGTTTTCTTGCTTACTCATAGGCAAGGATGTATGATGCCAACAGTGTTAAGAAAAAAATAAAATATATGTTTTTTGAGGCATACACAATGAATGCCTCATCCTCAACCTTACAAAATGGCTTCCAAAGCAGAATTCTCTCTCTTGCTGAAGCCGCGCCCAGATTTTCTGGGTGTTGGCGGATGCTCTGTGAGAGAAGCGAACCTCTTCCTGGAAATTTCTTCTCTTTGCACTTTATTTCACAATTACTTCACTAATGAAGACTTGAGTAAATCCTCTTACACGCAATGTACAGATGACCAAATCGATGATCTCGCAAGGAATAGCTATGAATCCAGCAATGAGTTTGAAAACATGACAGAAAATGGAGAAGAAACAATACGTGTTCTGGACTACTCAGAAGACAACAAAGCAAACCTCGTTTCATACAAAATAAACGCAGCTACTAAACAACTGTTCGAAATGTTAGATAAACTAAATATCGATTATACAACGGAAATCTACAAGCCCAAACAGGAAAGACTTCATGTGAACCCTGACGTATTATATTGCAAAAACCTCTTCCTTAAAGATCGGAAAGGCATTTACTACTTACTATTGACGCATGAAGATTCGCCCGTGGACTTAAAACATCTCAGAAAAAATCTCAACGCTCACCGGAACTTCAGTTTCGTCCCCGAGTTGGAAATGGCGTCAATTTTGAATGTGGAAGCAGGGGGAGTCACTCCACTTTCTTTGATGTACAAAATGGCCGACCACGTGAAGATGGTAATCTCCAACAGTCTTGTTGTGGAAGGATCTTCCATGATGTTTCACCCTCTTGACGCGAATTTGGCAACACAAATGTCGCTGACTGATTTGCTTCGATTTCTTAAACGTTTCAATCATCCTGTGATATTTGTTGAATAAACGACGATCTTGAATTACATACCCATGCTATGAATAATATCTTTAAATGTTTGATAATAAATACTGATTGATATTATGGTAAAGCAAGTGTAACAATTTCCAGAATTTGCAAATTAACACAACTACTGTGTTGTATACTTTAATTTTCACTTGTATGCCAAATATTAAGAAAATTCTCCATCCAGTTTTGAATTTAGGGGTATTTTTTCTTAAAAAATTGATAAAAAATTGATATTTAAAGGGTCTCCTGTTCAGAAATAAGGAAACTCCAAACATGATGTTATATCCTTTTAAGAAGTGCTTTTCTATTGAGTCGTTTTGAAACAAATTATAGCAAATTAGACAAACCAATCAAATATGTTACTTGATTGGCTTGACTCGAACTATCCCAAATATGTAATGAATTGTTTACAAACTAAATACTTTTAGACTGATTTTTTCATTTTCTCTGCTTGCTGTGCTTTGTTAAGAAACCGAGCTCTTGATAGCCACACTATTTAAGAGTTGTCCAAAGTGTTCTATAAAGTATTCTGTTTGATGCTGCAAAATATAACGTATTTTCCCCTCAAGGTTTTGATTTTTTTTTTACTTTGAATATATTAGGTAATAAATTTGTAATCAAATTTAGCACAACTAATTCAATGAACATATTTATATTCCACATACGGTCGAGTGATGAAGAAAAAAATGTCAAAGTGAACAAAATAGAAAGGAAAAAAGTTGATCATGCTGGGATTCGAACCCTCAACCCCATGTTTTGAAGTGTTTTAATCCTATTTTGATACTCTTCAATTTAATGTGTTTTCAATTCTTTTAGATTTATATTACCTTAAATTACATAGCCATACTATTTTAATCAATTGAAATGTGATAAAATGAAAGAAGTCTGAATTACATTTTTTTTTAAGTTTCATAACATTTGGAATACTATGCCAGGTATCATGGATTCTCATCCATGATAACTGGTTTATGTAAAGGTCATAGATCCATATTTTATCATGACCCAGTACATATGGATTCTCTTTACATTGAACTGGTTTGAAAGAAATAAAGCAAACTGAAATACTATTTCATTTCTTTTACTTTCTATCACAAATACATCCATTATAAATACAAAACAGGACAGAATCAATTTATTTTACTTTGCTTTTTTTCACTGTGTGAGCCAAAAAAAATACAACGGAAAACAATTCTGAACTTTACAAATCATGATAAAAAGTTTTTTTTTATCGGACTGACAGGAACCTACACCCTAACCAATCTTTTGTTGAAAGTACAAGGACACCATTTTATAATTGAATTATTCAAACATATAGACATTGGTAACCGATTTCCCATCAATATATGATGAAATTTTGATTTAACAACACACAATCACTAAAACTTTAATCCATTTTAAAAACCAGTTTCGTTTTCCTTCAAAAACACTGTCTTTTAACAATACAGTAACCGCACAGTTAACTAAAAGAAATGCAAGCCATATCCTTTTTTTAATCAACAGAAAAATTAATGATGATATACGATCTGTTCTTATGTAAACATGATTAAAGATATCTTATCCTTCTGACCACCTAATCCTTCTGAAATTTCTTCTTAAACTCAGCTGTCCCAAAAACTGACTATTACCTAGGCCAATTACTCTGGCCAAATGGCACTTCTTCCTCATGAATTTTGGACATTTAGTGATTTATCTTCAATAAGGATTAAATCTTTCTTAACCAATGCTTAAAAAAACTGTACAGTCACTGTTCCAGAAGAATGTGGGCTGAGCAACATAACCAAATTATTCTAAAAAGCACTTTTCTTGGACGCAATTTAACAAAGATCAATTAAGCTTAATCAATTTGTACGAAAAATACAGTCTCATTTTCAGAGTCTTGAAGTACAAACAGTAAACTTATAATGGTACAGAAAATACTGTACAAGTTAAGAGTGATTTTAATTTGAAACTTATTATTTCGAAGTCCTGAAAACACATCAGAATGTCGATTAAACTACGGTATGCTTGCAGGATACAGGGTAATGCAATATATGCATGACTTAACAAGATTGGTTGAACTAAGTTTTAGTCACAAACTCCAAATTCTAACCAATTTATCTGCTTCATAGATTTGAGAAACATATAAAATATGCCTGAAGTGTTGACATTGAAGACAAATTCACTTAATTAAGGTACAGTCTTTAAATGCAATCTGCAGAGACCATGAATTTAAATTTAAATGGATAAATTGATTTTGTGGTCTGTAAAAAAATTACCTGCAAATGAGCTATAAACCACCATAGCACAATTTTACAAATGTTTGTACACATTTTAACAAATATTAAACTATTTTAAAAAGGTCACTTTACTTCTAACACAATCCTTACAATTCTTCCAATGTGTGTACACATCTTAACAATGTCAAAGTGGTATACTGGTAGTTTACACCAAGACAGCAAGCACAGCCTATCCAACTACAGCATGTAGTTTATTGCTGGACAACAGGTGTGGCCTGCACCATCTCCAGATTCCTTAGACTTCCCTGGACACTGGAGAGATTGGTTTGCCACCGCAGCAGCTGTTGATGTAATAGCTGCCACTGTTGTCGCCCAAATGTACGATGTGTTGTTGCCATGATCACCACCTTTTTCTGAAGCTGATCAATCTTGGCCTGCACGGCACGTGTCTTCACAGCTAAAAGAATTTATTCTTTATTACACAACATGTCTAAGCTGACGCAAAAGACTCATTAACTGCATTAAATTGAAATTTCTTGAAAACCTGAAAGGTATTTGCTGTTATTGACTTAAACATGTACTTTGAGTAGTTCTTAATTGACCACAAAAAGCTAGAAAGAAACATGGCTTTGTGACAGACCACTTAACATAACAATTGTATGTTAAAAAATGGTTACTATATTATTATTTCTAACTTTGACATTTTGTGATTATTAGTGGTTAAGATGTTGAACTCTGGATCAGCAGGTCTTTGAGTTTGAACCCCTAAACTGACTAGTCCTTGAGCAAGATTATTTACTGCTCATTGCTCCAGGCACTCAGTACCTTAGTACTGGTTCTACCCAGAAAGTGGGCGGGTGAGAGAAATTGATAAGTTGAAAATGTTTCTCAATCGACTATAAATCAATAGGTTTAAACTCAACACCAATGGTTATATCAAACCAATATGAAGCCAAACTTAGACAATTCTACAGTATCTATTCAGCTTATATTATTAATAGAGCTTGAATTTAATGTAGTTTAAACATGTGTGCAAAAGGTCCAATAATAATATGAAATAATGTTATTGAGAATAAAGTCTTGATCCATGTGTAAGAAATTAGCCTGAATCAAGGGTTAATCCATCAGTGTCAAAATTATGCAGAGGACTTCATGCTACATTGATGTTTTTGTTCAAGAATATGAGATTTTAAATAAATCTGTACTCATTGAGCACCAATTTTATCAACTTTAGGCAAACAGTGTACATCCAGATAAGCTGGGAGTTGTCTGACCAGGGTCAAAGCTGTTTGATCTGGGTCAACACTGTATGCTGCTGAGTCTCTAGCAATATGTCTCTGTATGTAGCTGTTAACAAATAGTTTACATTTTCTATTGCTTGTAAACAAACACAACAAGATAACAGTTAAACGTGAACTCCATTCCCTACCATCAATTATGAAATCCTCCACATCTTCCTCCTTAACATCCATCTCCCGCTGTATGCTTGCATAGTCTATGTCCTTCCTGCTCTCGGCCATCTGCATAAATGTCAGCAAACGCATCTTGCGGAGATTCTCCTCATGTGACAGACCTAGGGTTCAAAAAGAAATTGTGATGATTTTTCATACATTAATCAAATCCATTTCTTTTGAACCCTTAACTTGCCTATGCCAAATGTGTAAAGCCAGCTTGTAGGTGCTATAATTTTCTTGATAATGAACTTAATGATTTCTAAAATACTAGCAATTCTTCAGGTCTTCGTTAACCATCATTGTTAACAAAACAAATATGGTAATGATAAGAACAGGTAATTTCTCATTAAACAGCCATATTTGAGCCAACTTTCAGCTGTATGTAAATTGTAAAGGCTATTAATGTTAATCCATGGTTCCTTCTAGAATGGCCTTTTACATTTTTTAAATGATAAAATAGGCTTTTACTGGCAAAAGAACATGAAAGAACTGATTGTGTGCACATTGTCTAATGTATATCTATTTCTGTCTGATTACAATCATCAACTAATTAATGACTATAACCAAGGACACTGCAAAACTAATTTCCATTATTTTCAGAGTCTCTGATTGACCAAGACTGTGTATTACAACCAATCGAAAGGCCTCACAATCCCTTAAGGCATTGCACTGGTTATTTTTAAGACTTTCTACTTATTTTTTTAAAATACATTACACTGACCAAAAATAATAATTATAGGGGCGTCTAGCTATTTGGTGGAGCAATACCTCATAAAAATGTCTGGGTAGAACCACCAGCACACCGCGCATCAGCTGGAAGACATACCTACATTAAGTCCCTGAACGGGACTCAAACTCTAGCGGTGAAAGGCAAAGGAGTCAGGAATGGAAGTCTATAGAAACTATTGGCTGAAACAAAGTAAGGCATGTTAGGATAAGAATAATCATCAGTCATTAGAAAATATTATTTGACATTGTCAGCCATGGACTAAGCTACTTGCATAATTTGCTAGGTAGTAAGAATTTTGTAGAAGAATTTAGTTATTAAGACACTGAACAGGTGTAGCTATGAAGTGGTTAACAAATTCACACTTTCTTTTAGACAGTTATACCAGCATAATGAAGTTGGGGTTGTTTTCAAACATCCCCAGTTTTTGGCAACTTCTCCTCTCTTTTTTATTCCAATGATAAACCCTGCTACTAAGGAATCGTTTTTATCCTTGTATAAAATTGGTGCATACATTTCAAGCCAAGCCTTTGTTGATAAGGATACAGTGTTAAGCTTTAACACAAGAATGATGTATGCAGGGTGAAAATGAGACCCAGCTACACAAGCTAGGTCCCTTGGATGTCTACAGTTGATCTAGCATCAGTGAATTCCTACACATACCAAAGACAAGCAATGAGCAGAATTTTCTTGAAGCACCTTTGTAACAGAAAGTCACATTTCATCTCAGATGAGGTGTTATAAGGTCATGCTTTATGTCTTGCAGTAACATGACGGATTAATAAATATATAAAAAGAGCTATCCATATACAGCAGGTTCTACTTATCTGGATAGTATATAATAGAAATACTATATAAAAACAATACGTGCCATCACAAAAGTGGTAACAGTTACACCACTTTTGTTCTTTATAAAGTGGAGGAATGTACAGAAATAATCAAATAATAGTAATAAACGAATTGTTTGTTTTTCAAATACATTGTAGCGACCATTTATGATCATTATAGCAACATCCAGCTTTCTGGTGGAGGAAGACCCAAGACACATGTCTGGGTAGAACCAACGGCGCACAACAAGTCAGCTGGAAGACCTTCACACATTAAGTCCTTCGCCCTAAATGAGACTCGAACCCATGTGGTGAGAGGATAAGCAGTCAGATGAGTTGAATAAACAAATTAGAAAGTAGGGCATGAATGTTTTAATTTTCATCGTAAAGCATTGAGCTAATATTCAAAATTTAACTCCATGGTATCGCAGAAAAAGTGATTTTTTTAAAACAATGTATGCAGGGTGAAAATGAGACAGGGCTGTATGAGCCAGGTCCCTTGGATATCTACAGTTGATCTAGCATCAGTGATTTTCTACACATACCACAGACAAGCAATGTGCAGAATTTTCTTGATGCTTCTGAGGACTTGTCAATTGAATCAATTGTCTTGGGAAATTAAGATACTGTACTTAAAGAACATGAGATGCTGCAACTTTCTACTTGGTTAAATGACATGCAATAGGAAGTTTCCATTTCACATTATCCCGACACCAGGCCACAAGTCATGGAATTACCCTTATATTTGCTTGAGCATTAGTAAGGGAGCTATACCACTACCATTTTAACGACTTTGGTATGTCGCAGCCCGAGACTAAACCAGGAGCCTCCTGTACCTGGAGCCGACAGTCTACCGAGTGCGCTACCAGGTCATGTTAGGCTGGTAATGCAAGACAGGTCATAAAGAGGGTAAATGCTACCATCATTATCAGTACAAAGGTAAATGCTTTAAATTACAACCTTTACTAGTAAGAGTAAATGCTACAAGCATTATTAGTATGGTAAGGCAGAATCTAAAGGATTAGCAATTTCTATCCTGCTACTACAAGCATTATCATCAATGTATAGCATGTGCTTAAAAGATAAATATTATAAATATAACAAGCAATTCCAGTCGGAAGATACAGGTAAACTTACAATTACGTGATATAAAACCGTAATCCAAAGCAACAGCCCAATAACAGACGTACACTCTCAACAATAAGAGACATGCACATATTTACAAGTGTTAGTAGAGGGAAAATCCCAGCTGCCAACTGTGAACACAGAGAATGGTTCTCTACTGGTACACTTGATTTGGCACCATTGATTGTCCGCAAAACATCTCACATTCTGCAGATGATTTTTGGGTGCATCAAAATAGATAATGAGTAAAATGATTTTAGAGTGCTAACTACAGGTTGTAACTTTTTAATGCTCTTCCAAAGAGAACTGAATCCTTAAACATTTTAACATTTTTGTTATTTTTTTTTGTGTGTATTGGGTGATTGGGCTATAGATGACATAGATGCTTAATTTTGTTTGTTACATCGCACTGACATAATTAGGGTTATATTGGCAACATCCAGCTAATTATTGGCAGAGGAGGAAGACAACAGACTTATATCTGGGTAGAACCACTGGCGCACCACACGATGGCTCGAAAACCTTCCCACATCTCACCCCAACCAGGACTCAAACCCAAGCATTGAAGGGCTGAGGAGTTTCTAGTCAGCGACTCTAACTGCTCGGGTGCCCCTTGATGACACAGATGATAACGCTACGAATTGGAATGTTTGCAGGGTGAAAATGAGACAGGGCTACACGAGCTAGGTCCCTTGGATGTCTACAGTTGATCTAGCACCAGTGATTTTCTACACATACTACAGTCAAGCAATGAGCAGAATTTTCTTGGTGCACATGTGACATTGTTTTAATTATTTTTTTTAATTTTCTGGCAATTATATACTGTCAAATATAACATGAGGACCATTCTGGGAACACATACCATAGACAGCAACGTAACTTTTCTGGATGCAGTCAATGCAAAAAAGAGCAGATTTACCAGAAAAAGAACAGAATCACTTTACCCTACCAGCAATTTTTTATAATCATTTTTTTTTGGAAGATGATGTTCATTAGAGCATCAAGTTATGTGGCAAAAATATTTTGCTACTTTTACTGTAGTAACAATTTTTGCCACACATGTCCATTTGTATATAAGTTCATTGGATGAAGGTGTAAGAATTACAGATTATTTCTGAAACCTGTTCCGGGATACAATGTATGTAGGGTGAAAATGGGACAGGGCTATATGAGCTAGGTCCCTTGGATGTCTACAGTTCATCTTGCATCAGTGATTTTCTACACATACTACACACAAGCAATGAGCAGAATTTTCTTGATGCCTGTGTGACATTGGTTGTTTTAATTAAATCTTCAATTTTCTGGCAATTATACACAAATACAACATGAGGGCCATCCTGGGCCTGAATCACTCACTTCAGGACCCTGGCCTTCAGCATTCATTGGAACTCTCCCACTTTTGGGGACATCCAAGATTTTATGCAGACAAACATTCTGACCAAGTCAGGTAAAGGTTGAAGCAAAATTGCAGCCTTTATGGTGTTAATATTTGCTACTACATGACAACACTATCAGAAAGGACACATCAGCTTAAACATAAAAATGCAAATAAATATGTTTACAGGCATTTGGAACAACATAACAAGAGTTTTTATTTTTGTGGCTTGCACTGAGACAGAAAGTTTATGGTTAATGTACATGTAGCACAAATATTACCAGTATTGTAATACCTATAAGGTAGCAGACAATAAAAACATGCCATACAAACAGTAACAGTATTATTGTATAAGCCAGCAGACAATAAGTACATGCCATACTAACATGAACACTATTGTAATAGAAGGCAGCAGGCAGCAAGTTTATGCATTAAAACATTAACAGTATTGTAATATAAGGCATCAAGCAATAAGTAAATATTATTGAAATGCAAAGCAGCAGGCATACAACAATCATTAACAGTGATCTAAAGCAGAAAAATGAAAGCAGTGTTAGTAGAAAGCAACATTCAGCTGTCAATTATGACAGAATATTATGGTTATCTACACTTGATCTGGCACCAGTGATTGTCCACAAAATATCCCACATTCTGCAGATGATTTTTGGTGCACAGTAAACCTAATGATTTTAGCCAAGTAGTGTTAAGTTTTACTCTCCCTCTAAACCAACCTCAGTCTATTAACATGATTTTGCTGGCATTTTTGCCGATACTGTGCAGCAACATTTCTATCATTATAGCACAGGGGCAGTGGCACTAATGAGGGACGGAACCCGGCCTGTCCATTATACCATCTCCGACGAGTCAGGCGTAATGCTGTCCCCTTAGCCCCAAGTGTTAGGAGGGAAGCCACTACTACCAACTTTAAAGTCTTTGGTTTGACCAGGCCAGGGTTTGAACCTGTGACCTCCAGATCCGCAAGCTGATGCTCTACCACTTGAGCTACAAGTTGTCTCTTAATAACATGAAGACCTATCTTCAATTAAATGTAACTGATAACAACAGTTCAAACTGAAAAGGTAGGAAATGTATGCAGGGTGAAAATGAGACAGGACTATATCAGTCAGGTCCCTTGGATATCTACAGGTTATCTTGCATCAGTGATATTCTACACATACCACACAGACAAGCAATGCAAAGAATTTTCTTGATGCTTACAGGTCAAAAACACAACAGGCAAAAAACACAAATGAGGGGCGGACCACAAAAACTTTAACCTGGTAGTTACAATTACTATATCTTCACTTTAAATTATTTTTTTTTGTCCTTAAATATTCAATTATGAAGATAAAAAGTTCTACCATCTTCAGTCTACTTACCTAGTGAGTTAATAAATTCCTTGTTTTTCTGGTAGAACTGTTGGTAGTCAGAAAGCTTATTGTTTACAAAAATGGTCAACAACTGCAAAAGAAGAAACAGAACAAATGCTATCAAAGCACTAAACATACTCAGTCTACACCAACACAATATTTCTCAAGAAGTGACATGGCAAAGGAAGACATGTTTAGTTTCTTTCCAATGTATGCACTGATTACAGAGACAAAAGCTTGCATAAAAGTGTTTGCATGTAAATCTTAAATATGACCTTAGCAATAACGTGCAATGATCTTCAAGATACAAGCTTGATTGTTTGTTTGTTGGGTTTATCATCCCACAAACAGTATTAAGTTATCTGGAGACGGTTTCCACTTGAAGCAGATAGTGCTGCCTTCACTGTGTATAAAATGCTGTGAACACCTGGCATGATACCACACCCAGTCACATTATCCTGAAATCGGGCCACCCAGTCATTGAACTACTGTTATATTTGCTGGTGCATTATCAAGGGAGCAATACCACTACCATTTTTAATGATGTTGGTATGTCCGGTCATTGATTATTGTTGTGTTTGCATGTAAATCTCAAATATGACCTCAGCAATAAGATGCAATGGTCTTTGAGATAAAAGCGTGATAGTACTTGCAACCAAGTCTTAAATATCAGCATTATGATATTGGTGATAATAACTCTCCTTACACAAAATGAACCTACCAGACAAGCTTTTTGACACACATGACTTTAAACCAGTTTGGGAGCAGGCTCCGGCTGCAAATAGTAAACATTCTGAAGCAGTGCAGTGCAGAATTAAGCATGGTTGGCCAATAATTTTTGTAGGAGATAATTAACACTTGTAAAAAGAGATTAACTTACATCATGGATGGGGGCTCCCTCCAGGAACTTGACTGGTTTCAATGTGAGCAGGTGATCCAGTAGAAATGTGTTTGGGTCCTCTAGGCAAGTTACAATACATCTGCAAATACCAGTAAATCATATTATCGTTAGTAAACATATAGTTACAAAAAGATACCATAGAATGTCTACTGGTTTCTGAAAATAAAAATGACCCTCTTTTCAAATTTGATTAGCAATTTGGTGTTAACATAATTCAGGCTTAAAATGAATTGTTTAACTGATTCAGGATTTTTGAAGCAGTGACGGAAATATAAAACAGTGACTACAAAGGTTCACTGGAGCATTAACAAATAACACATAATAGGAACATCACATCTTATACTTTTCTAGCATTATACCCAGGTACATCAATGATTATTTGTGCATGAAGTAAGTTACAGATTTTTACATGGCTCAGGGTTGGAAAAATCTACATTTTCCCCTTGTCTTACATGAAAAGTTACTCTTCCTTTATTGAAATTTAATTTTTTAACAAAAAAAGCATTGGTTAAATGTGAAATAAACACAGACTTTGTAGCAACTCTCTGATATAAAGTAGGTCTACAATACAAACAATGATCAAATGACTAGCTAGGAGCTGAAGTAAAGTATCAGTTAACAATTTAACATAGTTTAGTCTGATGTAGTGGCCGTGTTCTTGGTTCTGTGTCCCCGAGGCCCTGTAAGCTTGTGGCCCTGAAGGTGCCTTGACCCTTTGGAGGAATCAATCCAATGAATGACACTGCTGGTGGGGGAAAAATTCTTCAGTTCAGGCCCATCTGATTATTTTTTTACTCGTCCGGTCGGACAAGCAGTTTGAATTTTGAACTCATCCTGCAGCAGGTTTGAATCGTAATGATGAGCGAACGATTGGAATTTTCAAACCCTGATGGCTGGACACCTGTCTCACTTGCCTGCCAATGGTGGCCAGGCAATATTGACATCAAACAAGGATTAGTGGTAGGATTAATTTACAACCAGCCCAAATGTCCATATCAGGAAAACTGCATGGCATCAACATTTCATTGGGGACCACAACTTTTCAGCCAAGCCAATTTGCTAATGTTGATCTGTTTAATTTCAAGAGTTGTCTTTAGGCACCACTTAACATATTTCTCAATGCTGGTTTGTATAATGAAAAAAGAGCAGAACATTGCCAAAACTTATTTAAGAGTTCATTTTGTAGTATCAAACAATCATTTCAATATTAAATTAAATATATATATGGTGATTTTCGAAAAATACTCTTTTAACAAAATGGTTATTGATTCAATAACATTGAGAGGGTCATTATAAAGCTCCAGATTTTTTTTCAATTAAAAGTGGAGCTGGAACTTAAATGCCAGCTAATTTATTGTAATTCAAACACAAGCATACCTCTGAGCATCATCTCTGGCCTGCGAGGCATTGTCTTCAGTGTATGTTCCCAGAAGCTCTATCATCACCTTGGTTGCCTGCTCACTGTAGTGTAATGCAATTTAATGTAATAAAATTTATTTGTCAGTTATAAAAGCTGTATAGACAAAAGGCCTCTTTTAAAGAATCCTTAACCTTTCCAGTTAGTGGCAACTAAGTGGTCAATGGAGGGAATAGTTAATAAGCAAAGTAATTAATGAAACACATCCTACCTACAGTAGATTTAATAGGGTACATTTTACAAACAATACTGGAATCCAAAAGCTTTTTTTATGAACTTGCAGGCACTAAATTGATTTTTTTTTTACAAAAAAAAAAAGAGAGCAAGATTAAAAATTAAAGAATAAAGTACTTTTATGACAGCTATAAACAGAATGCAAATAATTTTAATATATTTCAGAAAATATATGCAGGGTAAAAATGAGACCCAGCTACACAAGCTAGGTCCCTTGGATGTCTACAGTTGATCTAGCATCAGTGATTTTCTACATATACCACAGACAAGCAATGTGCAGAATTTTCTTGATGCACCTTTGTAACAGTATCTTAGATGTGGTGATATCAGCTCTTACAGTAACAAAATGGAATAAAAAATCAATAGTTCTCCATAGACAGCACACTATACTTTTCTAAATGCTGATCACTTTAATAAAAATACTAAATTAAAACAATAAACACTGTCACAACAGTTGTAGCAATTCTCCCACTTTTGTTCTTTTAAAAGTAGAGCAAAGTATGTGAATAATGAAATCATAATAATAAACAAATTAGAAAGTAGGACATCAGTGCTCCAGATTTTTTGGGACATTTTTCACTACAAGATTTTTTAGACAGTTTTTTAAATATCCGACCAGTTTCCTAGAAGCAGCCATTGCACTAACAGGCCGTCCACTGGTTCTCTATCACCAAAATATAGGAATGGTTTCAAATTATAGGAATTTTTATAACCAAAATATAGGAAAATATAGGAATCAGAAAACAAGAAGCCTGTGTAGGTTTAGCCTCCTCCTCCACTCCCTACACCCTTTTTCATTTTACTTAAACAAAACATTAACAGACAATATCTAAATTGTAAAATATATGCAAGTTTTAAACTAAACACCATGTGAAACATGGACTTAATACTGACTGATCATACAGTGTTCACAATCATATTTTGACTGGTAAAAAATGGTTGCAACACAGTGTAAGAAGTCCTCCTTGGACATAACAGAGATCATACCATAACAATAATGAAAATTGACAAAATATATTAATTCCTGAACTTTAGTTGTAGTAACAAACTTCAGGTATGCTGCACTATGAATACTAGTTTCTTATGCTTAAAAATATACTACAGTTAGCAATGGGTCTATCCTTCTTGGACAAAAGAGAACATTTACCCAAATCAAAGGCAACTGAACACATACTTAAGTTTAAACAAATCACTGGTTATTTGTCCATTGATATTACAATAAAAAGTGGAAAAGAATAACTAAAAAAACAGTGAATTAAAATGAAAAAAGTGCAAGTATATACCTGGCACCATACAAACACATACTTTTATGTTCACAAATGTACATTTTTTAAAATGGCATGTCCTAGAGAGTGCATCTATTCCAATCTAACTCAATTAAATCATCAGCACAAATGATCAGATGCCATCCTTGTATGTAAATTGCCATGAAAGACTGTGTATACAACTTTACAGGAACAAGTTAAAAATATGGCCTTATTTCTTCATGCCACTGGATGATTTCTTGCCTTTACCCTTGTGTTTTACAGAGCTAGATGATGGTTCTTGAGCTGCTTTGGAGGTAGATGCATTTGTCAAAAGTTTTTGCTTCTTGCTTTCAATTGTCTCCTCTAACATCTTTCTTTTTCCCTTTTCAACTTCTTTCTGACGAGTTCTTAAAGAATCCATCTCTGTCCTCAGTTTCTCAATTTTTGAACTGGCTGTTGAGATCATCATCTGAGCTACACTTGCACACTGCATGTCCTCATCCTCAAGAGCTTTTTTCAGCTTAGAATTTCTTTCTGACAATAAGAGTTCAGAGCTTAAAAGTTTTCCTCTTATAATGTCTTCTTCCTTGGACAGATTTTTCTCTTTATCCAACATAGACATTGTTCTTTCTTGTTGCTCTTTCCTCTGTTCTTGCTGTTTCTTATTCTCCAGATGTTCTCGTTCCCTCTCTTTTTTCTGACGTTCTTTTTCCTCTTTCTCTTTCTGTATTCTTTCAAGATAGTTTCTGTGTGCTGCTTTCACATAACTGAACACTTCATTGTTGATTGGCACACTTTGTGGACATTCTTTCACAGGATCACTGAACTTGACTATGTCCTTGACCATTCTAATGGCATTGATTGTTTTCTCACCAATTGCTGGCCTATCGACAGTGACAAAATTAGTGTTGATTGACAAACTTCTTTCAACATCTGCATTACCATGGGGCATCACAAGAGCCTTTTTTGCTAGCTCAGGAAGAACTCTGTACTTCCTATTGCCATCAGAGTGTTTGCTGTTCATTACTTCTCTCCAGAAGTGATCAATTCTGGCCAGAGCTTCAAAGCCTAAGTCATCATCTGCCATGTACATTTTCCATTCATCCTTGATGTTGACAATTGTCTTTTCTGGGTATCCAAACTGTTGTGCTAGTGTTTCAACCTCAGTGAGTGAAGTATCTGCAAATCGCTTTGATGGGGTCATACATGTAATTGACTTCAGGACAGCATTCTGTAGAGGGAGTCATTTATTTAAATACTTTGTCACTGTACAGTAAAATGACCTCATACCTAGTATTTCCATGTGGACACCAGTGCTACTCATTTTCTTACTTTCATCCCTGGCCTCACCAAGCTCAATAACATCATCTTTCAGTTGGAATCCAATTCAAGAATCAATAGACGTAAGATTTTCCTTTCCATCCTCCACAACATCCTACTTGAGGAATCTTTTTATGAAAGTTATCAAAAAGCTTGACATTCTAGTGTACAGGATGTGGATCAAAGGCTGCTCACTCTGAAATTCTCTCAAGAATTCTTCAAACAATGGAATGACAGACAACAGAAATAGAATCTTAAATTTCATATCTGGTTTGTGAATGGCATCTCTGATCAGCTTGAAGTTGACACTTTTTGGAACTGTTTTGGGGTCCATCTCCAACTGAGCAACATAAGCACAGATGGCTTGCCACTGGTCAATTATCCTCTGCAGTGCAGGACCTATACTTAACCAGCGTACTTGTGAGTGCTTGATGAAAAGCTCTTCATTGAGAGTCATATTCACCTGTATTTGCTTAAAGTCCTAGCGTCAACCTGCTGAAACTTTAAAGAGACCAAACAAACTCGAGGCAAAGTCTCTACATCTTGTCCATATTCATGTATTCCTTTGCAAAATGCAATGTGCATTGTGTGTAGATTGCAAGTGTCAATATCTAGAAAACCTTGCCATCCAGGATGTGTGTCTTTTATCAAACTTGACAGCTCTCTGTTTATGGTCTTATTTACATTGGGGCCTTCACTACCTAAAGCTATCAGCATTTCCAGCGAAAAATTAATCTTCCTTCAATGCAGCATACATGCTTCTAGCTACTGTCTTACCATCGGCGTGACTGAAGAATAGAGATCGGTAATACCTACACCACACTTCATCATGTGTTGGGGACCAGTATCTGATTAAGATGTCCATCTGTTTTTTTTACTTGAGCTTGGGTCGTTTCATCATACTGGATGGTGTAGCAGCTCTGAGAGTTTTTCACATCATAAAGCAGAGCTTTTGAGAAGGCAGGGTGCAGTCCATCTGTTAACATGTTTGAGAGTTTGGTCCTTCCAACACTGAATCCATCAGCAATTGGACACTTGAACATGGCTCTGAATGTGTCAGATATACCATCACTGGCTCTAAAGCTGATGTTTGAGTTCGCACATTTTACAGCCCAAATGATTTCTGCAGTCATCACATCTTCACCAAGAAAAGAGAAAAAAAGTTTCGACTCTTCTTTTGACTTGCTACTAGATGGGACTTGCTCCCTAGATGTGCCTGGATCAGCTGCTGAGACAGAAACAGTTTTAACACTAACTTTGTTTGTGATGATGAGAGAATTGTCTTGCACAGTTTCTTGTGCTGATTGCCTTTAGAATGCTGGATCAGTTGCTTCACGCCACTGTTGTCACATTTTATTTCAGTTTTACAAACTACACATCTTCCAGAGTACTCTGTATTGCCGAGAATACACCATTCCTTCATCTGAGTTCCGTTGGCATCTTTTTCCTCCAGCCATCTCTGATTGAATTTTGTTTTTTCACTTGGCTTATTTACAGTTTACCATGGATAATGACAGTCAAATTTATTGTTACTTGCAAAGAAAATATCTTTCAATACTTCTGAAATATTTAGGGACTTTTATTTCTATCTTAACATACCTGAACATGGTTATTAAGATAGAAACAAATGGGCTGGGCTGGGCAGGGTTGCCATACCTGTAAGAATGTTGTATTCTGAAAGAAATTTCTATTACATGGCCCTCTGTAGGATATTGAAAGATCTCCTGGGCACATTTAACAAATATTTTCTTTCAAAATACATCTTTCTTAACTTACCCATTATAATTTTTGTTAAAATATAGGAATTTATAGGAATTTAGGTCAATTATAGGAAAATATAGGAAAAAATAGGAGAGTTGTCAAAATATAGGAATTTATAGGAAAATATAGGAGAGTGGACACCCTGCACTAATCATATAGGGTGATTTTTACCCTAGCACATCATGTGGCATACCTCTGATTTGCTTGCTAAATTCATATGTAATTGAGTAAACGATGCACCCGTCTTTTACCCTTCTTAGTTTTGCTCCTACCAGTGTGTATATGTTTCTGCCTTGATAATTTTTACTGTAAACAAAACGATGAGGAAATTGATTCCACTTCCACACATCGTTTCAGTACAATAAGAGTTAAATTTCAATTTCGTTTTACATCAGAATCAATTCTGAAAAACGATAAAACGCTGCTTATCTGGAACACTGGGACATAAGTATGTGTTAATTTGCACAGTAATGCTTAGAGCTTATTTTCACAATTTAACCCCATGAAACTGCACGTTTTTAAAACCATGTATGCAGGGTGAAAATGAGACAGAGCTTTATGAGCTAGGTCCCTTGGATGTCTACAGTTGATCTAGCATCAGTGATATTATACACATACCACAGACAAGCAATGTGCAGAATTTTCTGATGCATTCATGCATAAAGCATTTATACAGCCTTAAGGAAAAATGAAGAGCAGGCATAGTTTTTTGTCAGTTTTAATAAACATTCTGTCAACACTCTTCTAGAGAATATATAAAATGACTTGAGTTCATGTGAAGTAAATATGAGACTGCATTTAGTGCTATAGCACGTCACCACAGATAAATGTATCCTTTAATGGCTTGTATACTTACATTTTGTGAAACCTTAAAACCTGATCTGGGTGTCAAGTTAGGGCATTTAGTTAATTCTGAAATCACCAAATGAGTGTAAGCACTAGTAATAACTTGGTAGACTGACCTCTGTTTAGCAGCTATGAGCACTTCATGGAGAGCTCTGTAGATATTCTGGATCTTCTGTGTGCCAATGTCCCAGTGTTGAATCCATTTCTTTACCTACAGACAAATGAAGACTCCTCTTAGACCTCTTGGACCTTTAAACTTCAATTTTTAAGTAAATCTGCCTTACTACTGCAATTTCTGCATTTTTTATTATTTCCATTTTCTTTCAAATATGATGCCTAAATATGACTTGTTTGCTGCAAAAAAAGTTTATTCAGGCAAGCAAGTGTAACAAGCAATATACAAATTAAAACATTATTTTGTTGTACATTTCAAATAATATTTTCCTTTTGTAACATTGACATGAAACGGTTTCTTTTCAGAAGTAAGAAAACAAACCATCAAAAATGTTACTTGTTTTGGCTCAAACATACCAGACACATACATAGTACATACAAACACATTAAAGTAAACCTATCCTTAGTGTATTATTTCCTGCTATTATTCAGGTTCCAATTCTATCCGGGACACCTGTGGTGTATAGTCCAGTTGAGGCAAAAACCATTGTGTAATTTTATAATTATGTTTTTTGATACATTTGGAACATCAATGGTTATACTTGCAACTATTGCTTGAAGAAGAGACATTACAAGGGCCTTGGAAGAGCCACCGGCGCAAAGGAAATCAGAAGAAAGATGTCTTCTCAAGAAATTCTTGCTTTCACATAGTGAAGGGATAAGGGCTACAAGTGACCAGCTTTAACCAGTAAGTCACCTCAATTTTACTAACTATGTGCCCATTCTTTATTTTTCATACCTGATCTAGGTCTGTGATCACCATGGAGGCAAGATCTGCATCCTTTGCCAGCTTCAGTAAACTCAGATACAGATCTGCTTTTACAGAACTTTTCTCATCCAATCCATGAAACAGATTGGATAATCTGCAAGGTAAAACAATAAACTCTTCAAAAGAAGAATCCAAACAACGCTAGCCAAGAACTTGCATGGATAATATTTCTCTATAGATGCCCAGACTAGTGAATGAATGCCAATATGGCCTCTTATATACCTCATAACTGAAGGCATAATAATCAAAATTCCACTGCTTTTGGTTGTTTGCCACCCAACAATATACTGATTCTGCAGTCAACAGTCCATTTACCATGGTAATTTTATATGTGCACAGTTGAATAATGGGATTTGTTTCATTCACATACTGGGTGAACAATGAAATATAGTAAATGCACATTGGATGAACTATGGGATTTTCTTCATGAGCACTAGAAGGAGATAAGTTTCCCAAATCAAAAAACATGAATTAAAACTATTTGGACAAAGAAATAAGTTTGTATTTCACCATAATATATTCATCAAGTAGATATCTTGAATCAGTCTGAACTACAATACATATGAATGTTATGACTTCATAAGACCTATAATTCTTAACATGTTTTCATCTTAAATATTTGCATTTAATACTATTTCCAGGATGAACATCAACAATTTATAGATTGCATAGAAAAAAATAGTTATTGCAGTTTTATTTTTGTCAAAACATGACTGCATGACCATTTCAAGTTTATATTGGTTAACTGGATCCGCAAATGGCATTGGCCTAATAAGAGAAAAGACATGATAACATGCAAAAAAAGTTGACTTTATGGCTTGAAGTACATTTTTGGCGAATCAAAATACAGTTTTTTGATTGTGAAAAATTAAGAAACGTTTGTAATCATCATCCATCAGCCATTTGCATTGAAATACTCACTTCTGGCAAAAGATTAAAGGAGGAAGCTGCGATTTCTGAAATTTATTGAAACTATTTGCATTTTGCAATGATTTTTGCTGAACATAATGCAAAATAATTTGAAATGTGACACCAGAATTATGCAAATAGCAACCATAAACTATCATACTGAATGGTTTAACAGGATTTAATGAGTGAAAGGCCATCAGCATTAATAGAATAACTACATATTCTAACTATGTGATTAAAGGTGACAAAATAATCTGAAATTGCTTTTTGATGCTGGCAGGCCCAACGGATCCAAACAATGCTTGAAATGCGACCAAAACAAACTTTGGGTGCCATGGGCACAATGGCACACTCTACATTGAATACTGCATTACTATTAGTGATCAGATGTAAATCTAAAACACAACTGCCCTATAGTCTTTAGGACATTTTAACTGTATTACAATTTAAGAAATCAGCAGTGAAGTTGAGAAATTGAGTGACTGAAGCCAATCTCATTAAAATCAGCTCCAGTATTACGCGTAATAGGATCTGATGACTTCCCATTACGGTTCACCTCAAATTGACCTTTTCAGTAGCCAATGAAATTCTCGGCAACAAAATCTTGTGGTATACTGCGAGCAACGTTCTACACGCTATAAAATTTTAATGGTAAAGGGTCGCGTTTAACTCGTGATTGCATGCAATCTACACACATTCTTAAACTTAACTTTACATATTTCAAAAGAGACATATATAACCTCTACAAATATGTATAAACCATCCAACAAAAAGAAGTTTTGAACAAGAAATCCTTATTTTAGTAACACTGGTAAATACATTCACAACTCGCTCGCTGCAATTGTCATGGCGGATAACGAAAGCGTTTTCGCAGTGGGTTGCGTTAAAAATCCTTTCGTATTCTACTTAAAAATGGAATTATGAAATGTTATGGTAGATACCGATAGATAAATTGTTGATTGAACAAAATGTGTAAAAATTAATGCATGCCAATAGAAAGGATGGCTGATTCAGCGGTTTAAAAAGTGGTATGTGTTGACTGCTGTATCGGGAAGGATTCTATAGTAGTTTTGAAAGGAGCGATTGCATTGGTCGAAATACGGGCACTTGTCTATGCATATTCAATTACACAAAGGTCATTTTGACACGACCTCTTATGCGATGTAGTCAGATCCTAATCACGGACAGTAGATGAGGGAAATTAGGATATGATTTTAATGAGATTGGACTGAAGCATGCTGGTCAAGATATCTAGCGCCCTAATTCAGAACAACTATTCCTTGTGCTTTGTCTTCAACCTGAATATTTGTAATCCGTTCTTCTGTCAAAATATAACCACTGTTTTTCGTATGAGTTTAGAGAAAATCCCACCTTACTTTTGAATCCTAAATATTCTGGACAGACTGTTGTTATGCTAAACTGAATCTTTGGAGGACAGTCACAAGATTTCAAATTAAGGCGAGCTTTATTTGAAAACGAATTTAAATGATCAAAGACCTAAATGTGCTACTTACATTCTTAATCTGACTGCTCCTTTTTTGTCACCCTTTGGGCACTTTGAGACTTTTTGACAAAAGTGCATAACAGGTATTTCATTCTGTTCTTTAGGGACCAGTAATACCATAGATATTATCCCATTGAATATTGTGTCCAAATCTAAAAAGAAGAATAAAAATGTATAGTTTGTTATAAATATTGTTGCAAATTGAAGACAATCAACTTGGTCTTTAAATGAAAAGATCGTGATGATATTACTGACAAGACAAGACTCTTAAATAAAATTAAATAAAGGTTTAAAAAACCACATCTTGCCAAATATATGTTTTTTTAGTAATTGCTATTTTAATACAATGATAGATAAAATCTGATGTATTATGATACTTTCAAAATAAAATTAAAACAATCCAAAATAACAATGTCATACCAGCATCATTTGAAACTTCCGTCCAACATATTTCACTGGCTTCAATGATCTGGATTAAGTCTTTGATGCTGTCCCCTGCATTCTCTTCTGACACCTCAGCTCCAAGTTCTTTCAGGTAGCTTCGCAATTCGCTCACCTAAAACAAAATAATGCACACCAATATGCAAAATATCCAACACTATTTCTTGAATAGCAAGCAGCAGACAATCTTAGTAACATAATAATAAAAATACAAAGTAAATGCAGACAGCGCTATAAGTGTGGGGTGACAAGTTTTAGTCTTATGAAGATGGAAATATGACGAATCAAAATAATGTTAATGGGTAATTCTGGTAAACGAGTGTAGTGAATATGCTCTTCCGTGAACTATCTGCCAAAGTGACTCAATTGTCACAACCAATTTTTCATCTCTCCTATGCTCGCGAAATCATATTAAAGTGATGGAAGTCTCCATATGTTATGGTCATTTCTCGAACAGGTTTATACCTATAATCACAAACTAACAGACCAATAATTAAAGTTTGAAGGTAAACAACGAAATAAGTTTTAATACCTGGTCTAAGACCTCAATATCTATAAATGTTGGGATGCTCATTTTGAGCAAGCCGGTGAAAGATGGCGCACGTGTTTACTAACCTCTAAAAAAATGAAAAAATAATAAAAATACTCTCGTAATCTAAACAAGAAGAATATTAAGTTAATATGTTCAAAAAGTAATGCCATACTCGTAAAGAGTTAATCAAATGTCGTAAACTAAAATATTAAGATTTGAAGGCTATATTTTTTTCTTTTGTTAACCGGTGTTATGGTAAAAAAGACCCAGGCAAATTACACCCAGTGTTTACGTACATGATGAATCGACCCTGATTTAGAACTTTTCAGCTGGTGGGTGCCGAAGACCGATTTTGACATACGTTGTAGGGGACCAGGCTTCTCCGAAAAAAAACGTTTGTTAAATGTCGGAGATGCGTTTTAAAGTGTATCTGGACAATCGGTCAATCAGGGGCGTGCCTGCCGTTACGCACTTACGCACGTGCGTACAGTGGCTTCCAGAAATTGAAAAAATAAAAACGCCAAAAAGCGAATAAAAATCGTCGCCTAACCCGGGTTAGGTACTATCTGTAAGATCTAGTGGTTTTCATCATTCAAATAAATATTATAATTTAAGATTTTGTACAACTTCTTCTGTAATCAATCAGGTATTTTGGTCTTCTGCTGTAAAACACTGCACTGAGACAGGGAGACGTCACAATGAGGAGAAATCTGTTTTGTGCGGTTGCTTCCCCTGTGTTTGTTGTAGCCGTTTAATGGCGTCAAACTCAGTAAAGCGTTATAAAGACACCTGAAAAAGTATGACGTATTTTCTATTTCAAATGATAGTTATTGGCAATTTTTTATGCTTAAAAACGCCCCAGAATGCACCTACGGCGTTATGTAGTAAACAAAATTGTCCGGGGGAGCATGCCCCCGGACCCCCCTAGCAGGAGTGCGTATGTATACACAAAAGTCGTCTAGGCACGCCCCTGTCAATAGTTGTTAATGGTTAGTTTTGATTAACGGTGGTTTCCGACAGTTTGTTTTTATCAAATACATGTAAACCTGGATTATTTAATTTTTTCGGGGGGGGGGGGGGGGGGGGGGATTGGGGCATAATTTCTGCAAAAAGTCAAACTTTAGTCAAACAAAATACGAGTTTGAACATTGTCTAAATTGTAAGTCAGTAGAAATCGTGAACTAAATTACTACTCTACATGCCCATTCTTTCTAAATCTATAAATAAGCATGATTGTTATTTCTGCTAAAAATAGACATTGACGTCAGAGCGGATTACCCGAATGATTTTATTATGTTACAGGTCACATGCTTTCCTTGTTTAAAGAAATGGCTAACTGTGCAGCGGAGCTTAGATAGGAAATAGGCCTACCTATTTGTAATGACGAGTGATATGTTATGAATTTTTCACATAGCTGTAGGACATCAATAATATCAGGATTTTGCGTGATCTTTTTAGACAACAATAATTTATCTGGTTCTTTGAGAGAGAAAAAAATGTAGTAAAAACTGTCGGATCTTTTCAGACAACAATAATTTATTTGGTTCTTTGAGAGAAAAAAAAAGTAGTAAAAACTGTCGGATCTTTTCAGACAACAATAATTTATTTGGTTCTTTGAGAGAGAAAAAAAGTAGTAAAAACTGTTTGATACCACCTTTAAACTGACTCTGAAAGTCAAAAAAAAATAAAAAAAAATGCGAAGACATAAACATTTAGCAACTTAACTTTGTTGTTGAAAACTGGTTGGAATTCTGCAAAAAAATGCCGAAACAGCCAAAAACATACTTCGCTTCGACTTGGAATGTAACATGTCGATATATTACATTTGTAGCCCCGTTTTACCATCGATCGTCGTTTGCATATAAAATGTTAAAATGCACTGGGAAAGAAAATAATAATGATAAAAAAAAATTTCCTACCTCAGCGCAATTTTTTCAACAAACAACAATTGCCGTATCGTCGGATATTATGCTTAACATATATACATTAGTATTGCCTGAATTAAGATTTCTGTTGGATGTTCGAAAACGTGATGTACATCATTGTTATACACAATACACATGCATATATATACAATACATAAATGATATACACAGCGAAAACAGCACTATGTCTTCTCTTAGTGGACACCGTCTCCAGATTACTGAAATTCTGTTGGTGTGACGATCATCCCAATAAACAAAATTATTTGTTCGTATTTTTCCCTTTCTATTCACACGTTATTGAGCCTAAAGGCATGAGAGTCACTATAGGATCTAAGCCACAATAACTATCAATTAAAAATAATAACGTAATAACATAAATTTGTTTACAATCTTATGCAGCAGCATCCTCGAGTAAACGGGCCTACTATAGTAAGTTACCATTGAATTACTTTTTTTAAGATTTAGGTAAGTAAAAAGGTTCTATACCAAGATTTAACTTACCGTCTTTCTACGCCTAAATACTTTATTTTGACAAAAGCCAACATTTTTGTTATAAATGTATTTTATAGCACTTTAAATTTGTGTTAATTATAATAAATAGATTTATGATGAATAAAACTATCTTATTGACAAATGTTACAATACTTAAATCGTGAAAAAAGTTTATTACGCTGTGTTCGGTGCAGACCGTTAAAAGTATGCAACTGCAAAAACAACCAACTTTGGATACTATAATTATCAAGAATTCTATCGATGAATTCATGCTTTATACCAGCTTCTAAGATTTCAAAATTGAATGAATCGGAACCCCGGCTAAACTATCAGGTAATCTATTTTTATACCACAGTCCTATTTAATGATTGGTTGGTGATCTTTATTTTCCAGCTATAGATTCTGACAACAGATGTATGAACCGCTCAACCAAGTCACATATGATATGTTTATTACCGATTCGAATTGGCCGACATGAACGAAATCTCTCTCTCTCTCTCTCTCTCTCTCTCTCTCTCTCTCTCTCTCTCTCTCTCTCTCTCTCTCTCTCCCCATCTCTCTCTCTCTTCAGACGCGTTTCTGCCATTACACACTTTACGCACGTACATGTGCAATTTCTGCTTGTACACTTTAGTGTGTGTTTTTTTGTTAATTTAAAATGATTTTGCAACTTTTATTTTTCTACACATGTAAAACCATATTAAATGCTGTCGGGTTTTGCTTTTTATTCTGTTTTAAACCATCTATGGTATCAGGAATATAAGAATATATGACAAAGTCCTATGAGCATTGCAACATATACCAAACTCCGAAAAGGCACAGAACAAAAGTATTTCACATGCAAGCCAAGCGAAAAGTAAGAACAAATCTGTGATGAGGCATTTAAGGAAAAGAGCAAACCAGACAGTTACCGCCTTGGAACGGTCAGTCGGCAATATGGACCGACTGGGGTGCTTAAACCGGTTTTACAGAGCTCTAACCTCGCACTTCCTGACGAGTTTCTCAAATGCAAGCAACGAAAAAAAAAAGCGATCTATTTGAAAACAAAATGTCCATGCGCTGATATTTTCTATACGTTATGACGAAAGTAGTGACGTCATCGAAAATAATGTCCACATAGTGTTCAGAAAAGGAATATGGTATTATTTTGATTTGAAAAACAACAAAAAAATGGTTGACCACAAATAAAATTAACTTTCTGAATCATGAACAAACATGACCAGAGACGAATAAATGGTTGAAGCATCATGTTCATGTGAAGATGGAATTGAAGAACCAAAGTTCAATGTCCATCAAAGGAAATACACGTAACAATCCTTATAGGATGAATTGAATGACAACATAGATTACATGCACGGGGAGATTTTTTACGACCGCCACACTGCACAAGTAACCACAAATAAAAAACAACAACACAACTTTTCAAATGTCTTTGTTACTTGTTCCCATATTGCTTTAATCTGTACCTCTTCCACTTTTTGCGTCGTCTTTGATGCTTCGCATTAACGACGTTTCTTGTACACGTTTATTTTGCACGGTAAATAACCTTTATATAATCCGTCCATTCTTGCACAATAATGGCGCCCAGAGACAGGAAAAACATCAACGCGAGCAACTTAACACGATGCAAAGTTACAATCTCCTGAAAACGCGACAATGTTTAGTCATACAATGACGCCATTTGCGATTTAAATGTAATTATATCAAATCAATGCATTTGAAGTCCTGAATTTGCTTTATACTTACAAGTGTACACCTGCTTGTCTATATAGTTATTTGGGATATAATCGTCTTCGAACGCCAACTTTCTGGATAGATCTGACATACAGACAATCTTTCTGTTCAATAATTATCTCTTAATTACTTGGTCATATCAAACACTAAATGTATTGCCGGCTCTTTCGCAGGAAATCCCCAGAAAAAAAGTCGGGAAGAACCACTGCACAAGTCTGCAGAGTTTGAAGACCTAAAATTATTTTTTGTTTGTCGCAAAGCATGTCTCAGATTATCACGTTAAGGGCATTAGAAAGTTCAGAAAGCAAAATTGTAAGCTACTTGGACACAGTTGGTCAATATTTAAAGTTAGTTGACACTTTTGGAGCAGAGGTGTTGTTGGTTTATGACTGTTGATAAATAAAAATGAAAAATCTGCTATAAAAAGTTGTATTTTTTGCACTTGAAGTGCTTTGAAAGTCATCAAAAACACACTATTTATAGTGATAAACTGCATTTTCTCTAGGGAGAACTTACCACCCACAAACACGGGAGGGTGACACCCACTCCCGCTTAGGTAATCTTAACATATTTTTATGACAGCAAGCAAACAGTCGGCTCAACCAAAAAACACAACAAAATAAAAAGAAATTGTAAGAAAAGAATGTAATAATCCTTAAGAAGTATATAGTTGTGTATGTTAAAGACTCGGTTTAGGACAAATCTATGGTCACACGTCAAACAAATATTGTCGCTAGAATTATTTTACATTGTAAGCTTATGCTAATATTTGCATGTTGTTCTGTTTAATTATTGTTGTCTTTTGTTGATGTTTTATTCCATTCGGATCCCGCGAAATGAGCGTTCTCTCCAAAGTTACGTCTTAAATCGCTATATCTGAGCTACGTTTGTATTTTGAATTAGTTTGAAATCTTTTGTTGTTTTGAGAAAGAGATGTTGGGTTCAAATTGAATTAACATAAATAAGCCATATGGAATTATGAAAAACATTTCTGAAAACTCAGAAAAAGGTTTTCTTCTAGAAGGATTTGGCTGATCCAAATATCCCGAAGCCTACAGCTCTCAACACGGACAAAATCCTAATATGTATTTATATTAAAAAAGCAATAAAGAAAAGCGCTTCCCTATGGTTAGATTTGAACCAACTTCGTTTACTCTTTCTTTAAAGATCATTTTGACAGTGTCCAGACCACGGAATTACCAGAGGAGTTCCGATTGCGGTGGTTATTTACGATTGTTCTTACAGCATAGAAATGCCTGCGCACGCATAAACAAAATTCCAACCGAATGACGAGGGAACAACCCGAGATGTTCCGAATAGTTGACACGGAAACAAACGGAGGATAACGAGATAAGACGAGTTTTTTTCCCATTCCTTTTCAAGAATATGGACAGTCTTTAATAAGAATTTATCAGTGTAGTTCTTTAGCCACATGTTAAATTTCCACGACTAACGTCTATATTTCTATATATGTCATGCTACGGCCTCTCTTGACATAATTGTTATCTTCTGTTCAAAGCTGAACAGTTCATGCGTCTACTGAAGACAGCTAACCTATACTTTTCGTAAAAGTGGACGTATCACAACATTGACAGGCGTTTACAAAACCATTCAGGCTTCAACATTTTTAAGATCTGGGCATACACATTTACGGATATTTTGTTTTAATTTATTTTCGTTGCAACTGTTGTCGAACCAGTTGCTAGATTTGGAAAAATGCATATACCCTGCAGATGCCCGACGTCAAGACCGATTTAAACCCCGACTTAAAATAATCAAGCAAATGTACGAGGTGACAAAAATCAGTCTGATGACATTCCATTATACTGCACGGCTTCATCCATTTTTTTCCATGAGTATAGGCTCTCTCAGATAAAACAGAACCGGTACACTGTTGCGCAACAAGGTACGTTTCTCAGTGTTGCAAATAATCATCATGCAAACCTACAAATGGAGCGCATTTTGCACGTATATGTACAATACAATATACGTTGAAAATACTAGAAGACAAATCCCACTCGTCCGTTATTTTGCGGCGATGTGTATATATCTCACCACCGCATTCAGGTCAAAACGATAACGTAAAATAGAATCGAAAAGTCGTGTAAAATGGAGCTCACAGACCTTATACCCTTTGCTGCCATTTTAGCCATATTCTTCTACCATGTAGCCATTAATGCTTGGTGCATTTTACTCTGCGTGTTACTCTGGGTAGGATTTTGTTTTGCAAAGCCGAAGATTTTTGGCGAACCAGGCCGTGCTTCAGGAAATGGCCAAGGAGTAGTTATTACTGGCTGTGACACAGGTAAGTATGGAAGGGGATACCCGCCAATATTCAATTTCTAATTTGCAAATTGCAACAATGCATATGCAAAAAATGTTATTTGTTTGCAAAAACACGTTTATTATTAAGTCATTAAGCCAAGAATAGAGCGGAATCATAAATAATTCTTCAAAGGAGATGCAATATAAAACAGCCAATGTTATTTGGCGTCAATTTGAACGCGTTATCTTTTGCCGAAAGTAGTTATTTATGTATATTTTAAACTTCTGCATGTAATTTTACCATACATGTCTTTGTTTTCTTAAAACTGCATTCAATCCAATTTAATATACGTATCGTACGTTTCCAGAAAAACATACTATCTCATTACTATCTCATTCGGATTTGTTTACAACGCATTGGAATTGAACTACATCAACAGTGGTACTGATGTAGTAAGTATGCTTTCCCCAGAGTCAGGTGCCTATGTAGCTCAGTTGCTAGAGCACATATCTCAAGAGCAGGAGGTCTTGGGTTCGATCCCCTCCCTCGGTAATGGGATTTTTCCAGCCTTGTTTTAGTGGCGTCGGAAGGGGTTCTTCAGAGAACGCTGTGGAGCAGGAACAGGCTAGGTACTTATTGTTCTGTCCAGTTGATGCCTGGCTAAAAATAAGGAAGGTTAAAACCTATCTGCCCAGGTAGATCAGGTGGTAGGGCACCTGTTTACGGAGGAGGTCTTGGGTTCGAACTCAATACTGTGTACCGGTAAATTTTGCCAGCTCGGATCACTTCGGTTAAATCAGGATACATGCTGTTAAATAAAAGCCGATGAGAGCATGGGGGTGCGCGGTAACTATTTGTTTCAGGCTATTATTTCACGAAGACTATGTCATTTTGGGAAAAGTTATATTTGCTTACACTAACAACAACAGCTACTACTACTACTACTACTACTACTACTACTACTACTACTACTACTACTACTACTACTACTACTACTTCTACTACTACATCTACTACTACTACTACTACTTCTACTACTTCTACTACTACTACTACTACTACTACTACTACTACTACTACTACTACTACTACTACTACTACTACTACTTCTACTACTACTACTACTTCTGCTGCTGCTGCTGCTGCTGCTGCTGCTACTACTACTACTACTACTACTACTACTACTACTACTACTACTACTACTACTACTACTACTACTACTATTACTATTACTACTTTTACTGCTACTGCTGCTACTACTACCATTACTGCTACTACTACCGCTACTGCTACTGCTGCTGCTTCTACACTTACTACTACTACTACTACTACTACTACTATTACTACTACTACTACTACTACTACTACTACTACTACTACTACTACTACTACTACTACTACTACTACTACTACTACTACAACTACTACTACTACAACATCTACTATTACTTCTACTAATAATAATGCTACTACTACTGCTACTGCTGCAGCTACTACTATTACTACTACTGTTGCTGCTGCTGCTACTACTAATGCTACTATACTACTACTACTACTACTACTACTACTACTACTACTACTACTACTACTTCTTCTTCTTCTTCTTCTTCTTCTTCTACTACTACTACTACTTCTACTACCACTACTAATACATAGATAACAAAACATATAGCTAGAGACTCTAAATCAATTAGAGCGGGAGCTCACTGATCGGAATCTACATTTTTTTTTGTCAATTAGTAATCAGTTCGCTAAGATTTAATATATAAATACATTTGCATACAATTAGCTTTTCGTGTGTTGTTTCGAAATATTAGAGAATTTACCATCAGCATATTCGGTAAATGTCCAACACTATTATAAATATATCGTCAGCACATTCTCTAAATGTATAACAGTATGAAAAAATATAATGTGAACACATTCTCTAAAAGTCTAACACTTTTATAAATATACCGTTAGCGCATTCTCTAAATATCTTACAATATTACAGAATATACCGTCAGCACAAACAGTTTTGTTTGTAACTGGAAAGAGACTTAAGTGTCTTGTTTTGCAAAATAATAAATAAATAAATAAATAAATAAATAAATAAATATTATAAATTAATTAATTTTTAATTAATAATATAAAAATGATAATTTTCCAACATGGTTTGTAACTGACGAAAACACGAAATAAAAGCAGTGTTACTGTACATCTTGTCGCCTTCTTTACTTTCAGGTTTCGGCCATGGGCTGGCTCTCCGTTTGGAAGAACTCGGTTTTACGGTGTTTGCCGGATGCCTTTTTCCAGAGGGTGACGGGGCTAAACGATTGGCGAAGAAAAGATCGAACCGGTTGCACGTGCTACCTCTTGACGTCACCAATGACGGGACCATTCAGAACGCAGTGAAAACGGTTACAACACGTTGTCCGAAATCAGGTGTGTGCTGATTAATTTACAGCCTGTAGGAACATACACAATAATATTACATGTAATTTATTATTTGCCGATATTGACATTTCAATACTATTGCAACATATGTAGTATTGTCACGAGTGGCTCAATAGGGTACAAAACTTCTTTTTATTCATGCACAGAACGTTTCACTTTACTTGAAATAACGAAAGAACAGTCGTTTTTCCCCTTACTCTGATTACTTATGTCAATATGACGTCAGAAAAGACGTCGATTAGGAATTTGAAAATAAAAGTTGCCATCAACGCGATTTTCGGATTAGACCGGCCATTGTTGGAGATAATTTTTAGGCGCGTCCGTGGGCATGCTCTCACGGAAATTGTTGTTGTTGTTGTTTTTTAATCAGGGGCGTTTCCCGACATATTTGGCACTTTCAAAATGTGTTGTTGTTTTTCTGGATGTTTTGACACAGTTCGATGCTTAAAGCCAATTTTCTTTAACTTCTTTGGTGTGATTTCAAAGGTGGTATCCGACAGTTTGCCTGTATTTATTATGCGTAACAATATCTGACCTCTGTTTGGGGTATTTGTGCATTATGTCTGTATGAAAACATCATACTTTAGTCTAAGCTTTGACGATTTTTCAACAGTATCTGAATTTTGGTGCAGTAAAACTCTCTAATCAACACTAAAAATGTTCATCATTTTCAAATCTATAATCGATTGGGATTTCGGCTAATAATAGACATCTACGTTACAGCGGATGACGTGGATGAGCTAAAACATAAGTGGTCACGTGGTTGTCTTGGCTTAAAAATAGCTAAAAGTGCCGCGTGGCTCAGATAGGAAATACATGTTTGTAATGTCGATTGTGGCGTTATGTTGCACTTTTCAGACATGCGCAGGACATCAATAAACAACATTTTTTTTTGTGATCTGTTCCGGTAACAATAATTTATTAAGATATTTAATGAAAATATTTTTGGTCGGATACAGCCTTTAATTAGCACGATAGTATAGCAGTGACGATGTAAGGCTCGTTTATAAACGTGTATAAATATTTAAAGTATTGTGAATTTTAAAGAAGGACGACGAACTGCATGGTCCAATAGTTGGAGTCTTGCGTATATAAATCACAGCATTTACAAGCTCTTAGTGAAATACGAAAAACACCAAACCCTTCTAAGCTTATTAGCTATATAAGTTGGTAACCGAAATTGGATACCTGATAGGAGCCCACTTTTAGGCACATTGGTCAAACTATCTTTAAGTAATACTAGGGCAGTATGACGGGGTCACGATAAAATACGAATGTATGTGCTGACCCTTAAATAAACCAGTTATAGATAGATAGATAGAAGCTTTTAGTGCGAAATTTGCTGGGAGCGAAAATATCTTGCAGATGTAAATAAAGGCAGTTGCTTGAGTGGACTCCACCGGAGTGTCGATTATTCAGTTGGCCTTAAGGGTGGTATCCGACAGTTTTCCTGTGTCAAATACATACGAGGGCTGTTCCATGAATCCGCGGAATTTTCCTCTAAAACACTCATTTTTTAATACAATTGCACAAAATTTCGCGCACATACTCTCTGACATGTATTTAGATGAATGTATATAGTATGAATGTTTGTTATACTGACATATATTTTGATGAATGTATATAGTATGAATGTTTGTTATACTTTATCGCGAATTTAGCGGTTTCTATAGCAACCAATATATATACACTCGAAGCACGCCGGTTTTCAAACTTAAGAACATAATATAAACGCTGTAAAATAGTCAAAACGGTCACAATTTTGGCGCCAATTTGTCTGACGTTACGTCAAGGTATAAACGTCATTTCCTGTCGTATTTCGTATAACAATATCGAACCACTGCTTTGGGGATTTTGGTATTCTTATATCTACCCACACTTAAGTCTTAATAAAAACGATTTTGCATACTAACTGAATTGTTATACAGAACTAATCGCGAAAAAAAATCACTCTAAATGTGTATTCTTTGCAGCTGAATAAAAAGCTTGATAGTGTTCTGAGCTTAAAATATATCATTCTCTCACCAGAGGGCGTGCTACACAAGTTTCGCTTACACCTCTGTCAACGCCCGGTGTACACGATTCTTGTACAAAATATAAGTAATGAATAAAATGCTCGTGAGATTATTTTGATCTCTGTATATTTTACTTAAAATGAAAATGGGTATTTTTATTTTTTTAAAACAATGTTTAAGATATATTTTAACCCAAATTTTCGGGGAACTATTTTGCGACATGTGACGATAGAATATCACGTGTATGAGAACTACTTTTCCCGGCGTTGACAGAGGTGTAAGCGAAACTTGTGTAGCACGCCCTCTGGTGAGAGAATGAAAGTATATATCGACGTCAGAGCGGATTACCTAGATGACTATATAACGCGATTTCAAATGTTAGTGGTCACGTGGTTTTACCAGTTAAAAATAGCTATCTCCGTAGCATGACTCGAATAGGAAATACCTGTTTGCAAAGACTAGTTGTGATTTTGTGCTTGACTGTTCACACAGATCTAGGACATCAATGAACAGCAGTTTGCAGGACCTTTTCGGGTAACAATAACTTATTTGTTTATTTAAGAAATTTTTTTTTGGTCCAACTGGCTTAAATTTGCAAAACGTTTACAAACGGACATACACTTTATTAAAACCAACCTCGAATAACTATGGAAGTGTTCGTGACGGATATCTTTACGCTGAACATGATTCATTCAAATCTAAAACATGTAAAAACAAACAATGATAAATGTTAGAATCATAAATACAATCATGTCAATATCTCACACCAAAATAAATCGCGTCGTATATAAAATACAAGATATATATCTAAATGTAATATGCATCATTCTTGTGTGTTGTTGTTCACAATTATTATTACACTTCCACACTCTAATTTACTCAAATTTACCAAAGCCAAACTGTGGACCGGCCGTAATAGCTCAGGTAGTAGAGCGTCGGCTTGCGGATCGGGAGGTCGTTCAAACCCCGACCGGGTTAAACCAAAGACTTAAACGTTGGTAGTAGTGGCTTCCCTCCTAACGCTTGGGGCTAAGGGGACAGCATTACGCCTGGCTCGTCGGTGTCAGTATAATGGACCGGCCGGGTTCAGTCCCTGGACACCTCATAAGTGCCCATGTGCTATAATGATAGAAATGTCGCTGCGCAGTATCGGCAAAAATGCCCGCAAATCCCAATCCCATCCCTTCTAAGTGCTGAGACTGTCCTCTCACCGGTAGCGATGGTAGTTGGCAACACTAACAATATCTTAGCCAACACTACGACTTCAGAGAAAAGCGCTCGCTCTGTAACCGACTGTTCTCACAAAGTAAACAACAACAAACAAAATCAGGAGACTTCAGAAAGCGGAATTATCTTTAAAACCTGATTACTCAAAATGAACATGTAGCACATAGTAGCCACGCCTGCAGTCTTTCTCTGTTAATATCACTGCCATTGAATTCACACACACATTAGAGTTCTCCTGTATAGTCCATGTTAGTTGGTTATGCGGCCTTAACGTGAAGATCTTCTGCAATTTATAGCACACGATACCCAGATTGATCGACCATTTTATTCACACTGGTCATGGCAAGAATGATGGTTTCTAAGTACAAACGCCGAAAGATGTATTGTTAAGTAGCAGGATGGTAGCCATCGCCGTCCTATGTCTCATGTCGTGCTAGTTGCTTTTTCTTTTCCGGGGAATAACAGGGTAGATCACATCAAAACGATCGTTCACATTTTCCGCGTTTATCCAGAAATAATTAAACCTGTCGTCTGATCTCATGCTCAACAAACTATCCAGAGTCAGCTTCGCAAGCCGCTGTGGACCTTTTCATCGAACGTCTTAGGGTTATAAATTAATAACCAGTCCTAGGACAATGTGACACTACTCCTTATTTCCTATATGGTTCTTAGGCTAAGTTCAGTCCTAGGGCAAGATGACACTACTCCTATTTTCCTATATGGTCCTCGGGCTAAATCCAGTCCTAGGACAAGGTGACACAACTGCTTATTTCCCTAAATGGCTTTTAGGCTAAATCCAGTCCTAGGACAAGGTGACACAACTCCTTATTTCCTAAATGGCTCTTAGGCTAAATCCAGTCCTAGGACAAGATGACACTACTCCTATTTTTCTATATAGTTCTCGGGCTAAATCCAGTCCTAGGACAAGGCGACACTACTCCCTATTTCCTATATGGACCTAAGGTTAAATCCTGTCCTAGGACAAGGTGACACAACTCCTAATTTCCTATATGGTTCTTAGGCTAAGTCCAATGCTAGGACAAGGTGACACAACTCCTTATTTCCTATATGGTTCTTAGGCTAAATCCAGTCCTAGGACAAGATGTCACTACTCCTATTTTCCTATATGGTTCTCGGGCTAAATCCATTTCTAGGACAAGATGACACAACTCCTTATTTCCTATATGGTTCTCGGGCTAAATCCAGTTCTAGGACAAGATGACACTACTCCTATTTTCCTATATGGTTCTCGGGCTAAATCCAGTTCTAGGACGAGGTGACACAACTCCTATTTTCCTGTATGGTTCTCGGGCTAAATCCAGTTCTAGGACAAGATGACACTACTCCTATTTTCCTATATGGTTCTCGGGCTAAATCCAGTTCTAGGACAAGGTGACACAACTCCTATTTTCCTATATGGTTCTCGGGCTAAATCAAGTTCTAGGACAAGATGACACTACTCCTATTTTCCTATAGGGTTCTCGGGCTAAATCCAGTTCTAGGACAAGATGACACTACTCCTATTTTCCTATAGGGTTCTCGGGCTAAATCCAGTTCTAGGACAAGATGACACTATTCCTATTTTCCTATATGGTTCTCGGGCTAAATCCAGTTCTAGGACAAGATGACACAACTCCTTATTTCCTATATGGTTCTCGGGCTAAATCCAGTTCTAGGACAAGATGACACTACTCCTATTTTCCTATATGGTTCTCGGGCTAAATCCAGTTCTAGGACAAGATGACACAACTCCTTATTTCCTATATGGTTCTCGGGCTAAATCCAGTTCTAGGACAAGATGACACTACTCCTATTTTCCTATATGGTTCTCGGGCTAAATCCAGTTCTAGGACAAGATGACACTACTCCTATTTTCCTATATGGTCCTCAGGTTAAATCCTGTCCTAGGACAAGATGACACTACTCCTATTTTCCTATATGGTCCTCAGGTTAAATCCTGTCCTAGGACAAGATGACACTACTCCTATTTTCCTATATGGTCCTCGTGCTTAAACTAGTCCTAGGACAAGGCGACACTACTCCCTATTTCCTATATGGACCTCAGGTTAAATCCTGTCCTAGGACAAGATGACACTACTCCTATTTTCCTATATGGTCCTCGTGCTTAAACTAGTCCTAGGACAAGGCGACACTACTCCCTATTTCCTATATGGACCTCAGGTTAAATCCAGTCCTAGGACAAGATGACACTACTCCTATTTTCCTATATGGTTCTCGGGCTTAATCCAGTTCTAGGACAAGATGACACTACTCCTTATTTCCTATATGTGACACTACTTCACTAAATCCAGTCATTGGACAAGGTGACAATACTCCACTAAATCCAGTCATTGGACAAGATGACACAACTCCTAATTTCCTATATGTGACACTACTTCGCTTAATCCAGTCCTAGGACAAGGTGACACTAATCCTTATTTCTTATATGGTTCACGGGCTAAACCCAGTCCTAGGACTTACTGAAACACACTTAGGGATAATTTAGTGGTCTTACAGGTCTTAAGACTTTTGATGAAACGACACCCTGGCCCTCTAATGCTGACAGAGACACCTCACATAGTTTAGTTTTAACCTGATTATTCTATATTCGCATTAATCTTTTTTGTATTTTGCGCCGTATGACCTGTTACGTGTCGGTGTGCCGTAAAACCCAAATAAATAAATGACAGAGACACTTGCTGGAGAGAGTTGTTCAGGTTATCCCAGGGGCGTGCCAGGTCTTACGCACGTGCACGTGCACGTGCCTGATGTTGTTTCCACAAATTGAAAAAAAGAGTCAAAAAGCGAATAAAAATCATCTCCGAACCGGGTTAGGCTCTTGCAGTTAGTTGTCTCCATTATTTAAATCCGTGTAATTTAAGCCTTTTTCGAAATTCTACAAATTCTTCTGCAATCCCACTGACGTATTTCTTTCTCTTCCTGCTCTTAAGACATTTTGATGTTCTGAGACAGTACCCCGAAGAATGCAACTACGGCGTTCTATGAAGAAAAAAATCCGGGGAGGGGGGGTTGGGGGATGCCCCCGGACCCCGCCTTCGGAATAGTGCGTATACTCAAAAGTCGCCTGGGCTAGGATCTCGTGCGAGAGCATTTCACCAAACAAGTACTCATCTGAGCGGAAACGCCGAAAACACGTGCCCTGGTCTCCAAATACATAGCCTCACAATCGTCCCATAGGTCCTGCAGCACGGTGAAGTTATCTACACTCTGAAGGCTGACTGCACGGTCTGTCCGGCGGGTGGGACTCAACGTCGTACGGCCGGGGAAAGGCACATGGGCCAATGCGCGGACTGTCCGGCGGGTGGGACTCAACGTCGTACGGCCGGGGGGGGGGGGGGGGGGGCACAGGGGCCAATGCACGGACTGTCTGGCGGGCGGGACACAACGTCATAAGGCCCGGTGGTACAGGGGCCAATACACGAACTGTCCGGCGGTCGGGGCTCAACGTCCTAAGGCCTTGTGGCACAGGGGCCAATACACGAACTGTCCGGCGGGTGGGACTCAACGTCGTACGGCCGGGGGGCACAGGGGCCAATGCACGGACTGTCCGGCGGGTGGGACACAACGCCCTAAGACCTGGTGGTACAGGGGCCAATACACGAATTGTCCGGCGGTCGGGGCTCAACGTCCTAAGGCCTTGTGGCACAGGGACCAATGTACGGACTGTCTGGCGGGTGGGACACAACGTCTTAAGGCCCGTTGGCCCAGGAGCCAAGTCTTGCTTAATTTTCTCGAACAGACTTTCGCGTTTCGGAGAATACCTCAGCAACTTTCAAATTTTAAATGTCGTGTCCAGTTCAAGTGGCCGTAACAGTGTTTGTACACAGCACGGGGCTCCTTGTTGATTTGAGCTGACAGGTCCTTCTTTGCACCAGATATATTGCTTGCCACATCGTTACCTTGACCGCGACGATTGTTCAGCGCAAGATGGTATGAAAAAAGAGTAAGAGTTAAACCCACATGCAAACTATCTTATCAGAAGGTCAAACATTGGAAAGACAAAAAAACTCCATGTTTTAAAGCTTGTAAAATTTAAAATAGATACAACCAGTATCTGTCTGTTGTAATAATTTATGTTATGTAAAGGTCCGCACAGTAGAGTCACGATAAAATAGTCTTGTACTTGCAGCTGCTGAACCTTAAAACTAGCTAGCGTGTTAAATATTTCATTATCACTAGAATTAGCAAAAGAAAATTTAGTAGAATATTTACTTTATTTTCTTTCGCTGATTCTAGTGATAATACACTGATATTCTAGCTAGTTTAAATAAAAGTGTAAACAGTCATACAATTCTGAATTTTATAGAAATGGTTTGCAAAGTAAGGGCTATTTTCTAACATTGGTCGTGCATTATCGGTCGGATTATTGGTACGGCAATGGTCCTACCGGCTGTACCGGCGACGACGGACTTGAGATGAATAAGTTTGATATTGTTATATTTAAGTTAAACATAAAACAGTTGTGTGAACTAAATGCATGACACTGTTGAATCTAAAATGCACATGTACTATTCCGGTTTACGTTAGGTGTACACGCCAGTGACAAACAATTCACTGCTTGACTCGATAGTGGTTCAATAATTATACAGATATAAAGCACAAAACACATTCATCTTTTACCACAGTGACACATATACATAAATATACAATATTTTCCATTTCAAAATTTCTGCATGATTTCTGCATTTACTCATTCTTAAGTCGGAGTAAAGACGAATTTGAACACTAATTATATGTAAGAAAGTACACTTTGCGAAAAAAATATCTGTAAACGCTCATTATTAAATAAGACGAAAGTGATCTCTACTTAAAAAATAAGTTTTTTTTAATTCAAAAATAGCTATATATGCAGCGTGGCTACAGTAAGAAATACCTGTTTGTAATGACGATTTGGGTTTATTGCTTCACTTCTCACTATTTTGCAGGACTTATTCGGTTATTTTTGAAATTTTTTTTGGCTTAATCTGTTAGATACCACCTTTAACAGAAGGCGATTGCATAGTCCCCCATCAGTGTTATTTTCCCGATAAATTATCACCTGTATTTTACTGATAAAGCCTTAAAGGTTTCTTCTAGGCATTAAATAAAACATAGTCTCTGCTTCCATTCAGGCTTGCTGGCCGTTGTCAATAACGCCGGAATAAATGTCTGTGCTGATGTGGAGCTTGCGTCTTTGGACTTGTACCAACGTTTTGCCGACGTCAATATTTACGGCATGATCCGCGTCACCAAGGCGTTCTGTCCGCTTATTCGGAAGTACAAAGGTAAGCTTGACTAAAATAAAGTTCAGGTTGGTAGACAGACGGAGAGAAATACAGGTGAACAAACACGGTAATTCCGGAACAGACAACAGAGATGATAGACTAAGAAATATTAAGTGGATATCTGTTTTGTAGGAATAACATCAATATGATATAAAATTCTTATTCCGCCTAGTGGGCAGAAAAAAAGTATTTTCCCGAGTGGCGAAACCACGAGTGAAAATATACGGGTTTTTTTTTGCTGACCACGAAATAACATCGATAATTCACCAGAAAAAAACACAACGACATCCTATGTATTTTACTCATTGAAATTAACTTTCCAAATAGACAACGTGTTTTAATTTTTTGAACTAGCCCCTTGCTATCGCATTCTTTACCTAGTCGCACTCCGCCGTTTTACTTCCCTCGGATACTTAAAACACACACACACACACACGCACGCCCGCCCGCCCGCACGCACGCACACACGCACACACACACACACACACACACATTTAAACTAATAATTAAATGTTTAAAACCGTTTAAAGAATTGAAATGTAGAGGTTTAATTAAACACATAAAGTATCGAAAATAATGTAATTATTAGTGCGTAGTAATACTAAGCAATGTAATGTTTGTTTCCAAGTTACGTGGCCACCATTTTTTCCATTTCTATTATAAAGAAAGTAAGAATGGGTGTGCGTAAACTAATGGCTGTGCAGTGTAAATTGGATGAAAATGTTGATCTGGTGAAAATGTTTTCCTTTCATTCAGTGATATGGCTAATGTGCTTGACATGAGGCTGGCGAGCAGGGCCCCAAAATAAACGTTTCATTTGGTCCTAGATTTTAACAAATAAAACAGCTAATTATTCACATTGCTTTCTATTCAATACACCCATTACATATTTTTGTTTTATTATACTTCACCGTAAATTTTCCTATGCTAAAGTGTTATACTGGAGCGGTTGTTATTTTGTTTGAGCACATGGTTCGATCACACTCTATCTAAGGGAGACTACTGCTAGACTACTAAAAACAAACAAAAAGCACCAGTTACTTCCCTGGTTTTTATAACGGTTCCCTGCTTTCAATGTGTGTATTGTAGCGAGGCGGGGGAAAACGTTGCAAACGACACAGGTTGTTTCAAAAATGGCGTTGAGGTTCGCAAAGATTTCAACGAAAGATTTGGACTTTCTCGACACTGCTTCAGACGCTAAATCCATCAAGCGAAGCATCAACCTGTTTAAAGTTTGCTAATTGTTATCAATTGGTACTGTTTTAATTGTGAATCATTCCCTTTCAACTGTGACAGCCCTTGTTTAATAAATAAGTCCACATAATAGCACATTACAGTTTTGTTCGGTATAATAAAATGAACATAGGCTTGCTTACTATCACTTTTCTTGAACTAGTTTGATAAATTTTTGTATTAAATGACAACTCGTGTCAGATCCTCTCTGTGTTTAATAACTTGCAAGCAGTTACAACTACTTACATTCCAAATAAAGACAAACTTCTAACACCTTTATCGTTTCAGGGCGATTCGTCAATGTGACGAGTGTAAAGGGCCGGTTGGCCCTACCCCTGGATTCGGTTTATACAATCACGAAATTTGCCGGAGAGTCGTTCTCGGACATTCTCAGACGAGAAATGGCGAGATTTGGGGTCAAGGTCGTTATCGTAGAGCCAGGGGATTTCGGCGGGATTACCGGCATGTTAAACAAGGAGAATGTATGTCATGACTTTATCTGTTGTCGCTGCAAAAATGTTAAGATGGCTGCCATTATAATTTTTCGCCATTGGCGGTGACCGTCCATTTTATCCCAATTTGTAAAATGTCACCAATTGCGCTTCACGAAACTTTTCACAATTACAGAACTTTTAGATCACGAATAATTTATTTCTCTCTTCCGCTTTCAGCTTAAACGATTTGAATCAACGCTTAACAACGCCTACGAATCGGGGTCACCTGACGTCAAAGACGCTTATGGACGTGCTTACATCGACGCGTTGATCAGTGGATTTTCGTCGTTCTCGAAGGGGTCAGCGGCGTCAATAGAGCCGGTGGTGGAAAAGATGGTGGATGCGGTGACGTTGGACAACCCCGCGAACCGATATCTGGTGGATGGGAGTAACAAACTTTTCGACAAATATTGTGTAAGTCCGAATCTCGTATGTTACTTTAATAAGCATACAAATGAGGAATTGAACATAGACCTATGACGTTGTCATTAAATGTTTTTTGAATTTTCTTTGCTGTTTTGCTTAATCATTGAAGTTAATGTTTGTGAATATTTTCAAAATGTTATCATAAGCCTTGGAAAAATGGTATTTGAATCGGTTTCCGAAAACCTACTTTGTTTCGGACATAGTAAGTTTACATTTTAAGATTTTATTGTTATTCAAGTTTGTTAAAGAAATGCCTTAATTGTTGGTTCCTGCTTATATATGAACACAAACTATAAACCTAATGACACCACATAATTGTTAACTTTAGTATGACACGGGTGTTTCCGAATCACGTGTTTTTGTGCCGCAAACTAGTTTGGGGACAAACGGGGGTCTACAACTTAAAATTTAAAAGTAAGAAAAGAAAATAAGGTACTTTAAATAGATTATTTTTTGTATCTTTAAAATAATGTGTTTATCGACTTTATATCTTATTTATTTAATTGTTAATTCCATTACATGTTAACATAAATTGTGCTGTATCTTTTCAGGTGTTGGCACGGATCGGTCCGTTTCTACCGGAAGCTATAATGGACTGGCTTATAAAGATCATCTTCCCGCTTCCTCTGATAAAACAGTCTTCGGCTGTTTCCGGATAGACAGCAGATAAATTCGAGAAAGTCTTTTGTCTTACCTCTGGAAAGTTATAAATAAATCAGTCGCAAATTCATTCCTAGCGGTATTGATCTGTTTTAGTGATAGAATCAATCTCACTTAAGTCATTTCTTACAAAATGTAAGATCTGCTGACGGTCCGTAAATACCGTCTATAAACAGGAATGGTTTTCTCCGATTACTAATTTTATAATAGCCATTCAGAGAGCGTAATGCATAATGCATTCGGTAAGAGTCGCAAAATGGCCGCTGTCGATGATGCAGGATGCAATTACATGTAAGTTAACTTTCGACCTGAAGACGTTACTGATGTTGAAACAAATGGGATACCGCATACAACGCACCTGTCTTCATATGACATAAGTCTTTCGCGGAGTGTCAATGTTAAGATTTCTTTGTAAATTGGCGCAACCATTAAAATGATACGTTCGGAACGCTTCGGATCATCATTTACTTTTGCGATCTTGTAGGCGACAATCTGATTGGTTGGGAAGGTTTTATTGACTCGTCGTCAGATCCTTATAGCGGAGCGGTTTTCAGGATATGATTTTAATCAGATTATAATAGAATCAACATTATGAAATATAGTTGACATTTCAATTGATTTGCCTTTTTTCTGTACATCGCTTACGACAGCAAAGAATAAATAACTTCAAACTTACTTATCGGCTGCAAACTCAAAGTGTATTCAAAATGTAAGAAAGTAATGAAAAGTACATTAAATAAATTTTCTCTGGGTTAAAAGTGCTTTTATCGATAATTAATGATAACTGCATCTTTGTCACTTTTATTAATGGTAATTTTAATTTTATCACGAAACATACTGTTTATCGCTTGCGTGGATTCGTGGTGTACTATGAATTTGACATGCGTGAGGTCTAAATTGCAAGGTAGATAACTTTGCAGTAACATAATACTTCTAGTTTTGATTATTCGCCACTGTTTGACACATATTTATTTATAACAACATTCAATATATCAGCCTTAACGTGTTTTTTTTTTCTAGTAAATTACCCAGACCACATGCATATAAAGATGGCATTCGTAAGATCAGTACTTTAGTAGGTTTTCCCCTGTAAGCAATTAAATGTATGCAAAAAATAGTCATTTTAAATTATTACGTGGTAAATTGGAAAGCAGAAAAGCCTTCAGCTGCAAAACAACCACCCCTTCTAAATGTAGATTATACATCGGAACAAAAGTTAAAACACCAATCACTAACATCCGTTTTAGAAACTATCATTTAAAGCATAACAAAAATTTCAAAATGATTGTACTTAATTAATATTAAGTTTAAAACATATGCTCATTCGTGCTACCGGACGTACCAAAGTAAACTGAATTAAATATCAGTTATTTATTTTGTGAACACTATACCCCAGTGATCTTAACCCGAGTCACGGTTACAAACCTGGTATACAGCCGCGGAAGGTAATGAGACCCCAAGCGGGATATCGCAAATATATCGGCCTAGTAAATAATGCATAGTCAGTGGAACACTTTTAACACACACACACACACACTTCTTTCCTCTAGTCATTAAGGGATATTCCTGCGCGGTGTTGTTAATTAATAAATCTTTAATCTGCATTTTATGTATATCTGCATTACACACTAAAACATTTGTTCCGGTTAAGGTCATCTTTCGTGCTTCCGAAATTCAGCTTTATCGTTATCGTAAACTCTGAACGCAATCGGAACTCCTCGGGTAATTCCGTCCTCGGGACAATCATCCCTTGGATGTATCTGGTGAAATAATACTTACAGAAATCACGATCGTTTTATTCGCCGGAAGTCGGAAGAATATGCTTAAAATGTAGTTCGCACAAGCCATAAACAATGACGTCGTTTGACAGCTGTGTCTTTGCTGCGCCGGGTAAATTAAACTTGTATAATTTAAACTTGAAGCAGCCACAAAGTAAAATTTTACAGGCATCGTAATATAGTGAGCTGTCACCCGAGCTGCCATCTTTGTTTTGTCATCTGTCTCAAAAGAAGTTCCATTTAGATAAATGGCCGAGGTGATTCGACTACCTAAATACATCCGAGAGATGATTCGTGAATTATCCGAGGTGTTCCGATTGTTCTGAACGCTGTCGCAAGCGACACCGTCCACAATCGACCAGAGGCTAACTGACTAACGTTGCAGCGAATTCACATTTCAGGTTGCCTTAAGATGAGCAAGTGGGCAGAATACTAAATATAAACAAAAGAATTCGATTCACATAAAACATATGACAAGTTTTTACAGATTTATATTTGTTTTTTTTTATATATATTTCTGAAAATGAAATATTTATTCAACCATGTTTAAATTATGTTCATTTTGCATACGGTCATTTCCTGTAAAGTTTTAATCTTTATTCATTAACATTATTATAAGAGACAGGCCGTCCAATAATGGAGTAATGCACACGTGTATATATCACCTACAATGTTTTCATACTGATGAGTTATGATTTTAATAATTGTAACAACCGCAGAGGTAGAAATCACAGGGGGCTGACGAAGCGTCACAGGTTGTGGTTCTCATCGAAGTTATGTAGTTGTTACTCATCAAAAACTTATGAAAACAAACCCTAGTTTCCCTACCACCATGACCACCACGTCCCAGAAGTAGGACGAAAGGTCAGTTCATTGTTTATTTTGCTAGATTTTCTTTCAAACTGTTGTTTGCCGGTATCATTTGTGTTAATATTTAACAATATTTATGTCTGCTAACGCTATTGTGCAATATAACCCGTTGTTTTAGTGAAAAGATAGTGTGTTTTTTTGTAATTAACTGCACTGATTTTTTTTATTTATACAACATTTCGTATCCCTGATACTGGCACCGTGTCTTTCAACATTTCATGACAATTCTCTACCGTTGTAGCCATGGTAGCACAGGGAATTGTGTGTACATAGACCTTTTATAACCATGATAACAGGCCTTTGAAAATATAAAAATATAAGCACTACAATCCAACCTTGCTGCTGGGTTTACTCTTTACCGATGCGGTTTAAGCGGCTTCCAAAGTTGAGCAAGTTAAGCAACGGTTACCGCTGCTGGTGTATAGATGGATGAAGAATTGAAGAGCGCCGGCCTGAGTTACATAATAGTCGCTGTACATGTAACTAAAAGTAAGACAAAACATTTAAATTTGTTGTCAAACAGAAAGGAACATCAGCAAATATGTCGCCTTAAAGGTGGTATCCGAGAGTATGCCACCATCAAAGATACGTAACAATATGTTTCCACTGTTTGGCTAATTTAAGCATAATTTCTGCATAAACTTGTAATTAAGTAAAAGTAAAGACGATTTTGAGCACTACCTATATGATAAACTACTATACACTGCGCCTAAAAGCACTCTAAATATTCATTCTGTCCGAATCTATAAATAAAACACGTGAGTGATCTCTGCTAAAAACAGATATCGACATCACAGCGGACTACACGCATTCCGATAAAACTCGCTTTCAAAAGCAAGTTGTCACGTGGTTTTCTTAGTTTAAAAAACAGTTATCTCTGCAGCGTAGCTTAGATAGGAAATACCTGTCAGCAATGATGAGCGTGGATTTATGCTTCGCTATTAACAAAGATCTGGGGCATCAGTGAATAGCAGGATATTTTCATGTAACAATGACTGACTGTGTTGCTTGAGAAAAAATCTTAAGACCAAACTGTCGAACACCACCTTTAAGTTTTCAAATAACTATTATAATAAAGCCATTTACCAGTAGCTTCCCTCGATTCCCGATTCAGTAGCACATGGTCTCCCATTATTGTCAATTATTGCATTGAATACAATTCAAATGAGCGTGGTTAGCTACTCTTAGCCCATAGCAGATCGCACATATGAATTATGACAATTAACGTGTAAATAGACACAAATATCATAAATATTGCTGTATCGTGCTCGCACAATAATTTTAACGTCTATGATTCAATGCAATTATCCAATACGAGAAAGACAGGTAACTACCCTGATAATGTATCGTTATGTAACACAGCAAATGAACACATCCACCTTACTTGAGTCAGTATTATGGCTGCATGGATAAAGCTGCGAGACGTTTGAAGAATCGTCGGTATAAGAATAATAACATTGTAGTAACATTGTCTCTTTCATCTCTTTCAGTTCACTTGTGATGGTGCGTCTCCAGGTGTTCTTCGGACGGCCTTGCTTTCTCTTGCCTGGTTATGTTCATCTTAAAGCTATCATGGGGTGAAGCACTGCTAATTGCATCTGACAGAGTGAAATGGAGGTAGAAGGTTGATGCCTTATGTCCATCTAGGAATGAAGAGGATAAGTAAGTAAGTAAAGTAACATTGTAGAAAAAGACTGTCCTTCGTAACTATGTACACAAAGCTGAATAATACAGGCATCAACGTGTGCGAGAAAAATGTCTGAAGACGGTTGTATGTTCGTCCTAAACTTAAAAACGTTCAAAAATTAAAGTTTTTGAAAGGAAATAAAGCCACCAAAGCAATATAAAACAATGCCTAACCACTCTATGAAACGGTTGCTTGTATTATTGTAGGTTTCGTAAAAGTGGTATCCGACAGTTTGGACCATTTGTTTTCTCAATCAACCAAATAAATTGGTGTTATATGATAAGATTAAGCGAAATTCTGTTTATTGGCGCCCAACAGTCATGTAGAAAGTAAAGCATAATATCCCACTCGTCTTCGCAAAACTGTTTTACCTATCCAAAGCAGGTACGCTGCACAGTTAGATATTTTTAAACAAAAAACAACAACACACAACATGACCACTTATTTCTGTCACGGTTATAAGTTCTGGCGTCGATATCTATTTCGAGCTAAAATCCCCACTCATATACAATAAATATAATACAAGAAAATGTACTTACTATACTGAATTAGTGGTCGACTTTCACCAAAAAATGTTGTTTCTTCCCGCCATTGACACCACTCTCTCTGAAATGGCCGACTTAAACCGCCGATTTTCTTACTTTAGGTTAGACCCCTTGACCATGATAAATTATAGATTTGGAAAAAATGGCCATTGAAAGCGATATATTCCAGTATTTGTACTGTATAACAAGTGAGGTCATGCAATTAACAGCCTTTACTTACACTAAAGTATAAGATTATGAACTAATTATGCACAGATACTCCAGGCAAGGGGTAAGATGTTTTTACATGTATAATGCATAGGTAAACTTTTGGATACCATCTTTAAAATAAAACCAGGTTTGGTATCGTACTTGCCTGGTTCATCCGTTCACTGAATTATGCAAGCTAGTGTTTAGATACAACGGTTAAATAATCATAGTTTGCCTATAAGAACCTTGAGCGATTTGTGCTAATCTGTTTCACTGCATATTTCTTTTTTTTTTTTTCGAAATACGATTATTTTAAATCGGTTGTGTATGTGAAGTGTTACTTTCCATCGCCATCTTTTTGTCGATCAGGTGAGTCTCTTACCATAAATTTACACCTGTGTTGATGTGCTCAAGCTATATATAGATAAGACGGGGAAATTAAGGTAGCCATTTGTTAAACGCTTAGCTATAGGCCTGTTGTTGACCACTGTGTTGGAGGTTTTCCTGCGAGGTAAGGGTTCTTGTTTACTGTGTATAGTTTGTGGTATTAGCTGTCTTTATATTTGTAATCATTTTGTTAATGAACTCAGTTTCTTTATAGGGCAAATACGTTGTACAGATTTCTTAATCAAAATAAATTCTTCGTAGCACAACTATGTTATAAAAGTTTCAGCACCAAACGAAACTACTTCGTAACATAATCAGCTTGTAAACATATATGCAGTGCAATTATGTCACTATGCATTTAAATATGCCATATTTTCTAACTGGGCGGTGAAAGTAGACCTAGATTGTGCAATTAACTTTGCAACAGATCTGTGCTTGATTGGTTCAATGATTTTTTGTACATTAAATGAAAATAAAACTGCCTGCGTACAACGATATCTGTTATTTAAATCTTTTGTGTGTGTGTGTGTTAGAAATCATAGTTCACATAAAACAAAACGCTCAAACAGTTTGTTGAATTACATTCCTCGCTTTGTACGATCCGTTTAAAGGGGGTATTAGATAGCTTGGACTAATATAGTTTCTTTTAACAACTAAACAAATTATTTTACCTAATCAGATCTCACCAAATGCTTTTTATTAATGTTCTACACCTGCGTGAAAAGTGAATTTTAAGGCCACAATCGTCATTACAAAAATAAATTTCCTGTCTGAGCCACGCTGCACAGTTAGCTATTTTCAAACTACTTAAACCATTTATGTTTTAGCACACTCTGGCGTCGTTGCTATTTTTAGCAGTAATCCCATTGTTATCTGTAAATTTTAAAAGAATGGCCGTTTTAAGAGTTGATTATCGAGTTTTACTGCTCTGAAATTGAGATACTATTGAAAAAATAGTCTAAGCTTAGATAAAAGTATGATTTTTCTACAGAAATTACGCGCAAGTACGCATAAACAGAGGTCAGACATTGTAACATATAGGCAAACTGTCGGATACCACCCTTAAACTTGAACCTACTACACACGTTAATAAAACAAAGACAAAAGTCGAGATCTAGATAAACCAGGGATGGGTCTAGTGGAGTGGGGTGGAGATACTCCACCCCCACCCCACCCCAACCCCAACCAGGTAAAAGGGTAGAGTTGTGAAAGCACATTCATTTTTATGTGACATTTTAAGCATACATTTTAAACATGGAGGGATTTAACATATCCACACGCCCCGCGGCAAATTTTTCTAGATCCGCCCCTGAGTTAAACCAATCTCTGTTAGAGCTCACTGATCAGGATCTACAGCATTTGCTTTAGTCTTTGGAAAGATGTCATCCTGTCTTTGCTATCTAGTAATATATGTTTTAACGTATTCATTAACACCTGCATATAGTTTTTAACACAAAACATAAAATTTTGTATGGACTTTAAACAAACGAATCACGATTAGGATTACGTTTTCACGCAGTTGTAAATACAGTCTTACATGGCCAGAAAGTAAGTGTGCGTTTCATTATAAATCTTAAGGTCGTTTTTTCACTTAAGAATGGTTTTCCTTCTTAAGAGCGTTTAATTAATATTTCGGAAATCGCTCTTAGAGCGAAATCGCTCTTAAATCTTATGAGTGTTGTAGATCGATTTGCTACCAATCGCACTTACGACAGTTTGTTGAAACGCACTTAGGAGTGATCGTAAGACAGAAATTTAAGAACGTTTTCAGTCTTACTTAAGATTTATGATGAAACGCACCATAAGGCGTTTACCAATGGTTGTATCATTTTTCTTGCTAGAGAAAAATGCCGACATATTTTCTTATTATTTCAAAGTTGTATAAAAAGAGTCGAGAAAACAACGTCATCGAAGTTGTTAATCTTCATTATTCAGAGACAAGTTCACAACAAGACGCTCAATTTGTATTTTTGATTTCCACATCAGACTTTGTGTACCAAAAAAAACAACAAAAAAAACAAAAAACAATTGGAAGAAGCCACTTTGCACGTTCTTATTCACATCCACACCGTTTTAAGAAGCTTCTATTTGCAAAGACATGTTTGATGCAGAACAGAGACAAAACATAAAACATGTATAAGGTTCATTATTTTGCCTTTTTCGTAAAAAAAAGTGGCCATTATATTTAAAGACTTCTTTTTTAAAGAAGTATATTCATCCTAGAATTTAAGAGTAGAAAAATATTTATAAACTGTGAATTTTGTGACTTTTTATGCATTATTGTATGTCATTTATAGGTAGTATATTACAGTTTGCCTATATCTAATACAAGTAACAATATCTGACCTCTGTTTTGGGGTATTTAAACAATATTTCTGCGGAAAAAAGTCATACTATAGTGTAAACTTTGACGATTTTCCACAGAATCTCAATTTTAGGGCAATAAAACTCATTACTGAAAACTAAAATGTTCATTTTTTTCAAATCTATAAATAAAAACGTTTAGGATTTCTGCTAAAAATAGATATCGACGTCACAGCGGATGACGGGGATGAGCTGAAACATAAGTGGTCACATGGTTTTCTTAATTTAAAAATAGCTAACTGTGCAGCTTAGCTCATACAGGAATTACATGTTTGAAATGACGAATGTGGCGCTATGGCTCAATTTTTAGACAGAATTAGGACATCAATAAACAGCATTTTGCAAGATCTGTTCAGGTAGCAATGGTTTGTTATGATGTTTAATGAACATATTTTTGGTCCAAAGTGTCGGATACCACATTTAATTAAGGCATACGACACATCAGTTGTCTCGATGTTCCGTTTATTTACTTTGTTTTACACCATCTAGACCTTTAAGGTTAGAACAGAATCCGCCAAGAAAGAGCCAGGATGTGAGACATCCAAGGCGCCGTAGAGAGCAAGCGCTTTAAACAAGAATATGACTCTCTTACTCTGTTGATTAATTGCATAAACATTTGACAGTTCCGAACCAGAACTCTCATGTAGAGTATTTTGCTACTTTGTTTGTTTTCCTTGTTCTCTGTTACGTCTGTTTATACAAGCTGCATTTCTAGCATCGGTATACTCGGTTTCTTTTGTTAAACAAAACTTCGCCAAACGGCTATGTTTTTATGCTTCTTTTTTTAAATGCCAGCTACACATTATTGTTGCAAGCTACCCTGGTAAAAACCCGGAACACTTGGTTAATTTCTCTGAAAAGTGTCTCACGGAACACCTCCGATATCATGGTATTGACTGCTACACTTTCGTCCACATAAAAAAAAAATGCCATAAGAGGCACAGCTCTGCCCGCTCTCAAGAGCGACGCCAATAAACCATCTTCAAGGCTGCAATTAACATGTATAATATTTCTATGAGGGTCGACAAAGTGAATTTTTTATATACCCAATCTTCTTCGTCATATTATTATTGTTACTACAAACACCCAGTACAGAATCTGAATACTGAAATGTGAGAGGTCGCTGTCATCACGGCTTTGTCAAGTTCCGCATGAGAAAAAATGCTTTATGATAAATAGTACGGTCAACCTTCAAACTAAAACCTTGGCATATTCTTGTGTTGACATATATTTATTCCGCTTAGATATATAACAGATATATAAGAGATGTATGTGTGTGTGTTTCTCTCTCTCTCTCTCTCTCTCTCTCTCTCTCTCTCTCTCTCTCTCTCTCTCTCTCTCTCTCTCTCTCTCTCTCTGTGTGTGTGTGTGTGTGCGTGTGTGTCTGTGCGTACGTGCGTCCGTGCGTGTGTGTATACTTTCTGTACTATCGGCCGTTACGCCCTTCACCACCAGCATTTATTATATATGCTATTCGCAAGTTTATTAAACATGTCATACACAGCTTTTCTTTAAATGCGTTTCATTAAATCAGATAGGGTGATGTTATCACTGTGATATCGTGCCAAGAAAACTTCACAATAACTTATCTGCAGCCAAATGCACTCATTTTGGGAACATCATTGCACTCTTGGCTTCACGAAGAAAGTCTCTACAAAAATTTGTCCCAGGAGCTTTTCCAAAAGGGTTTGGTGTCCTCCAACAAATTCCAACGCTTTGTGTCCTCCAACGCATGTTGCCCACAGCGCTTTGTATCCTCAAAATTCATATAGTCTACAACACTTTGGCTCCACAACACACGTTGTTCTATATCCTTTTTGTGTCCCAACGCTTTGTGTCACCGAACGCATGTTGTCCCCCAACTTTTTGTGTCACCCAATGCTTTGTGTTTCACAATTCATGTTATCCCAACGTTTTATATCCTTCAACGCTTTGTGTCACCGAACGCATGTTGCCACCATACGCATGCTGTCCCACAACGCTTTTTGTACCCCTTGTCCTCACCCCACAATGCATGTTGCCCCACCACATCCAACGCTTTGTGTACCCCAATGCCGGTTGTCCATAAATGCATTGTGTCACCCAGTGCATGTTCTCACCCCACAACGCATGTTGCCCCACCACATTCAACGCTGTGTGTACCCCAATGCCGGTTGTCCATAAATGCATTGTGTCACCCAGTGCATGTTCTCATCCCACAACGCATGTTGCCTCACATGTCCCCCAACGCTTTGTGTTTCCTAACGCTTTGTGTCCCGCAACGCTTTGTGTTCCCCAACGCTTTGTGTCCCCCAACGCTTTGTGTTCCCTAACGCATGTTGTTTCCCAACGCTTTGTGTTTCCTAACGCTTTGTGTCCCCCAACGCTTTGTGTCCCTAAACGCTTTGTGTCTCCCAACGCATGTTGTCCCCAACGCTTTGTGTCCCCAACGCTCTGTGTTCCCTAACGCTTTTAGTGTCCCGCAACGCTTTGTGTTCCCTAACGCATGCTGTCCCCAACGCTTTGTGTCAACCAACGCTTTGTGTTCCCCAACGCTTTGTGTTTCCAAACGCTTTGTGTCCTCCAACGCTTTGTGTCCCCCAACGCTTTGTGTTCCCCAACGCTTTGTGTCCTCCAACGCTTTGTGTTCCCTAACGCTTTGTGTTTCCAAACGCTTTGTGTCCTCCAACGCTTTGTGTTCCCCAACGCTTTGTGTTTCCAAACGCTTTGTGTCCTCCAACGCTTTGTGTTCCCCAACGCTTTGTGTTCCCCAACGCTTTGTGTTTCCAAACGCTTTGTGTCCTCCAACGCTTTGTGTTCCCTAACGCTTTGTGTTTCCAAACGCTTTGTGTCCTCCAACGCTTTGTGTTCCCCAACGCTTTGTGTTCCCCAACGCTTTGTGTTTCCAAACGCTTTGTGTCCTCCAACGCTTTGTGTCCCCCAACGCTTTGTGTTCCCCAACGCTTTGTGTTTCCAAACGCTTTGTGTCCTCCAACGCTTTGTGTCCCCCAACGCTTTGTGTTCCCCAACGCTTTGTGTCCCCCAACGCTTTGTGTTCCCCAACGCTTTGTGTCCTCCAACGCTTTGTGTCCCCTAAAGCATGTTGTCCCCAACGCTTTGTGTCCCCCAACGCATGTTGTCCCCAACGCTTTGTGTCCCCCACCGCTTTGTGTCCCCCAACGCTTTGTATATCCCAACGCATGTTGTCCCCCAACGCTTTGTGTTCCCTAACGCTTTGCGTTACCTTACGCTTTGTGTCCCCCAACGTTTTGTGTTCCCTAACGCATGTTGTCCCCCAACGCTTTGTGTCCCCTAACGCTTTGTGTCCCCCAACGCTTTGTGTCTCCCAACGCTTTGTGTTCCCTAACGCATGTTGTCCCCCAACGCTTTGTGTTTCCTAACGCTTTGTGTTCCCTAACGCATGTTGTCCCCTAACGCTTTGTGTTCCCTAACGCTTTGTGTCCCCTAACGCTTTGTGTCCCCTAACGCTTTGTGTCCCCCATCGCTTTGTGTTCCCTAACGCTTTGTGTCCCCCCAACTAATGTTGTCCCGAACGCTTTGTGTCCCCCAACGCTTTGTGTACTTCAACGAATGTTATCCTCAACGCTTTGTGTTTTCCAACAACAGTTGTCCACAGAGCTTCATGTAGCACACACGCGTGTTTGTCCCCAAACCCTTCGTGTTCCCCAACTTCTGTTACGCAAGTTGACCAAAAACGCATTTTGTTCCTCAACGTATGTCGTTCCCAAAACTTTGGTTACTGCAACGATATTTGTCCCCAATACTTTTTGTCCTCCAACGCAATATGTCCAATACTTTTTGTTTTCCCCAGTGCAAGCTGCCCCTGCTCCAGCGCTTTGTGTCCTTAAAAACAATATGCCCCGTTGCGTTGTTTACCCACTAACGCATGTTGTCACCAAAGCTTTTTGTCCCCAATGCACGATGTCCCCCAACGCTTTGTTTCATTCAATGCAATTTATCCTCATTGAGCCCCCGAACTTACTTTGTACTAACGTTCGCCCCCGCCCCACCCTTGCCAAACCCATAGTGTCCCTTACGCTTTGTGTCTCCCAACGCAGCCAGTCATTCCCTATGCTCTGTGTACTCCAGCGCAGGTTATACCCATCGCTTTGGGTCAACCGACGCAATTTGTCCCCTATACCTTTTGTGTCCTCTAACGCAATTTGTCCTCAACGATTTGTTTTCCCCGGCATTTGCGGTCACCAGCGCCTTGTGCCCCCAAACGCATGTTGTTGTTTTTTTGTTTTTTTTTTGTTTGTTTAATGTTTTTTGTTTGTGTGTGTGTAGTTTTTTTACTCTAATACTTTGTATACCCACCACATTTTGTCCACAGCGTTTTAAGTCCTCCAACACATTTTGTCAGCCAACGTTTTATTTATTTTCCAACTAATTTTACCCCGCTACATTTGTCCTTGAGAGCGTTGTGTCACCTCACGCGGTCTCCAGCGCATCTATCTCCAGCATATGCATCACCCCCGTAATGTGTCATTTTGTCATCAAAAAGTATAAGCATCGAAAGTGTCCTCCCTTTAGTTAAACCCTATCAAAATTAAGTAACGATTCTTTTCTTCTTAGGGGCAAATTGTGGCGGAATACATAGTACAGTACACTAGAGTCGCGTCGTGAATTATTGTAAGAACGTAACGTCATTTTACCGGGAGGGTATGCGTCATTAACGTCAAGTCTCAACAGGGTTTGTCATTTATTTTCATGCGGATGTATCACTTCACGTTCCGTTCATTACAAACGCGTCTCCCCTATGCCCTTATCACGCTTCATTTATTTTAAACAAGATACACATGTAGTCTTGGTCTTTCGCTAACAACTGTTTGCAGAAGGTTACAAGACAAATAACTAGATACTCTGCTGCAAGAAGTGCAGAAGCTGATCAGACAAATCGGGAGCTGATGTTAAATCAACACTTTTTCCCGGCCGTCTCCTGCTTAAGAGGTTAAAAAGCTATAAAGTCAAATATGACTACGAAACATACATTTTCTGTCGCCAAATACCGTGTGTTAGCCTAAGGATCTTGTAGTGCGATAATTTCATTGGGCATTTCCGTAAAAAGTAAACGGTGTCGTCGGTATTTTTCAAACCCGAGGTGAATTCTAGGTTTGCGCAGTTTCTTGCTACAAGTTACAATCGGAAGTCCTCGGGTAATTCCGTCCTCGGGACAATCATACCTAGGATGTATCTGGTGCACTGATGCGTAAAACAATCACGATCGTTTTGTTCGCCGGAAGTCGAAAGAATATGCCTAAAATGTAGTTCGCACTAAAAATTAACAATGGCGTCGTTTGACTGCTCTTTTGTTTGCTGCTCTTTGTAAATTAAACTTGGATGATTTAAATTTGAAGCAGCCACACATTGAAGTTCAACTGGCATCTTTGTTTTGACCTTCTGTCTCAAAATAAGTCCCATTTAGGGCAATGGCTGGGCTGATCCGACCTACATACATCCGAGAGATGATTCGTGAATCATCCGAGGTGTTCTGATTGCTACAAGTTAATGAGCTTTATCTTTTCGAATATGACAAAGCTGGCCTTCCTCTTTTTCAAGTCGGGCGCCTTCTTCGTCCGCCATTGTTATTTACGAATTAAGTGTCACAGAATAAAGAAAATGCGGGTCACGGGTTTAATACGAACGCTTACGTAACTGCTCGGAATATTTCGGGATTCGACCGGAGTAATTTAAAATCTTTTAAGGCTAACAGATTTTACCAGTTTGATTTTTTTGGACACATTTGAAAAAAAAAATGTTAACAACTATGGACAAACAGCCAATATATGTCATATAATGTATACGAAACGTTATTTGCATCAAATCTGATGCTGAAATTTCAAACCACATTTAACTGTAAGATAAGGACGCGTGCCTTCTTTGCACTTACTGCAGTGAAAATCTTTTTTGCTAGTTTTAGTTAGATAAAATCCACGACTTTCTGTTAATGGGACAGTCGGTGTTCCTACTGCCCCGCTTAGACAAAGTACGTTGATCTATTTTAGTTGTCGGTGGTAGATCTTGTAAGAGTACAACGGCCTTAGGGACGGGATTAGCCGGCATTTTGGCCGATACTGTGCAGCGACATTCCTATCATTATAGCACAGGGGCACTTATGAGGTGTCCAGGGACTGAACCCGACCGGTCAATTATACTGACACCGACGAGTCAGGCGTAATGCTGTCCCCTTAGCCCCGAGCGTTAGGAGGGAAGCCACTGCTACCAACTTTTAAGTCTTTGGTATGACCCGGCCGGGGTTCGAACCCACGACCTCCCGATCCGCAAGCTGATGCTCTACCACCTGAGCTATTGCGGCCGGTCACAACGGCCTTGAAACTATACTGTATATAAATATGCAATTGTGCAAAAAAAGGTTTAGTTTGCGGAAGGACATTTATACATTGACTGTATTTACAAACATACCTTTGAGGCTATAACTTTTCTATATTTTGCAATTCTACACACGTGCTCAATATCACTCAAATGTCCGGACCTTAAGTTATGTTGGAGTAACCTGCCTTATCCGAAAAAAAACTATACTAATTGGTTAGATAGGGAAACACTCCATCAAATTTTTACATATATGAAAACGTATTTTTCATACACCTTTTCAATTGATATCTTCTTTCTTACTAATTATAAATGTGTGACTCGTGGAAACTTGTAATAAATACATACTGGTAATGTGGCAGAATATATTTTATTTCCTCTGTATTAAATTTGTATAATAACTAAATAATAAATAATAAACTAAAACATGTATAAATTGAAGTTCCATCATTCATCCACCTGTTAACATAGCTTTACCTTATTACACTGTTGTCCTATTTCACTTACTTTTTTCTGTTTATGTTTGTTGACAAGAAGCTGTAAAGATTACGTCAATAAAACATATGTTCTGTTTTGTATTTAAGTTGTCGGTGGTAGATTTTGTAAGATCACAGGGGACTTAAAACTATACTGTTTATAAATATGCAATTGTGCAAAAAGGGTTTAGTTTGCGGAAGGGCCTTTATTCTGTAGAATTTTACCACGAGTAAGAAAAAAATGTCAAGGTAGATCGGCTTACTAATGTTGTCAACTGGGTTATATTATAAAACAAGAAACGTCGTTGATGCGAAGCATCAAAGGCGACACAAAAGGTTGAAGATGTGAAGAGATTAAAGCAGTATGGGAGCAAGTCACACGGACCCTTGAAACTTTATGGTTTTTATTTGAAAGTTTGCAGTATACTATAAATCTCGAGTAAAAGTCCTGATATAATAGAATGGTTTAAAACAAAGTAAAAAGGAAAACCCGACACCATTTGATAGGTGTTACATATGTAGGTAAAATGCAAAATTATTATAATTAACTATAAAACTAAAGTTTACACGCAGAAAATGACCATATACAGCAGCCTCACATTAAACCTACGATCAGTATTGTTCAGATAGTATTTTTCTCGAATGTAGTATGTTTTTTCCCTCAATATCCTATTCTTTATTTTCAAAGTTATTTTGAAAGTTAAAGACACACATAAAATAGTCAATAAATGCTGACCTTTGACCTGTTTGATATCGTTATACAACGACTTCGACACACTTTCATATCTTTTTTTATGGTGTTTGTCGATCCAAGTTTTTGTTCTCGGTCCAGCAAATGTCCTCGAACCAAAACAGGTATCACTGGATTTTTATTTTTATAATCATTCATCTATTAAGATGAATATTTAGGTTACGCCGTAATATAATGCAAACGCTCCATTGAACCCGCTTCGGGATAACTTACACCGGTCGTTGATTGGCTGTGACTTCAGTTTATTACATCGGCAATTCATAGTCTGAATATTGCTCGACATCATGGCCACATAATGACAATTTCAAGATAAGCGGACTGTGAGTTTGGGTGACACCTAAGCTAGTGATTTCGAAAAAGAGATATTCAGAGAATGAATAAATATAAATGTTATATGTTAACATGTTAACATGTTCCATATAATACAATTAAGACCGATTAACCGATTAACAGACTTTGTAACCGGTTAATCTACATGGGAGGAGATTAAGTAATAACTATACTTATTTTCAAGTTATCACTTCTTATTCTCCTCCTTCTTCTTCTCTTTTTTGCTATTGCGCTGCTGATGCCCTTGCTGCTACTACGACTGATAATTAAAGCTACGCAATACACATTCCAGATCTGTTTCCACTTCACCTACTGAAGATGTCCCTGACCCCTGCGCAGTGTGAGCAGTTTTGGCGGGAAGCTGACAAAGATGGCGACGGTGTCCTGACGATACAAGAGTTGCAGAAGATTGTCACCAAACATTGTAAGATGTCGGACAGTCAAGTAGCGGTAAGTCATACGTGGATTTTCTTCTTGTGACCCATTGTGAACGCCAAGACAATCATTCGTTGTGTTTTAAAAAAAAAATGAGAAGGGTGCTAGTTCATATTATGCCTGTAGGTAGTTTCCATGTGCTGTCATAGGCACTGATAAGACTGTTTACGGCAGCCATCTTTGAAGGCAGAAGCTAATGCAGACCAAAATGTGTAAATATGTGCTGTATTAAACTCACCACTGTGTTGTTATTTTTCAGTCTATTTAACTGAATTCTATATCAAATTTAACATCTTTTATGAAGCATTTTAAATATCAAAACTGTTTTTCATAGATTAAAAGGTAAAAAAAAATACAACCAAAAAAGTTACACTGTTCATTTTGTTTAAGGATGAGCCAATAAATTTATGCTTTATCAATTTACAAAAATATAGCATTCTAAAATATGAATTTCAAGAGCTTTCCAATGGTGTATAGCTTTTACTTTTTACACCACAAATGAAGAAATTACAAGAAAATGAAATTTACGCTTCTATACAATTCATCTGAAAATCACTTGAAGTTGCCATCAAGGAAAGCTGCCAAGAAAAGGGATATTTACTGATGTGGAAACTATCTATAACCCAATCTTGACTGTCCTCGTGTGGATTGATCACGTTAGTCTGACATTTTTATTGGAATGTAAGATGCACAAAACTTGTTACATTCAGTTCATTGAAGTATCTGCGGTGGCCTTAATATTTATTACATGTAGTGACAAAAATTTCATAAGCGACTCGGCGTGGATTGAGCAATAGAAAACCAGCAACAAAACCAGCAAAAACAAAGGCCAATAAATAAACATTTGAATCATGTACATTTTACATTGGTCCTATTTATTGTTTTAATTTAAACAACTACATCTTATTTTTTTTTGCAAGAGATTATAAGTGCGTAATATATAATTAGTGTTATACGTCTATTGTTTATTTTTACAGTCGGCTGCGTCTTAATTCTCTTGTAATATTATTTCAGTCCATGTTTATTGACATTGACAAGAGCGGAGATGGTAAAATCAGCAAGGAAGAATTTCTGGATGAGATGTTGAAAAGGCCCTCCAGGGCGTAAGAAACTTTTTTTCTATTTTATATTATATGTGGTAACTAACAATACGCCTTTTATCACAATAGCCTACGTTTGTCTGTGGATATTTTAACATGATTACTGGCCATATGTGCAGCCAAGCTATTAGTTATGAATTTCCTTTCCACTTTTCTTTTCATATACAGTGTTTATCGTGAAACTTTCTCATCTTTTTTTTTGCAACAAAATATTGTGAGATATTTATTGTTTTTTTCTATAATAATAATAATAATAATAATAATAATAATAATAATAATAATAATAATAATAATAATAATAACAAAGACCCTGTTGGAAATTTATCCATGTATAAGTATTGAGCGATGACAAACATCTAGGAGGCTGTGCCTAAAAAAGCTCACTTTAGGATCCGCTCCCCGCCCCTTACCTCTCAACCAGCCCCCACCCCCACCCCCTTAAATGAATCATATTAATTTTGTCTTATGACAACTTTCAAATAATTCTACGGCACTCACAAGCAGATACATTGTTTTAGCAAAAATATTTAGATACCGGACCTGGTAGCGCAGTCGGTAGAGCGTCGGCTGCAGGTACGGGAGGCCCCGGGTTCGATCATACCAAAGTCTTTAAAAAAGTTGTGGTATAGCTCACTAGCTAACGATTAAGCAAATATAAGGGGAGTTCCACGACTGGTTGGCCCGGTCTCAGGATAATGTAAATGGGCGTGGTATCATGCCAGGTGTTCATGGCATGCTATACACAGTGGAGGCAGCACTATGTCTGCTTCAAGTGGACACTGTCTCCAGATAACTGAAATATTGATGGTCGGATGATAAACCCAATAAAAAGATATCTAGGTTAACCATATCGTGTAAGCTTTCTCTACGGTGTTACTTAAGGCTCTTAAGTAATTGATACCAACTTTAAGACTTTTTTCGATTTGTCTAAGAATAATAAGAATAAGTTTACGTTTTATAGTGATACAATCGAGCCACACTTGAAAAAGCAGGGTTCTAAATATTCCGTTCAATCGAGACGAAACATGTCGAACCTTGTGAAATATATTTCAATAGAAATAGGGTTTGAGCTGTAGTTATATAATTTTGTTAGGTGAATGTAATTTTACGGTTATCATTTGTTTTTTATATAAGAATTCTAAAAAAATTCAGTATTTTTTTTACTTTTAAATAGTTCTACAATTCGGCTACAGACAAAACTGCCAAGTTCAAGTGTATGACACAAAGCGATTTGTGGCAATCGGCTACAAAGGCTCGTATTTACTTATCATAATTCCTTAAACGCGATCCTTTAGTACATACTATTTATGTTTCAGACTTTTATACTAACCTTGTTCCACGTTTGGTTTGCATTTAACTGCTTAATTTTTATTGGTCCAAAGACTTCGGTTACAGTCGTGACTTGAGGTAAAGAATAAATGTTAAAAATCGATATTACACTTATTGGTCAAGTACGTTGTTGTTGTTTTTTTTACAGTCCAACGAGTTTTGCATTATATTCTTATGATTAAGTAAACAATATAAATATACGTGAAGCACCAATACTGTTTTGTGTTTATCTAAATGTTTTGTTTACGTTGTCAGCTGTAACTTTATTTATTGGCGCCAATATATGGAATGCTCACTGAAATTTGAACATAGGGAAAGTTTGTCTAGCGGACCTTAACTGATAAAATACGGATCTTAATTCGGTAAAAACCGTTCTTATAACCTAGAAAAATACAATATGATAAATAAATATTTGTGTAATGTGAGGCTGCTGCACATGTGCAATTTCTGCTTGAACACTTTAGTTTTATAGTTAATATAATAATTTTGCAACTTTTTTTCTACATACATATGTAACATCTTGAAAAACCATTTTCTCAAGATTTATAGTATACTGCAAACTTTCAAATTAAAATCATCACTTTTCAAACATGTTTGTTTTCCTCGTCTACTTTTTGCGTCGCCTTTGATGCTTCTCATCAACGACCTTTCTTGTTTATTTTCAGTGATAGCCTCATGAAGCTATTCAAACAATACGACAAAAATGGCGACGGTACCTTGTCACGTGACGAAATCCGCCAACTGGTTGTCGCTTCCAAGTTATATTCCAACCCAGAAAAGGCAGCCGATGCGATTCTCAAAGCATGTGATACTGATAACGATGGAACCATTTCATTTAGCGAGTTTCAAAAAGTATGTCGTTAGGATGGACTTGGTACAATTTGCTATAAAAGCATTTGATAATAAACGGACTTTATAAATATACTCCATTACTCAATACTCAATATAGCTTAATTGTTCAAACGACAAAGGAGAGTTATGGTATTCCTTTATGGTTAAATAGAGCCGTTTTCTATATGCACTCTTGTGAAACTAACGGACTTTTGAATAAACGATAATATAAAGACAAAACGTTCCAGTTAGAGAGCAATCACGGATGACAATCGGATGGTTCCAAAGCTAGATAAAATCAACATATTAATACAGAGCTAGTTTGATGAACAAAATGGTGGATATAACCACAGTTTCGGAATTCTGATATCAAAGTAAACGTGCGGTAAACGGGCAACTTGTTCGTCAAGTGAACAATGCAAGTACTGTGTATTATAAGGAAAAAACTGCATGTAAAAAATATTGAAAGGGATAAATATTAATATGCTTTTGCATACATGTAAACTCCAAAAATTATGGTAATATCTTGTCTGAATTATGTAACTTTACCAAATAAACAAAGCTACGAGCGAGCAAGTGTGCGCACTATTTAAGTATAAATACACCATGGATTGTATGCGCGAATTTTGTCATAAGTGTAATGTGGGTTTTACTTACTTTCTCATACGAGCCAAACGGAGATGTTCATATTCTTACATTAGTATGTCGTTTGTGTAATGTCCTCTTTACAATTCGTTGTAAACAAATACACGTTTACACGTGTTCAATCGTTACAACGTTAGATAAGGTCTGGTAAAAATTGAGAGATATTTAGAACATATTGTATGTTGTTTTTTATGTAAGAAAATTGAACGATATCTCAGACTAGACAACATGTTACTGTTAGTCAAAATCATCTTCATATGATGAGTAAGTGGTGTAAAAATGCATAGGCAATATACTAGCAAATATTTAAAAGTCGTTCATGAAAGATCAAGTTGTATGTTTCTGACGTTTCATAATTATCCAAACGCTAACAGACTTTAAAACATACACTAAGCAGGAGTTTGTTGTAATTGCAAATTTATTAATATTACATAATGTAACATTACATGCGTATGTATTTTATACACAGTTCTTAAAGTACGATGCACTTTATGCTTTTGGGTTTATATGTAATAAATGTATGCTACTTTGAAGTGACTTTGTCTTTCCTTATCTGTAACGCACTTTTATATCTGGAACTTCGGCCATATACCTACGATGTACTATTTTATGTTATTAATTAACGCCCCGAATGAGCCTTGAACGTGACGTATATGACGCAGACGCTCGCTGCAGCAAATAATAACGTTACATCATGGCGAATGAGTCGATGTGCCCGTGGCTTTGTTAGAACAAACCGGCGTATAATTTTTTCAGTCTTCTATTACTGTTTATTAGTAAATACCCCGAATAAAGCGTTGTTAAAATTTTAAGTTTTATTAAAATACGTTTATTTATTATTCAATATTTGTAAATTGAAGCAATTACTTTTGTAAAGAGTTGAAGATCGGTATCGTGTCATATTTATTGCCGGAAATGTTTTGTTGGGTCACCGAGCGACCCTATATTTATAATTGGTTTCGGAAATGCCTATGGGATGACGTCACAGCTTTAAGAAGCGATCGTATTTTTCAACGGAAATTATCAATCTTTGTCAGCATTAAAGTAACACATTGTATCAGTAATAGTATAATGTTCTATGCATTTTTTATATTTCTTACCATGTAAACGGAATAATAAAAATAAACGCAAGAACAATGAACCAGTAACACGTACACACATATCAATTGTCCAATTCTTATTTTCGTAATGCAGGACTGCACAAATTTGATCGCATTCTCTTCAATGCCATGTTCATGATTAAGCATTTCTCCATTAATAAAATGTTTTTTCTCCATTATAGTAATCAGTATTCGCTGATTTGGTCTTTTCCTGCCATATTAAAAAGCTCTTGTGGGCGTATCGAACAATGAAAGCTTGGCGAATGCACCCGCAATTAGTGGAGTGTTTCTTTGAGATTTGCACGGACTGTCTGCACTAATTATCTCACATTTCGAACACTGTGAAGTCTCCGGCAGTTTGGACCAACAATTTTTTCATTAAATGTCTTAATAAACCATTCTTACAGGAACAAATCTCGCAAAGTGTTGTTTATTTATATCCCACACCTGTTTGAAAAGTGAACTATAACGCCCCAATCGTCATGTCTCCATTATAGTAATCAGTATTCGCTGATTTGGTCTTTTCCTGCCATATTAAAAAGCTCTTGTGGGCGTATCGAACAATGAAAGCTTGGCGAATGCACCCGCAATTAGTGGAGTGTTTCTTTGAGATTTGCACGGACTGTCTGCACTAATTATCTCACATTTCGAACACTGTAAAGTCTCCGGCAGTTTGGACCAACAATATTTTCATTAAATGTCTTAATAAACCATTCTTACAGGAACAAATCTCGCAAAGTGTTGTTTATTTATATCCCACACCTGTTTGAAAAGTGAACTATAACGCCCCAATCTTCATTTCTAACATGTATTTTCTATTTGAGCTACGCTGCACAATTAGCTATTTTTAAACTAAGAAAACCACATGGCCACCTATGTTTTAGCTCATCAACGTCATCTGCTGTGATGTCGTTGTCCATTTTTAACAGGGATCCCAATCGTTTTTATTTTTAGATTTGGAAAGAATAAACATTTAAGTGTTGATTAACGAGTTAAACAGCCCTAAACTTGAGATTTTTTTTGAAAATGGTCAAAGCTTAGACTATGTTATGATTTTTTTTTTTTTGCTGCAGAAATTTTGTAAAGATACCCCAAACAGAGGCCAGACTTTGTTACAGACATATTAGATATAGGCAAACTGTCCGATTCCACCCTTTAATATATATATATATATATATATTAAGTCAAAGTCATCAAAGTCGTCAGAAATAATATACATGCTTCTGTGCTAAATATGCTAAATATTTTTCTGATATATTATTTCTGACGACTTTGATGCTCTGCATCAACTTTTTCTTGTTGACGACGCGCTGAAGCGCGGAGTCTACTGTGATCACGCTTGCTGATTGCCACTAGAGCGTCATGTGACCAGGATGTTTACTGCTAGGATCTAAGCGGTAATCAGAAATACGGTTCACCATCAAGCAATAATAATAAAAAATGTCTTAAAAATCCAAGGTCACATAAAAAACCGTCGTGATTGTCACAATAAAAAAACTGTCTTCAGATATTGACAGTCAAATTTATTTAACTTCGTATTTAATTGTAAAAATGTTGGCAACTGTTGGTCTCAGGAATTAACATTACACATACTTTTCTGGACAATTATAATAAAGTGAAAACTTTCAAATAAAAACCCTAACTTTTCAAATATGTCTATATTACTTTCTCCCATATTGCTTTAAGCTGTTTAACTGTTCCATTGTATTATTATTTTTTTTGCGTCGCCTTTGATGCTTCGCATCAACGACTTTTCTTGTTATTATTTTGATACTTCGTTAATGTACCGTGAGCGGTCTTTCTCTAAAGGGAGATAAATGTGCTTATTACTGTACAATTCCTAGTTCTGATCCCTTTTCCCTGTTGATGATAAATCTGATTTAGTTGTTATTTGATTCGCTTATTGCTGCTATTGCTGATTGTCATGGCGTTAAATTACCAATCAGCATTTTAATTTGAAAAACAGGTTGTATCACAAATATAAACAGATATGTTAGATTAAATATTATTAGTTAATTAAAATCGCGCATATTCATATAAATGTACAAATATGAACATTATTTGACACGTACTCCTACGTTTGGGGGAAAACTGAGAAACACCTTATATCAATATGTTTTATGGAAGTATGGACATACACACATGATTTAAAGACACACCGATAAGGCGGAGTTACAAGAATCTAATGCTAAATTTTCATAAAAAATACGTAGTAGTGTTGTAAACTAATTAAGTAATTATAGGGAAGTGACAGAAAAGTAAGCACGAACATGTAACGCAAAAGTATCACCTGAAATAGATCTTAAACTGATCATATATATAATACATAATAATGTTTATGATATCACAATAAACAAGGACAATAGTTCACTAAAATGGACAAAACATCGAATTTGCTTGCTTGCTTGTTTGTTTGTTTGGTTTATCGTTCCACAAACAATATTTCAGTTATCTAGAGACAGTGTCCACTTGAAGCAGATATGCCGCGAAGACGTGGCATGTTAAGGTTACTGGATGGTGACAAATTTGTTAGTTGCAATCACTCTGAAAAGTTTAGTATAGTTTATATATGAGCTGTAGATTATAAAAAAAAATAAAAAAAAAATAAAAAAATCAGTGGGTTACCATTGAAATAATAATTTTATTGCCTCATGTGTATGGTTGATGTAAACAAGCAATGTTGCCATTTTTAGACATTAACTTTATTATATCATATCTACTATATTTTTGTGAAAAAAGTGTAAACAAGCCTTTATGGCAGTTTCTAACATTTAGCACAAATAAAAGCTTTCATTTAAAACCAAACAAGGCTATCCCTGAAGTGATAATTACAAAAATATCTCATAATAAATAAATAAATAATAATAATTTAACTTAAAAAATATAGAAAAACTATCAGAAAATACTTAATTTAGATGCAAAGTTCTTTAAACTTCACATATAGATAGAACTTTTTATTCTGGTTAAAGTAAATACAAAAAATGTATGTGTTACCATGCAAACTGAAGAGCTATGGCTTGTAAAAAATATTAAAAAAAATAATATTTTTAATCAAAAATATGCATAAAATATCACCTATTTTTTTTATTTGAGATGCAGTAGTCTTTAAACTTTACACATAGACAGGAATCATTTATTGTACATATAAAAAAAAAACCCCAAAAAGATAGATTTTACCTTGTTAAATTTAAGAATTTGAGCTATAATATGTAAAAAATACTTATTTAAAAAAATGTAAAATAACACTCATATTTTTCTTTTAATGCACCGGTCTGAACACTTAGCATATAGGTAGAACACATTTTGCTAAATAAATCAACAACAAAAAGGGTAGATTTATTTGGTAAAAACCAGGATGAAAGCTGGTCAAATATAAAAAATATATATGTATATTTTTTGCAACAAACTAAACGCACAAACTGGCATACGTTTTGGATATAGTTGCAAAAGTCTCAATACAGTACATAGAAAATAACAATTATCATTATATGATACAGTTCTTCCCAAAACCAGATTCATGCAAATCAACAAACAAAAAAAAGTGGCAGAGCCACTATCAATCTCCAACGCAGTTATCTCCCCCTTTCAGTAAGGAGAATCTCTGCTACCACACAGAAATCCTTCCAGATCTGGAAGGATTTGATTTTTTTACTTTTAATTTTTGTTCAGTAAAATGACAATCGGAATGAATGTGTATGTTAGAAAAACGACTAATAATGGATAAAAAAACAAATTCTAACGATAAAGAAAAAAAAAAAGAATGTACTTATCACTACAATCGTAAAATCACGCCAACAACACAGCCGCCATATTGCTTCTGTCACATTATCTGACTATCGTCACGTGATTTTGTATGATGGCAGGGGTTTTAAGCGAGCGTAGCGATGTCGTAAACCCTGTGCGGAGTTTGAGCCACTATAGGATACCCCATGCAGAAATTTAAGGTGCAGCACAACGCCGTGAATGCGGGATAGTTCAAGTCGCAACAAATCTGCGCGATCGTCTGCGCAGACGCTCCAAATTCGTCACTATCCAGTAACCTTAACACACACAGTCACATTATCCTGACACCGGGCTAACCAGTCGTGGAACTACCCTTATATTTGCTTGAGCGTTAACAAGGGAGCTGTACCACTACCTATATTTACGACTTTGGTATGTCGCGGCCCAGTTTCGATTCGAAATCGTGTTCTTCCGTACCTGGAGCCGACGCTTTATCGACTGCGTTACGAGGTCCGGTACACCGAATTACAACCATCACAACAGTCAGACATAAGTTCGATCCTATTGTGGCAAGCTAATGTTCTTAAACTACTTAAAGCATTTATGTTAAAACAGCTTTGGTACACATTGGCTTACATATTTTTTTTCTTTATTATTTTAAATCCTTCCATTAAAAAAATCTTAAAAAATGTCAAAGCTTGCACCAGAGACGTATAACGTTATCTACGTCTCTGCTTGCACGTACATTTTTGCCTAATTCACCCTGTTGCTAAGGGAGCCTATCCCGCGGACCCTCTTATCCAGGGGCTTTTTTGCCCGGGGGGGGGGGGGGGGGCGGCGGGGCGGAATGAATCAAAATCCATTCAATTTTATCGAAGTAAATAATTTAAAAGCTTAGAATTTTTAAGCTTACATGTATGTATTTTCACAACTCTACTGTTTTACCTGGTTAGTGGCAGGGATGCATCCCAAATCCCCCATCCATGGATTCATCCCTGCCCTTATCAAGTACTGCCTCCAGCTTGTTGTTAACCACGCCCCAGCAGGTATTTATGGGCGGTGCTCAGTCATGATGACTATAAATGAGGCGCAAGCAATTTAGTAGTCATTCCTTTAAACGCTCAACTCTATTTAACACGCTGCTAAGCTACAGACTTGCTTCTGCAGACTACTGTGTCGGAGATTCACCTGTAAGGTAAGGTACCCTGTTTACTGATATGTATTGGGATAGGGATTTGCCGGCATTTTTGCCAATACTGTGCAGCGACATTTCTATCATTATAGCACAGAGGCACTTATGTGGTGCCCAGGGACTGAACTCGGCCGCTCCATTATACTGACACCGACGAGTCGGGCGTAATGCTGTCCCCTTAGCCCCGACGGTAAGGAGGGAAGCCACTACTACCAACTTTAAAGTCTTTGGTTTGACCCGGCCGGGGTTCGAACCCTCGACCTCCCGATCCGCAAGCTATGTATTGTTTGCAATGTGTTGTTGCTATAACGGAAAGTGGAGAGAATTCTACAGTAATTGCTGCACATGTTCTGGTGGTAATTATAAAATTTATTTCCCAAAAGGTAATGGTCATGGTGCTTTTGGATGTGATAGCTACATATCATCGCATATATTTGGCCTCATCACCAAAATTTACAGAAATCGTTGTTAGTATTATATACGCAAATAGGTGCAAAATAAATACTAACATGTAAAATGTAAAAAAATACAACTTTAAACAAATCAATTCAACGTTTACAAATAAATTTTATTAACTAAACATGCTCTATAGACTGAAAATAAAAACAGTTTCCATCTAAAATGCAAAATATAAAGTTCGATTCTGAAAGTGATTGGTTTACAGAAAACGTTTTAGTGGAGAGAAATGTTTTTTTTATTCATAAATCATAGATACCTGTAAATAATTATGTATATAGCACATAAAAATGGAAGAAACCTTTGCCCAGCCTTGATCTATTTCGCAATCAGTAGTGCTTCGGCTCCAGATACGGGAGGCCCCGGGCTCGATCCCGGGCCGCGATACAGCAAAGTCGTTAAAATGGTTGTGCTATACCTCCTTGCTAACGCTCAAGCAAATATAAGGGTAGTTCCCACGACTGGTTGGTCCGGTGTCAGGATAATGTGACTGGGTGTGGTATAATGCCAGGTGTTCACGGCATGCTATGCACAGTGAAGGCAGAACTATATCTGCTTTAAGTGGACACCGACTCCAGATTACTGAAATACTACTGTTGGTGGGACGGAAACCTTCCCCCCACCCACAAAATAAATAATTAAATAAATAAAACAAACAAACTATTCAATGTTATGTAACTTCAACTTTTTTCAATTATTGATAAAATAAAATATGTTGTTAGATTTTATTACAAGATTCTATATAAAAGCGGATAATATATTGCTGTTGATTTTACTGAAGTTATACAGGCTATGTCTTAGAAAGGTTAAATCTTGTAAAGGTGGTATCCGATAGTTTGCTTTCATCTTATATATGTAACAATATCAGTAAATAAGAACGATTGGGATTCCAGATAAAATTAGAGATTGACCTCAATGAGTGGTCACTTGGTTTTCTTGGTTTAAAAACAGCTAACTGTGCAGCGTGGCTCAGATAGCAAACATATGTTTGTAGTGAGATTGTGGCGTTATGATTCACTTTTCTAACAGGTGTAGGACACCAATTTTACGAGATTTATTCATATAACAATGGTTTACCAAAATGTGATAATGACAATAATTTTGGTCCAAACTGTCAGATACCACCTTTAAAATGAATTAGAAACAAATAAAAGACAGAACATACAAGCAATATTTCTAATTGGACCGAATAAGTATATATTACTATTATTTATAAACTGCATGATAATAATCCCTTAAACAAGAAGAACTGTCATTAAACGACTTTGGCAAGGGAGAAATGTACATGAAAGAAACAACAAAATTTAATCAATTCCGTAAAGAAAGAACTAACATTTTTCATTAGGATGCCTTTGCGAATAAATTATCTTCGGGCCGTTAAAAGAAGACCGAAGTAAAAACGTCGCTCTATGAGTGATTTTGGAGAAAGGCTCGAAAATTATTATTTGCATACTAAAACATTTTCATTGTTTAACAAATCAAGACGCCAATACGCCTTTGTATTGCTAACATTGCTAACGCCGATTAAAGTCTTCGTGTTGAAAATCTGCATAATTAATTGTCCCAAAAATCTGCTAGTTTCTATACGAAACGACCGAATGTGCAGTATTATCCGCAAATACAAACGAACAGTACGCGAAAATAAATGATTCATTGTTTTGTTTCTATAATACATTGCAGCGACCAATTATTATCATTATAGCACCGTCCAGTTTTGTTGTTGTTGTTTTTTTGGTGGAGGAAGACCCCAAACAAATGTCTGGGGAGAACTACCGGCGCACCGCAAGTCGGCTGGAAGACCTTCCCACATTAAGTCCTTCGCCCGTAACGGGACTCGAACCCACGCGGTGAGAGGAAAAGCAGTCAGAGAAGATACAAATCGGCGACTCTACCACTACGCCACAGGCGCCATTAAATGATTCACCATAATGGTGTACCTTTAAATCATGGCTGTATTCCATACCACCATGAGAAAATACTTTCAAAAACGTTGTTAAATGTGTTGTAAACTAATAGACACAATGATACACCGCATACATATTTGAAGAGTGTGGTTCTTAAATTCCTTTAATAATTAATTTATTTGTTTGTGTGTTTTGCTGGGTCTTTTTTCATTTTAAAGATAGTATCCGGCAGTTTGTCTTTATCAAATTCGTGTAATAATATCGTTCCACTGCTTTTGGGGAATAAGGGCATAATTTCTGAAAAACTCATACGTTAGTATAAGTAAAACTGGTTTGAACACTGCCCACATTGATAGACAGTACATATCGAATTAAAATACTTTAAATGTACAATAATTCCAAATCTATACAAAAAGCACGGGATTATCCGGATTACGATATAACTAATCTCAAAAATTAGTTGTGACGTGATTTTCCTAGTTAAAAATAAAAAAAAAATAATAAAAAAATAGCTATTCCTGCATCGTGGCTCAGATATGAAACACCTGCTTGCAGTAGGGAATGCGGATTTATGTCTCACTGTTCACACTGATCTAGAGCATCAATGGGAAGCATTTAACATGATCTTTTAAGGTAACAATGTTTTATTTGGTTATTTGAGAAACATATTTTGGTCCAAACTGTCGGATATCACTTTTAAGCCGTTTTCAGTTTAGACGCGTTAAATAATGCACTGACAGCGGGACTCACTGATATTTGTGGAGTAAACAATTTACTCTGTGTCTGATTCGCCCTTAGTTTCGTATGCTGAATACTTATTACATAAAACATAAGCAACCACCTGCATGCAAAGATACCCGCTAAATTCGGTGAACTTCTACATTATATAAAGCCAAACGAAACGTGTGTATTATCGTAATTCAAAAATATCTACCGAATAAGTGGTTGTAAGATCAGAGATCTCAACCCAATTGCTAACTGTTTTGAATAAAAGGAGCTTGTCGTGTTTTGTTGAAATAGGTTTCCAGAGTTGTGATCTCCCGATCTCTCACCCATATCATACAATTGAATTTTCTCTTCGGGATTGCTTTATGCGTTTACCTGATCACATTATACGGACAAGGTAGAGCGTCGGCTTGCGGATCGGGAAGCTACTAAGCTACTTCTAATGATCTATAAAGCTATTTCTTCCGATCTATTAAGCTTCATCTACCGATCTATTAAGCTACTTCTACCCATCTATTAAGCTACATCTACTATTCTATTAAGCTACTTTTACCGATCTATTAAGCTACTTCGACCCATCTATTAAGCTACCTCTACCGATCTATTAAGCTACCTCTACCGATCTATTAAGCTACTTCTACCGATCTATTAAGCTTCATCTACCGATCTATTAAGATACTTCTACCGATCGTTTAAGATCTCCAACCCAGCTACTAAGCTACCTCTACCGATCTATTAAGCTACCTCTATCGATCTATTAAGCTACTTCTACCAATCTATTAAGTTACTTCTACCGATCTAGTAAGCTACCTCTACCGATCTATTTAGCTACTTCTACCGATCTATTATGTAACTTCTACCACTTTATGAAGCTAAGCCTCCCAGTTTCACTAAACTAATATCACATACCCTACTAACGACGCACCCGTTTGAGCATAGCAAAACATGTCACGTAATTTTGTATAGTATAATCATTTTTCTATTTAAATTTATGCTACATTTGGTTACGCTTAAACGCGATTAAGATTAAACAAGAAAGCACGCAAAATCTCATAAGTTGCAAAATCGACTAAAAGGAATATTAAGTTATTACAAAAAATACATAAAATTAAAGGCAGTGTATTATATTTTTAATGCGTTTTCTGATAAATGATGTACAAGTCAGTTATAAACGAGCTTTTGCTATTCTTGTTGTTGTGGTTGTCATTGTTGTGGTTGTTGTTAATAATAAGGATGATGTGATGATGATTGTGATGATGATTGCGCTGAAGATGATGGTGGTGGTGGTATTGATGATGGTGGTGGAGGTGATGCTACTGATGAGGATGATGATGAGGAGGAGGATTATTACTACCATTTTTTTAATTTCAGACTTTTACTTCACCTACTGAGGATGTCTCTAACCCCTGAGCAATGTGAGCAGTTTTGGAAAGAAGCCGACAAAAATGGCGACGGTGTCCTGACGATACAAGAGTTGCAGAAGGTCTTGATCAAACGCGGCAAAATTTCGGACAGTCAAGTTGCGGTAAGACATCCATCAATGCTAAAGTGTTGCCCCGCTGCTGAGAATGAGTAATTTTTTCTGTACTAGTTCTTTATATGCAGTAGTTTCAGGTGCAGGGGCGGATCCAGAAAACTTTGATGGTGGGTATGAATCAAGATCCATTCAACTTTATCGCAGTAAATACTAGATAAAGATACACAGCAAGTGACCCTAACCTCGACCTAAGCAGGCAACAGACAAGAGTTACCTTTAAAGCTTAGTATGCTTAAGCCTACAGTATGTGTTTTTTTCACAACTCTACTCTTTTACTTGGTTAGTGGTGGGATGCATCCTCCTATAACGCCCCCCCCCCCCCCTCAACCCCCCATACACGACCTTCCCTCGGATCCATCTCTAGTCATGATGCACCAAGTGTAAAAGTATATAGCCTATCGGTATAGTTTGAGCAACAACAAAAAGCAACAACAATAACAACAACAACAACAAAGAAATACCAACAACTTAACATTAAATTTAAGTTTTATCAAGATTATAACTGTAACGTAGAAACGCAACAACTCTGTGAATTCCACCATATATGTTTCGGTTGCTAGCGTAGGATATCTGGGGTGAGGGGATCTGTGAGGGGATCTGGGGTGAGGTGATCTTGGTGAAAGTATCTAGTGAGGGGATGTGTACAAAATTTTATATGTCTGTCCACTAGAATAGGAATATGCGATAAAATAGCTCTTCCAAAACGTGATTTGTGTAGTGTACGTAATTTTCTCGTCTAATACACTATGATTTATCACCGTAAACTTCACATTTAATTAGAGATACAACTGTTTAACGCGATGTTAGAAAAGGGTTTCTTTTTGCTCGTCAATATTATGATTTTTTAAAATAAAATGAGGCTTAGCTCGCACTGTGTGTTGATGCATTTAGCGCCGAAAAACTTCGATTGGTTTATATGATGTTTTTGTATTGTTTTGTGTGTGTGTGTTTCTTTTTGTTGTTCTTATGGTTATGTATGTACCTCTGTTAAATATGTTTATTCTAATTTCAGTCCATGTTTGTTGACATTGACAAGAGCGGAGATGGTAAAATCAGCAAGGAAGAATTTCTGGATGAGATGTTGAAAAGACCCGCCAGGGCGTAAGATGCGTTTTCTTATGTTTACCTTAAAGGCGGTGTCCGACAAATTGCCTACATTTTATATATGTAACAATATCTGAACGATTAATAAGAACGATTGGAATTCCCGCTTAAAATAAACTTCGACGTAACAGCGGATGACGTAGATGAACTTAAACATTAGTGGTCACATGGTTTTCTTGATTTAAACATAGCTAACTGTGCAGCGTGGTTAAGATAGGAAATACGTGTTTGTAATGACAACTGTGGCGTTATGGTTCCCCTTTTCGACAGGTGCAGGACACCAATAAACAGCATTTTACGAGATCTGTTCAGATAACAATGGTTTACTAATTCACTAACGAAAATATTGTAGGTCCAACCTGTCGGATACTAAATTTAAGATTGTAATATCCCTAAAACCCAGGGTTGGGAGAGGGACCACACACGAGTCAGTTCGTCTGTTGGTGTACGTACGACCCGAAGTCTTGCCGAGCTTTAACTTCACATAGGCGTACTGTATTTTCAAATAGCTTGGTACCAGTGTTGGTCCCATACATAAGGTTCGCTCATTAGCAACATTTGGTCAGTATTCCTCGAATGTAGCCTTCTTCACCATTGTTTCTGGGTAGCATGTTACTGCGTTTTATAGAAAATATATAAAAAAAATTTAGACGGTTGAGCGGTTGTTTTTCACAAAGTGTGTCATTTTCGCATCAGCAGTCATATAGCTACACAAGAAAAGTCGTTAATGCGATGCATCAAAGGCGACGCAAAAAAGTTGGAGATGTAAAGAGATTAAAGCAATATGAGAACAAGTAACTAGGACACTTGAAACGTTATGGTATTTATTTGAAAGTTTTCAGCATACTATAATGTTTCGAGAAAAAGCCTGTATAACTTATATTCCTGTGACCATAGAAGATATTACATATGTAGAAAAAATGCAAATTTATTATAATTAACTATAATACTAAAGTGTACTGGCAGAACTTGGACATGTGCAGCAACCTTGCATTACACAAATAAGGGCTATTCAGATTGTATTTTTCTCTCACGTAGTATGTTTTTTTTTCAGTATCTTATTGTTTTTGTTTTTTTGTGTGTGTTTTTTTTTAAAGTTACAGACAGGCACAAACAAATATAAAAATAAAAACATCAAATAGAACAATGTTTACCGAATTAGGAGCCGTATTAATCTGGTTTAGAAAGTCAGCAAAACAAACTTTCCCCATGTGCAAATTTCTGTGAGCATTCCATAATATAGGCGTCGCGCTCCAGATTTGGTTTAAGTTGCAAGTAAAAATATAAATTAAGGAGAAAAAATATTCTGGTATAATATACTTATTTATTTATTTATTTATTTATTTATTTATTTATTTATTTATTTATTTATTTATTTATTTATTTATTTATTTCATTGCTTAAATGTCTACAGTTCTTGCAGCGTTTTGTAAACACAAACAAGACCAAAAACAATGAGCTTATTGACAAAGTGTCCCTAACCTTGAATAGACAAAGCTTTAAAGGAATTAACACAATATATCATGCAGCAAATGTGTGTGACCCACCCAGCTGTCAAATATACCATTAACTTTAATATACATCTTTTAAATCTTTCAAGGAATATTATTTCATGTTTATAACAGTGCAATATTATCAGCATTTGATGTTGTTTTTCATAAGTACAAAATGCAAGCTAACCATGAAAGTCTCATTGAGACTGATCTCAAAGTAAATATTTTTTACCAGTTCATATTACCGTATAAAGTTTGCGTCAATCATGTTTCGAAATTGCTATCTTTGTTTTTACTGTCTGTTTATCAGACAATGCTGTCGGCATACAATTCTGTCCATTCGTGTTTATTTGGTTCATTTGTGTTATTTCCTTTCTTAATTGTCATTTCAGTATCAACTGTTAACCAAGATTAGAGAATATTTTAGATGAAGGATCTAGTTTTGTTTATTAAAAAGTTATATTCTTAAGATTAAGTCCAAAACATTGCTTGCGCTAGAACTAAACATGGCATAAAGTTACAATAATACGTGATTATGTAATGCCTATGCAGTGTAAACGACTTTGTCATTTGTCTTCTTAAAGTTGCTCAAACAGTTAGCCAGTAAATCAACTGACCAGTTAAAACAATATTGTGGCTTAAGAACAGAATGCAGTCTTAAAACTAAATATGATGGATGATCAATCCAGACTTAGACTAGCGCATTTCTTGTATATTTGTATATAACACGTTTTGCAATATCTAATTACATTTTGAAAATGATACAAGTTTTAAAATACACCAAAATGTTACTTTTTTAAACTTTCATCTAATAAAATGTCATTCTGTTTCATTTCCAGTGAAACCCTCATGAAACTATTTAAACAGTTCGACAAAAATGGCGACGGTACCTTGTCCAGTGACGAGATCCGCCAACTGGTTGTCGCTTCCAAGTTATATTCCGATCCAGAGAACTCCGCCACTGCAATGATCAAAGCGTGTGATGCTAATATGGATGGAAAAGTTTCTTTCAAAGAATTTAAAAAAGTTTGTCAGTAGGAATGGCGAGCTACCATTTGCTTAAGTTGTTGTAAAAACATTTGATGATCAACGAACTTAATGAATATATTTCAAACTTAACTCTTAATAGCTTAATTGTCCATACGGAAGGGAAGTTAAAAATGTTCCGCCAAGTTTTAATAGAAACATCTTTTTCGTGCTAGCAGGTACGGAACTTTTGATGATAAACGAACTATGTTAGTTAACATATTGCAGTTATTTTGACAAGTTTTCAAGGGCAATAGTCCCAATGGGTGCAATCAACGCTGACGATCGGATCGGTTTCTAAGCAACACAATATCAATATATCAATACAGTGGCGGATAGCAAATATAGTTTCGGAGTTTTTGATTGGACAGTTCAAATATCAAATAAAATCCTGACGTTTCATCAACGTGCACGCGTCCGTCAAATATCGATATAATTACAGTGTATCGAATCAGAAAATAACTCTTTAAAATGTAAATGAGATTAAGTTGTTGTCATTGTTTTTTACATACATTTACACATCCAACATTGTAATCGTATTCTTACTGAATTATTTCACATAATAAAGAAAAATAAAGCTACGAACCATGCACTATTTTTCGTTTTGATACACCACGGATTCATGCGCGGATTGACATTAGTGTAATGTGGTTTTCACTTACTTTGCCTACGCATATACGAATCAAAAGAAGATATCTATGAAAGAACATATCCGATTTTTATGTATTAATAAATTTTAAACTCGCCAAGTTCTACAAGTTTCTATTAGGAAACATCGTCTTCATAAGACCACTGAATTGTTAGATAGTAACATACCTTAACAAAATATAGAAGGGTTATTAGTAAAGTGAACGAATACGGACTGTTGTATTTGGTTCAAGGTAGTTTTCGCAGAGCCAGCGTTTCCGACAGGGATGCGGATGATCGTGGGGGTGGTAGGGGGGTGCATCCCCCACCAACCAGGTCAAACACTAAAGTTGTGAAAACATCATACATGTAAGCTTACAAATACTAAACAAATTTTGTTTTAGACTTCTAAGGTCGATGTTATGGTCCCTAACTGTGTATGTATATCCAGTATTTACTGCGATAAAGTTGAATGGAACGTGATTCATCCCCCACCCCACCCCCACAAATTCTGGTTCCGCCCCTGGATCCGTTGTATCTGTTCGTTAATACTTGCTGTATTCTTCTTATTATCGGAGCAATATAACAAACATTTATATAAAAGTTGTTCGAATCAGATTGTATTGCATAATTTGGCGTTTTACAAATACAAGTTTGCCAATAGGTCTTTGAAATTGCAAATAGATTAACACTACATTGTATCATTAAGGTTATTTCATACACAAATGTTCATATACCATGCGCTATATGTCTATAGGTTTCGAGTTTCATATTTGATTAAAGATATGGATATATTAATTTACAATTGTTGTAACTTTGCCTATCTTTTCACGCCCATTTGTATCCTTGGACGGTGACTTACGTTGTACACCACCGTATATTATTAATGAACGCCCCAAACGTGCATGGAACGTGACGTATATGACTAAGACTCTCGCTGCAGCAATTAATGAAATAACGTGATGCTGAATTTGTCTATGTGCCCGTGGCTAAGCGGTTAGAACCAACCGGTATACAATTTTTCAATCTTCTCCTGCTTTTTTATTCGAAAATTCCTTGAATGGTGGATTGTTTTATTCAGTGAATAAGACCTGTATATAATTAATGAGACGTTTGACGCTTCTGCTTGCTGCTGCTGCTGTTGCTATGATGATGATGATGATGATGATGATGATGATGATGATGATGGTGATGATAATGATGATATAAATGATGAAATAGATGATGATGATGATGATGATGATGATGATGATGATGATGATGATGGTGATGATGATGATGATATAAATGATGAAATAGATGATGATGATGATGATGATGATGATGATGATGATGATGATGATGATGATGATAATGATGATGATGATGATGATGATATAAATGATGAAATAGATGATGATGATGATGATGATGATGATGATGATGATGATGATGATGATGATAATGATGGTGATGATGATGATGATATAAATGATGAAATAGATGATGATGATGATGATGATGATGATGATGTAATTGTTAAAACCGTTCCAGGAGAGTGTTTGAAACTGATGTTTTGTTGATTTTTAAGGAAAGCCACAAATTATGTTTCCAGTACACGATTCGCAATTTTAACCGAGATGACAAGACATGCTCCATATACTCCGACCAAATCCGACCAAATAAAACGTTCTACATGGGCGATCAAGGATTGACAGTTGATGCTTAGTTTAATTCATTGTGCACCAAGCATGAGTCCTACCTGTGGCAACCTTTTGGGCGGATTACTTTTGACAACATTTTTGAAAATAAAGCTAATGGAAAAAAAACACTATATAAAACATTATTCATACCCGGGAGATTTCATAACTGATAACATGTCACACATTTTCTTATTAAGTACTAACAATTATTTTGTTAACTTTTTGCAAAAATTAAAAAAAGTGTAAAAGCGTGTTGTAGTAAAAGTCGTAGTTGTAGTAATAGTAGTATAGGAAGCACCAGCCGAAGTAGTAGTTGTAGTAGTAGTAGTAGTAGTAGTAGTAGTAGTAGTAGTGGTGGTGGTGGTGGTGGTGGGGGTGGTGGTGGTGGTAGTAGTAGTAGTAGTAGTAGTAGTAGTAGTAGTAGTAGTAGGAGTAGTAGTAGTAGTAGTAGTGGTAGTAGTAGTTGTAATAATAAAATGTAATAGTAGTTGATGTTCTTGTTGAAGTGGTATTATTATTATTTTTATTAATAGTAGTTGTAGCAGTAGTAGTAGTAGTTGTAGTAGTAATATAGCGGAAGTAGTAGCAGTAGCAGTAGTCGTGGTAGGTGTTGTTTTTGTTGTGGTAGCAGTAGTGTAGTAGTGGTAGAAGTGGTAGAAGTAGTAGTTGCTGTTGTTGTTGTGGTAGTTGTTGAGTAGTAGTAGTTGTTGTTGTTGTGGTAGTGGTGGTAGTAGTAGTAGTAGTTTGAGAGAGAGGAGCGGAATTAGCATCAGTAACTATATGAGAAGCCGCAAAAGCATGGCAAACTTGAACAGTAATTTGGTTCTTCAGTCGGAGCGCTGGTTCTATCTTTGTAGACATTTTTTTCCTCCACTAACTTAAATGGATGTGGGGTAGTGGTAGAGTCACCGATTTGAACTTCTCAGACTGCTTAGCCTCCCACCGCATGGGTTCGAGTCGGTTCGAAGGACTTAATGTGGCAAGGTCTTCCAGCCGACCTGCAGTGCGCCGGTGGTTCTACCCAGACTTTTGTCTGAGATCGTCTCCACCAAAACAGCTGAACGTTGCTATAATGATCATAATTGGTCGCTGCGATTTATCTAAAAAAAACAACAGCTGGATGTATTCAAAACGAGGCATGTTATTGCGACAGTGCGCTGAACAAACATAACAAAAAATTCGCCTAAATATCGTCGCCAAGCTTCGTTAAATTTCGTAAAATAAAAATCTCCAACGATTTACAAATCATCAACATATTTAAACAGTTCAGTTTACTGTCGTTCTCTAAAAGAGGAGAAGGAAGTCTAGACTATGCCTCTGCACCGATGTAAAAAAAAAATTGTAGCACACAGAACGAAGTAGAGCGTCCCTTCCTTATGTGTATTGGTGGTGGGAGGAGAGGTTGGGGGGGGGGTGTAATAACAAACGTTCCGTGAACAATTCATGTTTACGACGGCGCAATACCTGTTTTGTAAAGACTGAAACCCCACTATTCACTGACCAGGTATGTAGTAAATGCGACTGCGACCACACCTACCACACTAAGTATACAGCATACCTACCTACACACCTTTATACCTGTCCATTTGACATCACCTCAAGGTACGAGAAGATATTTTTCCGCATTTGGCTTCGGCGGTGAAACGTTAAACACTCCACAGGTAAGACTGTTTACATTTTTGCAGATAATGCAATTTGGATGTTGGTTTATAGTTTAGGGCTTATATTATTTGACAACATTAAATTGACGCTAATGCATGTTCACATCTTTCCGATAAAAAGCAAATTGGTTAAAAAACATGTCCAAGATTTCCGTAACTGTTGATACAAGACCGTTAAATCTCCGAGGCTTGACGATTGTATTGTCGAAAAGTAATGGGTGTCAATTCTATGTTGCCATGCTATCGCGTGGACTGATTACTGTCGTAATGAAAAACAATTGTCTGTTTCTGTTGTAAGTTCTAGCTCATACGCTTGTCTGTCTGTCTGTCTATCCTGTCTGTCTGTCTGTCTCTCTGTCTGTCCGTCCGTCCGTCCGTCCGTCCGTCTGTCAACCTTCATCTTTAAACCGTCAATTATGTCGCATTCTCTTCTCAGTTTTTCATCTTTCATTGTATGCTTGTCATTCCGATATTTTCTCTGTAACAATATACATTCCTGGCTCATTATTCCGCAAACAGTTAAGCAAAGGTATTGATCATTTATCTTGAGGCAAGGTCTGTATGTACACCAGACAACGGTTAATGTACATCATATCTTTCGTAGGATGATGTGAGTCAACTTTTTAAGACGTAACGCTTTTTTTCAAGCATCCATATCTAGTCTTTAGCTCACTTCTTATTTTACGAATCGAATGTGTTCTAAACACCCGCAACCTTCTCAGCAATGATCTTGCCTGAAGCACCTAACATTTTCTATGCCCTCTACATCTTTCTAACATCTCTTGAGCTTGTTTGCAGCGGCGCTAAACTAGGCTTGTCAAATTCAGGTTTTGGGCTGCCATTTTGGTGGCAGTTTCTTAGGCGACTGCAAGTTTAGGTGTAAACAGACGTCTTAGTAGCTTCTTAAGTTTGACTACAATTTTTAGTTCTCCTTTAGCGTAGCTTTATAATGCAAGTTGGTCTGTCTTATTTATGGTTCGTTAATACAAGTTTGACTGCAAGTTAAGTTTAGTATTTCCTTGTGTTGCTCGTTAATACAAGTTTTACGGCAAGTTTGGTCTGTCCCTTTTGTGGCTTGTTAATAATACAAGTTTGACTGCAAGTTTGGTCTGTCCCTTTTGTGGCTTGTTAATACAAGTTTGCTTACAAGTTTGGTCTGTCCCTTTTGTGGCTCGTTAATACAAGTTTGACTGCAAGTTTGGTCTGTCCCTTTTGTGGCTCGTTAATGCAAGTTTGAATGCAAGTTTGGTCTGTCCCTTTTGTGGCTTGTTAATACAAGTTTGACTGCAAGTTTGGTCTGTCCCTTTTGTGGCTCGTTAATACAAGTTTGACTGCAAGTTTGGTCTGTCCCTTATGTGGCTTGTTAATACAAGTTTGACTGCAAGTTTGGCCTGTCCCTTTTGTGGCTTGTTAATAGAAGTTTGACAGCAAGTTTGGTCTGTCTCTTTTGTGGCTTGTTAATACAAGTTTGACTGCAAGTTTGGCCTGTCCCTTTTGTGGCTTGTTAATACAAGTTTGACTGTAAGTTTGGCCTGTCCCTTTTGTGGCTTGTTAATACAAGTTTGACTGTAAGTTTGGTCTGTCCCTTATGTGGCTTGATAATACAAGTTTGACTGTAAGTTTGGTCTGTCCCTTATGTGGCTTGTTAATAAAAGTTTGACTGTAAGTTTGGTCTGTCCCTTATGTGGCTTGTTAATACAAGTTTGCTTACAGTTTGGTCTGTCCCTTATGTGGCTTGTTAATACAAGTTTGACTGCAAGTTTGGTCTGTCCCTTTTGTGGCTTGTTAATACAAGTTTGACTGCAAGTTTGGTCTGTCCCTTATGTGGCTTGTTAATACAAGTTTGACTGCAAGTTTGGCCTGTCCCTTTTGTGGCTCGTTAATACAAGTTTGATTGCAAGTTTGGTCTGTCCCTTATGTGGCTTGTTAATACAAGTCTGACTGCAAGTTTGGTCTGTCCCTTTTGTGGCTTGTTAATACAAGTTTGACTGCAAGTTTGGTCTGTCCCTTTTGTGGCTTGTTAATACAAGTTTGATTGCAAGTTTGGTCTGTCCCTTAAGTGGCTTGTTAATACAAGTTTGACTGTAAGTTTGGTCTGTCCCTTATGTGGCTTGTTAATACAAGTTTGCTTACAAGTTTGGTCTGTCCCTTTTGTGGCTCGTTAATACAAGTTTGACTGCAAGTTGGGTCTGTCCCTTTTGTGGCTTGTTAATAATACAAGTTTGACTGCAAATTTGGCCTGTCCCTTTTGTGGCTTGTTAATACAAGTTTGACTGCAAGTTTGGTCTGTCCCTTATGTGGCTTGTTAATACAAGTTTGTTTTAAAGTTTGGTCTGTCCCTTATGTGGCTTGTTAATACAAGTTTCCTTACAAGTTTGGTCTGTCCCTTATGTGGCTTGTTAATACAAGTTTGTTTGTAAGTTTGGTCTGTCCCTTATGTGGCTTGTTAATACAAGTTTGTTTGTAAGTTTGGTCTGTCCCTTTTGTGGCTTGTTAATACAAGTTTGCTTGCAAGTATGGTCTGTCCCTTTTGTGGCTTGTTAATACAAGTTTGACTGCAAGTTTGGTCTGTCCCTTTTGTGGCTTGTTAATACAAGTTTGACTGCAAGTTTGGTCTGTCCCTTAAGTGGCTTGTTAATACAAGTTTGACTGTAAGTTTGGTCTGTCCCTTATGTGGCTTGTTAATACAAGTTTGCTTACAAGTTTGGTCTGTCCCTTAAGTGGCTTGTTAATACAAGTTTGACTGTAAGTTTGGTCTGTCCCTTATGTGGCTTGTTAATACAAGTTTGACTGCAAGTTTGGTCTGTCCCTTATGTGGCTTGTTAATACAAGTTTGCTTACAAGTTTGGTCTGTCCCTTAAGTGGCTTGTTAATACAAGTTTGACTGCAAGTTTGGTCTGTCCCTTATGTGGCTTGTTAATACAAGTTTGACTGCAAGTTTGGTCTGTCCCTTTTGTGACTTGTTAATACAAGTTTGACTGTAAGTTTGGTCTGTCCCTTATGTGGCTTGTTAATACAAGTTTGCTTGCAAGTTTGGTCTGTCCCTTTTGTGGCTTGTTAATACAAGTTTGACTGCAAGTTTGGTCTGTCCCTTTTGTGGCTTGTTAATACAAGTTTGACTGCAAGTTTGGTCTGTCCCTTTTGTGGCTTGTTAATACAAGTTTGACTGCAAGTTTAGTCTGTCCCTTAAGTGGCTTGTTAATATAAGTTTGACTGTAAGTTTGGTCTGTCCCTTATGTCGCTTGTTAATACAAGTTTGCTTACAAGTTTGGTCTGTCCCTTAAGTGGCTTGTTAATACAAGTTTGACTGCAAGTTTGGTCTGTCCCTTTTGTGGCTTGTTAATATAAGTTTGACTGTAAGTTTGGTCTGTCCCTTTTGTGGCTTGTTAATACAAGTTTGACTGCAAGTTTGGTCTGTCCCTTTTGTGGCTTGTTAATACAAGTTTGACTGCAAGTTTGGTCTGTCCCTTTTGTGGCTTGTTAATATAAGTTTGACTGTAAGTTTGGTCTGTCCCTTATGTCGCTTGTTAATACAAGTTTGCTTACAAGTTTGGTCTGTCCCTTAAGTGGCTTGTTAATACAAGTTTGACTGTAAGTTTGGTCTGTCCCTTATGTGACTTGTTAATACAAGTTTGAATGCAAGTTTGGTCTGTCCCTTTTGTGGCTCGTTAATACAAGTTTGACTGCAAGTTTGGTCTGTCCCTTTTGTGGCTTGTTAATAATACAAGTTTGACTGCAAGTTTGGTCTGTCCCTTTTCTGGCTTGTTAATACAAGTTTGACTGTAAGTGTGGTCTGTCCCTTAAGTGGCTTGTTAAAACAAGTTTGACTGCAAGTTTGGTCTGTCCCTTATGTGGCTTGTTAATACAAGTTTGACTGTAAGTTTGGTCTGTCCCTTATGTGGCTTGTTAATACAAGTTTGCTTACAAGTTTGGTCTGTCCCTTAAGTGGCTTGTTAATACAAGTTTGACTGTAAGTTTAGTCTGTCCCTTATGTGGCTTGTTAATACAAGTTTGAATGCAAGTTTGGTCTGTCCCGTAAGTGGCTTGTTAATACAAGTTTGACTGTAAGTTTGGTCTGTCCCTTATGTGGCTTGTTAATACAAGTTTGCTTACAAGTTTGGTCTGTCCCTTATGTGGCTTGTTAATATAAGTTTGACTGTAAGTTTGGTCTGTCCCTTATGTGGCTTGTTAATACAAGTTTGACTGTAAGTTTGGTCTGTCCCTTTTGTGGCTTGTTTATACAAGTTTGCCTGTAAGTTTGGTCTGTCCCTTATGTGGCTTGTTAATACAAGTTTGAATGCAAGTTTGGTCTGTCCCTTTTGTGGCTCGTTAATACAAGTTTGACTGCAAGTTTGGTCTGTCCCTTTTGTGGCTTGTTAATAATACAAGTTTGACTGCAAGTTTGGCCTGTCCCTTTTGTGGCTTGTTAATACAAGTTTGACTGCAAGTTTGGTCTGTCCCTTTTGTGGCTTGTTAATACAAGTTTGACTGTAATTTGGTCTGTCCCTTTTGTGGCTCGTTAATACAAGTTTGACTGCAAGTTTGGTCTGTCCCTTATGTGGCTTGTTAATACAAGTTTGACTGCAAGTTTGGTCTGTCCCTTAAGTGACTTGTTAATACAAGTTTGCTTGCAAGTTTGGTCTGTCCCTTATGTGGCTTGTTAATACAAGTTTGACTGTAAGTTTGGTCTGTCCCTTATGTGGCTTGTTAATACAAGTTTGCTTGCAAGTTTGGTCTGTCCCTTTTGTGGCTTGTTAATACAAGTTTGTTTGCAAGTTTGGTCTGTCCCTTATGTGGCTTGTTAATACAAGTTTGCTTGCAAGTTTGGTCTGTCCCTTTTGTGGCTTGTTAATACAAGTTTGACTGCAAGTTTGGTCTGTCCCTTATGTGGCTTGTTAATACAAGTTTGCTTACAAGTTTGGTCTGTCCCTTATGTGGCTTGTTAATACAAGTTTGTTTGTAAGTTTCGTCTTTCCCTTATGTGGCTTGTTAATACAAGTTTGCTTGCAAGTTTGGTCTGTCCCTTATGTGGCTTGTTAATACAAGTTTGTTTGTAAGTTTGGTCTGTCCCTTATGTGGCTTGTTAATACAAGTTTGCTTGTAAGTTTGGTCTGTCCCTTTTGTGGCTTGTTAATGCAAGTTTGTTTGCAAGTTTGGTCTGTCCCTTATGTGGCTTGTTAATACAAGTTTGCTTACAAGTTTGGTCTGTCTCTTATGTGGCTTGTTAATACAAGTTTGTTTGTAAGTTTGGTCTGTCTCTTTTGTGGCTTGTTAATACAAGTTTGTTTGTAGGTTTGGTCTGTCCCTTATGTGGCTTGTTAATACAAGTTTGCTTGCAAGTTTGGTCTGTCCCTTATGTGGCTTGTTAATACAAGTTTGCTTGCAAGTTTGGTCTGTCCCTTATGTGGCTTGTTAATACAAGTTTGTTTGCAAGTTTGGTCTGTCCCTTATGTGGCTTGTTAATACAAGTTTGACTGCAAGTTTGGTCTGTCCCTTTTGTGGCTTGTTAATACAAGTTTGCTTGCAAGTTTGGTCTGTCCCTTAAGTGGCTTGTTAATACAAATTTGTTTGCAAGTTTGGTCTGTCCCTTATGTGGCTTGTTAATACAAGTTTGCTTGCAAGTTTGGTCTGTCCCTTAAGTGGCTTGTTAATACAAGTTTGTTTGCAAGTTTGGTCTGTCCCTTATGTGGCTTGTTAATACAAGTTTGTTTGTAAGTTTGGTCTGTCCCTTATGTGGCTTGTTAATACAAGTTTGGCTCGTGAATACAAGTTCGACTTTAAGTTTGGTCCGTCACTTGTATGATTCCCCCATTGGGCTGTTATTTGGCTGTACCATGCGAAGGTTTTTCAAGATAACATTTATGTTGTTTCTTCGGTGGCTCTTTAAGACAAATTTGACTAAATATTTAATTTGCTCATTAGGTGCCTGTTAAAGACAAGTTTGACTACAAGTTTGGACAGTCTCGTTTGTTGCCTGTTAATGACAAGTTTGACTACAAGCATGGGCCGTCTAAATGGGTGCCAGTTTAAGACAAGTTTGATTACAAGTTTGGTCCATCTAAATGGGTGCCTGTTTAAGACAAGCTAGATCACAAGTTTGGGCCGTCTCATTGAGTGGCTGTTAGTGATTAATTTGACTACAGGTTTGGACCGTTTCATTTGGTGCCTATTAAAGACAATTTTGACTACAAATCTGGGCCGTCTCGTTTGGTGCCTGTTAAAGACAAGTTTGATTATAAGTTTGGTCCG